>JAFIRS010000012.1:600000-1080000 GCA_018342105.1 Gonioctena quinquepunctata
AAAAAACCTAATTTTCAATAAAAAATTTGGTTTAAATTTTTCGTTGAAACCTCGACTTGAAGATGATATGAAAAAAATATTGTTAAAAATGCAAAAAACTACTTTTTCATAATCGAATTTTCAGTAATCTTGAGAATTTCTTATTTTTTATTGCAAATAAGCGTTGAAATTGATAAAAAATATTAATTTTCATGTTATATAATGTCATTGTTTAAACAATAATCAAATATTCATATTTATTCATATTTTTTTAATATATAAACTATAAATAATGTACACGTCACTTGATGGCGGACGAGTTTTGTAATTATGGCCCGATTCGATTCAAAATTGGTATGTCGGGGTTTTTGTGGTCGGAGATTATGAAATTAGTCGAAGATTATTGATTTTTAGTTAAAATTCATCAACTGAAGATGGCAACTCCAAGATGGCGGATGAGTTAATCTTTAGATGGTCTCCTCATTGAAGGACTAGATGGCCAGAACTTACAGGAAAAAAGACCTTATAATAACGATGCTTTAACAAAAACGCATAGTGTAAGGCGTACTTAAGTACTAAAAAACACAAAACAAAATAATGAATAAAAAACCTTTATAAAGACAAGCTTTTATTCAAATGCACTAAAAAGTAAAAAATAATTGCTTTGGATGTGTGATGTAGGTTATTCCGTGAGTTATAGATTCAAAAGCTTGTCGAACTGAAAACTTTGCACGACAAGCTTTTCAATCTATAACTCACGGAATGTCTTACATCACACATCCAAAGTAATAATTTTTTGCTTTTTAGTGCATTTGAATAAAAGCTTGTCTTTAAAAAGATTTTTTATTAATTATTTTATTAACTTCTATAATTCATCTCTTCGATATGCACCTCTAATTACGATAACCATTACAACCTACAATAATAAATATTAAATTTCTATTGTCAAATATGTGAATTTTTCTCTAAAAATAACCTTTATTATTAGGTATGTATCGTCCGGTGCTTCTTTTATAAATTGGTTTATTTCTTCGGATGCCAGAGTCCGTGCTTTCTTCGCAAAATATCCGTCGCATTTTCTTTAAAAAAAGCTCGTAATTTTGCATACGTCGATAAGACAATACCATGTTTAATATTAATAGTCGATTTTAGCATCGATAATATTGACCACATAGTAGAAGCTTTTCTTGGTTTGGATAGTTCTTCAAAATATGCCATAATTATATTTTCAGAAACACTCTTAGTTTTCTATTTTTTATTCCAATGCATAAACCGTTTGTATGTAGTTTCATATTTTTCTCTCGAAGTTGAAGGTAGTAAATTCAGGGACAATTAATTAACTCTTACTTAGTTCTGGTGGAGTATTTTCAAATTCAGAACTATCGTTATCCATTTCAGTTGTATCTTATTTTAAAATCGAATGAAACAGGAATATTTTACTAATATTTTATGTTTGACGTTTGTGGACACATTCATATGATTCGATTAAGATGTCTAAAAACCCTGGTGCTTGCACTTATACCTGTATAAGTTTGGGATCGACTTGGCGACAGTTGGTCTACTTGATAATAAAGATTACTAGCGTGTCAGATGGCGCCAATTTCGTTTTAGTTTCAATTCAGTAACATGGTATATTTATTTCCTCAGCTTTCATTTTGAGGCGAACTGTTCGCGGGTTCTAATTCTAGCTTTGCTATTGGTTGAAAAGAGACATCTGTCAAACTCCACCAATAGCAAAGCTAGAATTAGAAGCCTCCGAACATTGCGAAAAGAAAGCACTGTCGTGTTGTTTCTCGTATTGTGTACCATTTGAATTTGAGGTTAACTGCATTTTGACAGACGGAGAAATGAAATTATCATTAAATTGCAGAAAATATAGAATTCAATGCATACAATATGATAAACTATGAAAATATCATTATTAGTCAATTCGTCAAGATTTGTACACTTGCTTTTGGTACTGAATATTCGAATCTGCGGCTTTATACTGTCCACACAAAATACAAATGTGTCCCATTCTACAAAAAGTATCCTTACACACTACACTACCTGAAAATAATCAATTCCTCACGCACTAATTAACTGATGAACGAGTGATTTTTTAAAGAACAAACTCAGGAATAAGCTAAGCAAGATTTCAAATCAAAGAGATGGAAAACGCATAGATACTGACAAAACACTGAAAATAATTCCATATAAGATGCTGCAGATGTCAGAAATTAAGTTCTGACATTAAGCGAGAATATAAACAAACATTTTTGGACGGCGCCATCTACCACAGACTACCACAGAGAGAAGCTCTGTTGAAGTAACAGGTGGTGTCCCCTCGAAAATCTAAACAATATCGAATCAGTTAATTCACCAGGGTTTTTAGACATTTTAGATTCGATAAACAACGTTGGACGATTGCCTAGCAACGTGTAGTGTGTGTGGGTATTGGAGACAACTATGGAACTCTTCAGAAATAAATTTTCCGGCACAGAAATGCCACTTTCCGGCACCCTTATGTCATATTTGAATTATTGTGAGGAATGATCAAGTTTGTGAACGTAAAATTATGCAGAAAAGCGTGTTTTGAACTATGATTGTGGAAAAAATACGTATTTACAGTTTTGTGCATTATACAAAATATGAATTGTGCATTGTCATCATACATACAGACCGCATAAAATCCTTGGGCTTTCATTAACTAAATCTGATGGTGAATCTGGATATTGAAGCGTTAAATTGGGCGGGGACTGCATTATTTATTTTATCCACAGCTGGCATGTTATAAAGTCATAATGCTTCTGTTTACAAACGTCTTATGAGGACAATAAAACAGTGTGTTTCATCACTCATAAGGCACTTATGTCTTATGCGGTCGATAATAATTAAATATTGTATTTGTGTCTTATTATTAGTCATATAAAACACGAAAGAAAAGCTTTTTCCTGAAAGTTTTTCTTCTTTGTAGAAGATAATCCACGTTATTGATTCTTTTAAATTTATTTTAAATCCATCATTTCATTCCGTTCAACTCTTCAACAAACTATAATATCGAACAGTGAGACTTAGTTCCTACATGCCTTACAGAATAACTTCTTTCGATCGATTGAAAGTGTTTTAATTTTTGCTGGAAAATGAAATATTTTAATATATTCCTAATAAACCTGTCTTCCAACCGAACCTTCCATAACTTAATCAAGTTCCACACCTCATTCCTATTTTATTCATAGACTCTCCAACGAAAGATGATACGAGATTCTCTCCTCAGGATCGTTTTACTTGGTATCCGGCAATGAAAAGTGTCACCTACGTTTTAAAACGATCGTTCTTTGTGAAATTATAGTAGAGCTGCGTATTCAAGGCTAGATTTGCAAATCTGCACAGCGTGTAACGCAATACATCGGTATTAAGTTTCCGATTCCAATGCCTCTCGCAGATTCACCGCGTGGAACGCCCAATGTTGGCACGTCCGAAACAAAAAAATATTTCAAAGTTAATGGTTCTGTTTTTTCTCGAAACCGATTCCACCAATAGTATCATATTTGTTAACTTTACGCTCTTAATTTGTACTGCCCAGGAAAAAGCCAATATCTTTGCGCACCTATTTGCTGGAAATTCCACTCTGGATTCATTGGGAAAACAACCCCCGAACATTACACCTATTGACAGTCACATGCCCGAGATCACCTTTCGCCAACGTACTATCAGAAAGATTTTGCTGGGTCTCAACACCAACAAAGCCTGTGGATCTGACGGAATCCCGCCGATTGTTCTCAAGAAATGTGCCCCCGAACTAACACCTGTTCTTTGCAAGTTGTTCAACCACTCTTACAATTTGGGGGTATTTCCGTCCAATTGGAAAATTGCAAGAGTACAGCCAGTCCCTAAAAAAGGCAAAAAGGCCCTACCTAGCAACTACAAACCTATCGCACTGCTATCTATTATTTCAAAGGTCATGGAAAAAGCCATCAACATCGAGCTCATGAAATATCTGGAAGACTCAGGAATTGTCAACGATAGGCAATATGGCTTCCGCCATCAGAGATCAACTGGTGACCTGCTCGCTTACGTCTCACATATATGGCAGCTATCTATTGAAAAGTATGGAGAAACTTTAGCTGTGGCATTAGATATCTCCAAGGCGTTCGAACGAGTTTGGCACCAGGGACTCCTCGCCAAGCTTCCGTCTTATGGCTTGCCCCCTGAGCTGTGTTCTCTGCTTGCTAGTTTTCTCTCAAACAGGTCTCTCCATGTAGTGGTCGATGGAGTTTCATCTGACACTCTACTCATAAATGCTGGTGTTCCGCAAGGATCTATTCTCGCACCAACACTATTTCTACTTCACATCAACGACCTGTTGAAAGCAACTTCATGTCCAGTACACAGCTTTGCCGATGATAGTACCCTCCATACCGCTTTCTCTTCCAGGGCCCCTATATCAGCCCGTGAAACCAGAAATGAACGAGGAAGAAATGTTAATAATATAAATATGGACTTAGCAACAATTCTCGAATGGGGATCTAATAACTTGGTAGAATTCAATGCAAACAAAACACAAGCATGTCTTTTCTCTAGAAAAGCCGATCTCACCGTGCCTAACATAACTTTGTCAGGAGTAACCATACCACTGAAGCCATCCATATCTATGCTTGGTATTACTATCAGCAATAACCTTTCCTGGGAAAATCACGTGAGGTCCATTGCCAAAAGTGCATCCCAAAAACTTGGTTTTTGTTTCGTGCCAAGAGCTATTTCACCCCCAGTGAGCTGCTTATGATCTATAAGGCACAGATCCGACCTGTCCTGGAATACTGTTCCCATATTTGGAGTGCGGCACCTAAACATATCCTGAGGCTATTGGATTCTGTCCAAAAAAGGGCAATTCGTCTCGTCGGTGATGCCTCGCTTACAAACTCGCTCACTTGTCTGGAACACCGTAGAAAAGTTGGCGATTTGTCTCTATTTTATAGATATTTTCATGGGCGATGCTCTTCTGAAATATCAACAATCGTTCCTGCTTTGGCAGTCTCTTCGAAATTAACCCGTCAAGTTCAGTCATCACACCCCTTCGTGGTCACTTTGGAGACCTGCAGAACATCACTTTCCAAAGACTCGTTCATCCAACGAACAGCGAGGCTTTGGAACTCATTGCCTAGGGAGGTGTTCCCCGAGGCATACAACCTTCAGAAATTTAAGAAGAACACCAACTCCTACCTTCTTTCCCTTGGTTCCCACGATGTTCTCTGAACATTACAGGATATCCCTTTTCGTGGGAACCAGAACATAAAAAAAAAAAAAACTCATTATCAGAGTATATTAATACAGCAGATTCTCAACATATTGTTCTAGTTCTAATTACAATTTAACATTATGATTTTCCTCATTCAAGCCATAGCAAAATCGGTACTGAGATCATTTGAAACTAGTAATATAATATACTATAATGGGCCTGAAAGTGTCCATGACACCGGAAGTGCATTTTATGTGCAAAATAAAAATATTGCTTGGTTCCATCCATAGAGAAACTAAAAATAAAGAGAGATGTCAAACCTGCAGAAAAAGTTGGCACCATGTTTAGACAGTGGCGACATATCTCGCAACTGGCCGAACTAAGTTAGTACACTTGGTAAAACAGATTTTTCTACAGTTACCGATTGAGATAAGGCGGGTTTTTCAAATGTGTTACTTTTATATGGTTGATATGGTATATATTTCCTCCATGCGCGACTGGCCGTACCAAAAACTTGGTGGTCAAGATCGCCAATGTTTCAAACAGTCTCTTTATTTTTAATTTGTCTATGGTTCCATCTACCCAACAGAACTTCAATTTACAAGGCGAGGTCGCAATCTATAAATCCCTCTTGTGGGTCAAACCTAATGGCAAAGAAACTACTGTCATTTTGTGTGACTTCAAATCTGCCCTTAATTCACTTTCCCTTCATACACACTCACTCTAGAATGTTCATTAATTAACAAAACGAATATCCTTTTCATTGAATTAAGGAACATGCGGGTATTATTGAGAATGAAAAAGTAGATTTGATAGCAAAACCTTAGTTCATCACTTACTCCCAAAAAATATCATTCTTCATATACACGACTTCAGCATCACTCTACCACAATTACCCGTACAAAACTGAATCATGGAAAATTTCCTATACATTTAGCTAAAATAGGCATTGATGTGTAAATCCATTATGTTCCTGCGATAAATCTTCTTCAGCTGATCCCTACCACATACTATGCTCAAATCACAGCAAATATCGGCAACGCTTAGAATTCATAACTGATTTAGCCTTCGCGGAAATTATTTCATTTAACGTCGGCCAATTTCTGCAACCAGGGATTAACAGCGATGCTGGTGAGCACACTCCCCCTAACCGGAATTTTTGCCGAATCCTCTGTTCTTTAACGAGCTCAACATCTATGAACTCGGGACCGCCATCTTAATGTCCCCTCCGAAGGACGGCATATCTATCGTCATATCTCGTGCTCATTGATATGATGCCTGCAGCTGCGAATATGGTACTTCGCTTCAGTTGTTGGTGTTTAACGCGCACCTTTCTTGTCCGTTGGTCACCCATACAAGTACTAGCCGCTCCCGATGTTGCGTGGCTTCAGATATCGATAAAACTCTCGTCAATCTGACCAGCCACAGGAGCCCTGCTGTTGACTTTATATTATACTGAGAGTTGCGATCGCTGTTGTGAAAGACATATACTGTTCGTATGACTCATCCATTCCACTCTTGTGCTGATGCTGTTCTCGTTGGTTCCTAATGCCCAAAGAATTACTTTGTAGCCTGTACGTACATTCGATGTTCTGCCTCATATGACCTCCAGCATAATGGAATGAATACTTTTATCTTGATTTCCGGATTTGTCTCGGAGCTAAACCTCGAAAACCAAAAACGATCGAGAAATTTTTCCCAATACTACAACATTGATAAGCTTTTTTAATGAAAAAGATTATTATATAAATCTAGCATTTATCACAAAATTTAAAATATAGCTAGTATATCTAGTTAAGATACATTGTTATATCAACACTATCAAAAAAATGATATACAAGTATTTATCATGGGAAAATATGTGGTAAAATAGACTTCGGTTTGATGCTAAATCGGAAGAAGGAAAAAATGTAATTGCGATGTAACTTTTCAACCCACGAAAAGAAGGAGGAATTTCTCTAGTCGACGCCTAGTTTTTTTATGTATGGCCATGCGTAACTTTTCACAGAGTAGTCCAATTCTGATGTTCTTGTTATTGGATAGGGTATGCCTCGAAGTTGCTCCCATTTGAATTTGAAAAAAAAATCCACCCCCAAGGGTAGGAAAATAAAGGATGTTTGTTTGTCAACCCACTAAATTTTTAATTGTTAACAGATTTTACAACGTATAACTTTGTAATGGGTTATCCGATTTGGATGATTCTTTTTAACATGAATGGAGTACACTTCAAAGTTGGTACAATTTAAATTTGAAAAAAAAAATCTACTACTAAAGGTAGAAAATAGGGTATTCTTGACTTTTTACCTGTGAACCGACCATGTTGAAACTTGGCACACATATGTAGTTCTGATGTCACTACAACATAATGGAGATCAGGAGTTAATCTAAATATCGTTTTCCCATTTGTGCAGCATTTTGTGCAGTCCTACCAATGTTGGTATGAAAATATTGTTGTTTTATAAATATTTATATTATATAACATTTAATGGTTAAAGAAGGTAATTATATTATATAACAGTTAATTGATAGTTAAAGTAAGGTTAAAGTAAGTAAGCATTTCAAAAGTAATCAAAAATTAAGTGTGTAGTAATTAGTATATTTAAGTAAAAAAAAAAACGTTTTAATAAAAAACTAAATCGACGAAAAAAGTAACTGAAAGCGAAAAATAAAATAAACTAAGCTCCTTAACTAATGTATGTAACTAATTTTGAGTCAGCGCCAAACAAACACTTAACGTAGATCATTAAATTACTTTAGAAATAATCGAAACAAAATAATAACCTGAAAATGCAAAATGCAACGTGAAATCTCCAGCGATAAACAATAACATTCCAAGAATGCGCTCTCCGCACGACCACTCGCAACGACGTGTGCCCTCACGTGTGCCCGCTCGGGTATTAGCTGTCACACATTGCTTGTTTGGCGCCGACTCAAAATTAGTTACTTACATTGATTCAGGTTAATTTTATTTTTCGCGTTTCAGTTTATTTTTTCGTCGGTTTACTTTTTTGTAATTTCTTTTAATTCTTTACTTTTTATGTTGTAACAGACATATGTCCATGGGGATGCTGTACAGATAGGTACGTACATAAAATCGGAATTAATACATATGATGGAGAAAGAGTTTCTCAACAATAATAAATTTCTACTCAAAATGAATCCCAAAGAGGACGGAGTGGCATGCTTGATTTGATTGAGTTTAATCCCAAATTGTACAGGGTGTCCTCAAACAGTTCTTAACAGGATTTGGAACTCGTCGAAATATATCAATAGATTCAAAATCACATATATAAAGTTTCAAAATAACGAACGCACAAAAATTAACGATAAAATTGGTGCTATTATGGTTGGTAATGTTTCTCTATCTGAATTTAATTGGTTATTCCACTCATCCACATTTTTTTATATTTCAATTTTTTTTTATAACCCATCGATCTTTACTATCGACAACAAAATATTTTTATTGAAATTCCATCTGTATACGCCACTGACTTATGTAGATATATGGATATTCCAATTAATAAAAGACTGAATAACTAACTGTCCTTCGTTACGGGATGACTACATTGAAATTCTTGAAAACAGAAATATGTAATCAGAGCATGTATAATTATTCTCTTAGTTCATGCACCATGGTGGATAAAAATTATATTACAGGATGACAAAGCATATCAAATATTATGTTAATATATTTCTAAAAATAAAGCTACGAAGGCTGTTCCGAAAAAAAAAAATCGTGTGCGGTCAGGAACAAAGTCCCTTTACGAGACTTGCGGTAGGTGTTGACTGGTAGAAATCGTCGTAATACCAAGCAATACTACACCTATATATCCTTTTTTCAAACTCCTCCGCCACAGTAAAAGGTATTCTATTCCTGATAATACTATTCGTTATATTATATCAAATTGACGTGCCCCATATTCAATGTAAACCATTAATCCAACTTCGGCATACAAAAAACATAAGAAATTATGCCCAAAAAAAGGATATAATCATGTATAGAAATATAAAAGAAACAAAAATATCTTCCACGTATTACCACTCAACGATAATATCCGACTTGTATTCGCATATATATCCTACCGCTCATGTATCGAGCGTAATATCATAGGGGCTAGGGGTTTTATCGAGGGTGATATCATAAGTGCTAGGGGTTTTATCAACAGGAAAAACTCAAGAGCTTTTTTTTATCGGATACATTTCTTTTTGTAACGAAATAATTTTGCCAATCAGTAATTTTACGAGAAAAACTGACATGACAAAATCGCGAGACCGAAGGTCGAGTTATTTTGTCAAATGTCAGTTTTTCGAGCAAAATTACCGATGGAAAAATTTTGAGTTAAAAAGAAATTTATCCTTAGAAGAAAAGCTCGAGTGTTTTTTGGCAAGATAAATTAACGACCGAATATATGAATGAACAACAACAATAATTATCTTTATTGATACAATTAAATTATTTAAATGAACAGTTATTAAATACACAATTGTTATAAATTGTTTGGTTTGCTGTACTGATTTCAAAATTTTCTTCTCTGGTATTCACACATGTAGAATATTCATTTTGATTTTTCTCACTCGAGGCTCGTAAGGAACTAATAAGATTTTCGTGATGTTCAGGATCAATTTGGAGGTAGGGTTTAATAGAAGATGATGATGAGTGTCCCGTTATCTTTATAAGTTGTTGGTCACTTACTCCTGCTTTGGCTAACTGGGAAACTGTACTAGCACGGTTCGAATGATTGGTAATTTTATTATTTGTAATGTCGAGTCCAATTTTAGTAGCAGAATATTTGGTCCAAGTAGAAATCGTATTAATACCCAGTGGAACATTTTTGTACCAACCTTTAGAATTTTTGTTTTTCCAAAAGGGATTTGGAGTTAAAAAAAGTCGTTCAGATGTTATGTTTTCATTTCTTTTTTGTAACAGTAATTTTAACAATGCAACGGGACAAATACCTTCATCCATTTCATTTTTTGTTATCCATTTGCTGTCTGCCAATTTTTTCGACCCACCCTGTGTCGTCTTTGAAAATATTGTATTGTATTCAGATCTTCTTGTTGAAGTTCCATCTTGATTTTTTTCTTCTTTAAAATGGTAAATTTTACAGTTTGCAGCTTCTCCCCCCCTCCAAGCTAATTCATAAGAAGCTATATGTAAGAATCTTTTTTGTAATCCCTCTGGGTTGTCTATATTCCACAATTTTGCCATTTTTACTATATTTTTCTTGTTCAATGCTACAGAACTTACTTTTCTTTTCTCTGGAATAACTTGTAATTCTTTCCGTTTACTATTTCTTGGATCACGAGCTTCTTTAAAAGTTATGTCGGCAAAAGGATCAAATTTAATATTTTAAATTTTTTGACTGCATATTCTTTATAATAATCTCCATTCTTCTTTTTCATATTATAGGCCCAATCCTTTAATATATCTGCTACTTTTTGTAACGGAGTTATTTTCGACAGTTCGTAATTTCGTACTTGACAAAACTCCATAAATTGTCTCCATATTGACGATTTAGTATTTTTTGTGGATTGCGGGATTGCTTTTTCTATATTTTTTGTTATTTGTTGAGTCGAAACTTCCCCAAAACGACTCATGTTCTAATGTTTCAGTATCAATTATCAACAATACTTAAATAACTGGCAGGGCAGACATTAAAGTGACGTAAGCATACTGATGTAGACGCTTAAGAGGAACAGGCGTTTTTATCGGTGATAAAAAACGATGCACCTTTTTTATCGCTGTCAAAATGACAAAACACAAAACAGTCATCTTTAAATGACACATTTTATATAGGAGTTAATTAATCGCTCAAAAATGTTGGAAATTTTCGAGAAAGCATTTTGCCTGGCAATTTTACTGAGTGCGATTTGCGCTCTCATTATCTGATTAAACTACGAAGGCGAAGCGGCCCGTGCAATGGAGCATTTGAAGCAGCCTCTAATTTACCGAAAGTTTGTGGTCGACGTTAGTAATTGTACTGGTATTTATCGACGGCGGCGCGGAGACTGCAACAATACATCCTAAAGCTAAGAATGAGTCACTAACTATTATTTCCGTCTTATGGTATAGAGGCAAAATGCTTGAGGGAATTCATATTATATTTATTTCGTTCGAAAATTGAAGAAATCGTGTCCGTTTCTAAATGCTTCGTGTCTCAGATTCATTCATTCACAATGAACATTCACTGCTCTTAAACTCGCACAAAAACCCTAAATATATATAATTTTTTCACTATCAAATGAAACGCATAAAAAAAAATCCTTGATATGGATTCGAACCCGAGCCTTCCGGGTGAGGGACTGACGCGCTACCACTAGCCAAGAATATTGTTGTTGATGTCATGAAAATAAGGGTTTTCAATTATTCATTGCCTTACTTGAAAACAGGAGGTCAGTGGATAGGTTGTAATTCGAAGTTGTCCCATTTGAATTTAAAAGATGAAATCCACCCCTAAGGTTAAAAAAATGAAGGATATTGATCACACACCCTCTGAATTCACCCGTTAACCGACTCTATCAGGCATAACTTTGTACTGGGTTCTTCGATTTGGATGATTCTTTTTTTATTAGATAGAGTATACCTCATAGTTGATCATATTCGGATTTATCCACCCTTAGGGAATAATCGATTTTTCACTTGTGAACATTGGCACACATATGTAGTTGACAATGACAGATCGCTAATGTTAACGCCAGGCATAACGAGTGGAATGGCGGTCCAACTAAAAACAATGCAAACGGATTGACATTGCTGAAATATTCAACGAATAATGAGGTGATAATAGAGAGGAGTTGCGAACCTACTCACTTTCCTTTTAACGGAATGTCGCCGACAACTATCGACTTGGTGGTTCAGAAAAACATCGTGGACATGAGTGAACTCATTGCCGTGAATGAGCTAACCTCTGACCACGTTCCAGTTACATTCTATATCAATCAAGAAAAGTACAAACGTGTAGAGAGAACCAGATATGACTACTTTAACTGTAACTGGAAGGAATTTAGAGCTATTTTGAACAGAATAACGTTCCTAAACACAAATATAGGGAAGGATGGAATAGAATTTGAAACAAAAAAGTTCATCAAACTGTTACAAATAGCTAGGGATAAAACCACCAAGAAGATAGTTGTGAGGGGCGAAAAGTTTGCGATTCCGCAGCACATTAAAAACTTAATCAAAATCAAAAATCAAGAACGCAAGAAATGGCAAGTTACCAGAAACCCGGTGCATAAGGAGAACTTTATGCAGCTTGGGGCGGAAGTAACTGAGCTCATTAATGCAAACACCAACGAAGTGTGGTATCGTGAACTTGAAAATCTCAACGTCAGGGACCACTCACTATGGGATATGACCAAAAGGATCCAAAGGCATAGAGAGCCCATACCAGCCATGGTGAGTGGCCCCGGGCGATCGGTGGCAGAGCCGCAGGAAAAAGCTGATTTATTCGGGGAATATTTCAGCAATGTACACGTTATAGAAGCGGATAACTCAATAGAGCATACAACAATCACAAATGTGGCCAATAACATCAAAAACACACCAGCGGTAGTTCTGGCACCCGCAGAGCTCCAAGGAGTCCTAACAAACTACGAGGAGGTTCTGGGGGTGATCAGAAAACTACCCCGAAACAAAGCGCCAGGTATTGATAAGTTGGACGCCATCCTGCTTGAAAACCTGCCGAGGAAACCACTGGTTCAGTTGTTGTACATAATTAACGCAATCCTAAAGTGGCAACACTACCCAGATTGTTTAAAAAAGGCAGAAGAAATTCCCCTGCTAAAATCGGGGAAAAACAAGAACAAGATTGAAAGCTACAGGCCCATCTCGCTTCTCAGTGTGGTGGCCAAAGTGGCGGAGCAGATAATACTGAAACGTGTTGTGGAATTTGAGGAAGAGCTGAAAATTATCCCGCCTGAGCAATTCGGGTTCAGAGGAGGTCACTCAACGACATCCCAAGTAGCCCGAGTTGTTCACGGGGTAAAGGAAGCCTTCCACAGAGACCACAACACGGTTATGGTCCTGTTGGACATGCAGAAAGCGTTCGACACTGGTGGAAAGAAAGATTAATCACAAAAATGGCAGAGGCACGCATGCCTTTTTACCTCGTCAAAATTATAGAATCCTACCTAACGGGGCGGACTTTTAGGGTTAATGTGAACGGCACAAGTTCGTCAGAGCATGCGGTCGGAGCGGGGGTCCCGCAGGGGTCTTCTCTGTCACCAATCCTGTATTCGCTATATACACATGATTTCCCGACCTTCGCTCGAACGAGTACGGCTATGTTCGCGGACGATACCGCGATCTATGCCCACTCGTTCTATAGCGAAGTGGCTGCAAAACAGCTCCAGATTCATCTGGATCGGTTGATCATACCCTATATAGCGAAGAACAAGATAAAGATTAATTCGAACAAAACAGAGGTCGTTAATTTCACGAGGAAACGAACCAACGTGAAGATCCTCGGGAAATTAAGGGTTGAAAATAGCATTGTGACGGAGAAGCCCTCAGCGAGATACCTGGGGGTAGATCTGGACAGACGTATGACCTTGCATAAGCACATAACGTTAGCGTTGCAGAGGGGCGGCCGCAATTAAGCGAACATATCCCCTCATTGCACGCAACTCTAACTTATCTCTAAACAACAAAGTGCGAATCTATAAATAGATTAATAGACCTGCAATGACATACGCCTGCCCAGTGTTCTGCAGCGCATCGAAAACTCAAATATCGAGACTTGAAAGGCTGCAGAATAAAGCACTTCGCATAGTTACCAACAGTAATAGATACATCCGGCTGGATAACCTGCGTGAACTGGCTGAAGTAGAAAAACTTTCAGACTTTATTCTGAAACTATCAGATAAATTCTACAGGTACCACACCCCTAAAAGTCCGCTCACGGCGGGAATCACAAATATAAGAGCTAACCAACACCACAAACATGGAGTGATTTTTGAAAAAACCGATTTGTATAATGAAGTCAACTGAAATAAAGGAATCAACTACCTACCAACAGAATAAACCCAAGATAGGGACAGAATAGCATTTTTAGAAACTGGTTTTTTAATAAAAAAAATTCCAGTTATAAAGTCATCGAATAAAAACACGAAATGAATGGCAAACACTATAATTTTTGAAAATCAAATAAAAAGGCATGAAAACACATAAGCGCAAGCAGGAGGTGTTTTTTAGTAGATATTACCTCAAAAAAACCAAGCTGGTATATCTAACTGCAACTGCTAACACCAGCAGAGACCACCCCTTCGCCCCTTTGGGAGGGCAAGTGGGTGATCTAATAATCCCCAAACTAAGGCAACAGTTCCTACCCTCTTCCTTTCCCATCCCGAAGAGGACAAACGAACTGTTTCACTGTTAATATGTATATAGTAGTTAAGGTTTTTATTGTCAAACGATTGTACG
Source organism: Gonioctena quinquepunctata (assembly GCA_018342105.1). Taxonomy (NCBI): domain Eukaryota; kingdom Metazoa; phylum Arthropoda; class Insecta; order Coleoptera; family Chrysomelidae; genus Gonioctena; species Gonioctena quinquepunctata. The sequence goes on from JAFIRS010000012.1 coordinate 614,619, forward strand.
AATAAATATATTTTGGATTGGCTAATGTCATTATTTTTGTGCTTCTACATCCGTCACAATCATTATATTCTATGAGAGGATGGAATGATATACAAAGTAATGAAATAAACCAACCAGAACAACAAAAATAATTTATATTACAATAAATAGTAAAAGTAGATAATCATATCATTTAACTGGTAATAGTTGAAGTAAGGTGGGTAAGTGAGTATTTTGGAAGTAATCAAAAACCAAGTAGGTAGTAATTAGTAGATTTCAGCCACAAAAAATTGAAAAACAAAAACTTTTTAACAAAAAATTAAACCGACAAAATACGGAACTGAAAAGTAAAAAATAAAATGAACCTTAGTCTTAATAACTAAGCTCCTAAACTAATGTAAGTAACTAATTTTGAGTCAGCGTCAAACGAACAATCAACGAAGATCATTAAATTACTTCAAAAAAATTATCAGAATGTTACCGCGCAACTCGATGCCATCATTTTACGCCTTATCTAATTCATTTGGTTGTTTGTTTGGCGCCGACTCAAAATTAGTTACTTACATTAGTTCAGGAGCTTAGTTATTGAGACTAAGGTTTATTTTATTTTTTACTTTTCAGTTCCGTATTTCGTCGGTTTAATTTTTTGTTAAAAAGTTTTTATATTTGCCTCCATCCACATCAATTATTTGTTATGCTCTACTAGTGTTTCTTTACATATTTAGTTATTTTCATTTCGTGTAGAAGTTTAATTTTCAATGCAAGTTGATTTATCTGTCGACTCTCGATTTTTATTACAAATATTGTTATGCTTCTTGACAAATGAGCCTCACCTATTTCACTGGAAGAAATATGGCTGTCACACCATCTGGAGCGGGAGCACCTGTAATTTCCTCGTTGGCTTTATTTTATTGCCCTAATAAACATGATGTACGCCGTGACAATATTTTTACCATTTTTGTACCATTACGATGTACCACCTGGATGGTTTCCTTATAGATTTAATTTTTCAAGAATAATTCATTGAAAAGGTATGGGTTTGTATTAAAGGTGACGCACGCTTCACGAATGTAACTTTAATGTGTTGAAACTAGTTGTGGGTTTTCTGATGTCTATGTGAAGAAGTTATGTTGCTTTTCTAGACAACTACAGATAACTATAATGGATAGGATCCCAACAAGTATTAGCCTGAAGACAAAATATACCCAAAAATGATTCAATAACTTGATTTTCTATCATTATCTTTGGAATATTTTATGGAGTTCATGAATCTTTATGATGTTTTGAGGCCTTTTTTTATTCAGTTTCACTTTGTCGGGATCGAATATACTCATAATCCAACAAATTGTAACAAAATTTAACAAAAACTACAAATCAGCTGGAATTCTGGATTCGGCTAGTTAAATGTATGAAGTATCCATTAAGGAATTCTTCACCATGCCACGGCTCTGAAAATAAATAAAAACATTTTGAATTTTCTTATTTTTGCTGTAACTGCCAACATAATGGAAATACAGAAAAATATTTGGAAAAGTTATAGCTCGTGATTTTCTCTACAAAAATGATATCCATTGTATATGATTCAATTGTATTTTTTCTGCGAAACAAGTGTAAAAATACTTATCGCCAACCTACTTTATTCATTCTGAATAGTATCCTTGTAAACCCATCTTTTTTTAATAAATTATTATTTATTATTATTATTATTATATATATATATATATATATATATATATATATACAGGATGTAATCTAACCTCTTGTACACCTGTGAATGACGAGTGTATGTTGCCATTTTATAACAAATTACAGTGGTTAAAAATCTGAAAAAAAAATTGTAAACATGTTTTGTTCTTTGTAAAATTCGACAAAATTGCAGGCTGTCTAAGATTGATATTCAATTTCAAAGTGAAGAAAACAACTAACCTTGTTATATCCAAACTGGTGATAAAGTCAGAACTAGTTGACTTCATACTTTGCTTTGAGAAAATGAAGAACTCAAAGTTTTCTTCACAACGGAATCAATTGAAACACAATTGGTAGACCACAAGCGTAAAACAACTACTTTCCTGTGGCTCCTTCCCGTATCAGATTGTTCGCTTATACAACCGGTTACCGACTGAATTCAAATCATTTTCACTCAATACGTTAAAAAAAAAACTGAAACAATATTTAATCGAAAACAGTTTCCCGTATATTGAAATATGATATAAAGCGAACTTGAATTGGCACACCCCTGTTTTCAACTTCTATGAATATTTTCGTATTGATTTCCTGCAATATTTTATTTTATAAATAGTTTTACCTATATTTTTGTTCTTTTTTTATTTTTATTGTTTTATTTTATTTTTGTAATGAATATTTTTGAATTAAGCATGATCATGAATATATTTTGATGGTTGGATGGAAGAGCAAGCTCTGCAATGATGTTTCATGCGCAGGTATTGAATCCTGCCTTTTGTTAGGTTCTATGTACAGAGTATGTAACCTTTCAATAAAAGCATTTATTATTATTATTATTATTATAGAATGTAGCCCTAGAAATGATTTTAGATAAAAACGACTTTTTATTGGTGGATTCGACATTATTCTTATAATCTTGACCCATTCAACTCGAATTGGCTGTCGAGAGGTCATTGTTTTTAATTCTTTGTTCAAAAGATTTATTACATTCAGTTGAAACTCATTCGAAATGGTTATTGTGAACTTTCGAACACACCCCGCTTGTTATCACATATTTTCGTATATTTGATATGTGCAATGAATCAACTTTTCTGATTGAATCGATAGAATATATTTCTACATATAGGTGTGGGTGGTTCATATGTGTAATATGCAGAAACCTTCGACAGTATTACATAATCGATCAGAGACAATGAAATAAATAAGTAATAGTTCTCATTCGTAAAAACCTAGTTTTGCTTAGATTAATGGCCCAAGAAAAAAATCAGATAATCCACTATGATATTAATTTTGAGTAATGTTTTGTCTTGAGGCGACAATAATAAAAGTGCTGTTTATGATTTGTCAATAAATTGTACTTTCATTTTGGCATCTAAAGAGGTCACAATTTTTCATTTCATTTGTGAAAGTTGCAAATACATTTTTATTGATCTTTTTATGATTTTTGAATTTGATTTTAATGGTGGACTGTATGATGTAGGAATTATTGAGCACTGATTTTCACTGGTTTATTTAAAACGCAAGAAATAACAATGAATAGAAAAGTCTGGTTACTGTATAGATGGTACTTAATACATATGTGAACGTGGTCGACTCTTGACTAGAAGTCTTGGTCCACCCTCGCACCCTTAGAACGCAGGGGCGGCGGGAAAAATGTTCGATCTTTTTTTAATTACCGGCAATAAACTTCAAATAAATATAATTGGGGAGTCATGATTACTTTTTTGTCATTTTATAGTCATATTGAAAAAAAACTGTTCACAATTGTATTTTAGTTTTACAAAAACGAGTATGTATACTATATCTGAATATTTTTGTTAAAATAATTATTTCATTGGTACACACTGATTCCTTATTTTTATATATATTCCTGATGGATTTTTGATTTGTTTTTTGGCTATAAAAGGTTAAATTTTTGGGAAATATTGGTACATTAGAAATATTGGTTGTTATCCACATCCCACCAGATAGTCAGATAGTAGAATGTAAGCATATTTTTTTGACAATTATTTTCTTATCATGAAGTCATTTAGCGATTTTTTTAAAAATCCTATTCTACCATATTGCTATTAGATTTTTGAGTATTTTCCAATAATTTTGATTCTGTGATCTCTAGATTTCTGTTAAAATGTTCATTTTAACGCACCTTTGATAGTCTTCATGTCATACCAATATAACTATTGCCGAACAGGGTATGTTGCCAGGGGCAGATCTACTTAAGGGCTTTTTGGGCTGCAGCCCAGGGCCTCCATTTAGTGAAGAAAAAAAAAATCTAAAATTTGAAAAAATCCGATTATAAGGAACGCAATCTTATACCGTATACCAACATCACTAAAGAAAACAGTTTTTTGACAAAATGGCAATTAGTTGAGTAATTAGGTAGGCCCCTAAGTAGTATTAGCCCCTGTATGTTGCAATTCTTCGTTTTTTCTTCTGCGTTCTTCACGATATGTTGATTATTCTGGAGGTTCTTCTTGATTGGCTGCAGGTATAACTGTGGCCAATCCGTTTTTTGTTTCCAGGTAATCTGAGAATATGAGATATTAGGTTAGTTGTGAGATGTTAATATGATCTAAAAAAAATTCAGATCGCCGCAATTGAAGCAAAATAATTTCATACCTTTTACAATTTTATTCCAATTATTTGTTATCAAGATCAATTTTATTGATAAATTTCGTAGATCTCGAATATTAGCCATCCCATCTTTGATCGCGGAGCCACGAACTGATATTTATCGAACGCTATTTTTCGTGAGCATGAATAAAACTCAATGAACGGTTTTATAGGATCATGTTCGATATCCGAGAAAGGCAAGAAATGAAAGTTTTGCGACATTTCAGATGTGTTGAGGAAGTGTCTGAGACCACGTATGAATATAAATGTATACGAGGCAGAATTGAATACTAGACGAATGAAAAATGAATCGAGGATAATATTACGCTTCGTCATTATATGATGATTACGAGTATTTTGTTTTCAAGATTTTAAAAGCTTTATGGTGTGTTTTCTTCACACGAGGCTATTTTATATACCCACAATTTCTCTCAACACTGAGTTAGTAAAATGTAGATTCTAATAATATAGTGTGTCCCAGAAATGAGTAAAATATATTTCAACGAATGTAGACAGAAATTACATTTAAAAAAAAACCGATAACGCAGCTAGCCGGAAAGGTAGATTTCACAATTTAATTATTGATTCTGAAAAAGCCATCAATAATTTATTCACCGGAAAACACAAACAACATTTCTATTTTCCTATAAACTTCAAATTCTAGAAAAAAAAGTAGGAGAAGAGTTCAAATTTCTCTGAACGATTCTAATATTTTTATGTAATCTGGTTCGAATAAAAAAACAGGAATTCTTTTTTGTATAAACATAAACTTTTCAATCAAAAGTTGGTGAAGGAACCAGATCTCCATAAATTATTCCTAATATTTCTATGTAATCTGACTCAAATCAAAAGAAAGAATCATAACCAGCACATAAGGATATAGACAGTACTTACTTGGGTTTCAATCCTACTATATATCACCTAAAAAAAATAATATCTAATATTTACTTTGAAATCCAGAAATGTCAAAATACAATGATGTTCCGTTTGTCGGCGGAAGGAAAACTGAGATAGTATCTGATGACACGAGCGAATAAACTTCAAATGAAAGGAGCATACAAGGTACAAAAATTATTAATTCTCATGACTGGTAATTTACAGCGATTTTTAATTTTTTGGTTTATGTGTACATCTTAGAGAAAAAAAAGGTCGAGGTACGGAGAGGTTGAAGAGCCCCCCTACAATCTCTCAAAAGACCTAATAGTTTGATTTGATTGAAATGTTTTTAAATCTATCGACAGCCGCCATTTTGAAACTACTGGACCGATTTGGCCCATCTTCGAACTTATCCAAATCTCGTTGTGATGACGGGACCAATAGGTAGTATTTCTACTCAAACAGTGTTTTGTGAACCCTACAGTCATTTTTAAATAATTTTGAAGGATTTGGCACAATATTCGTTAGCAAATTTGTATCTAACTTCATTAAAATTACCAAAACTTTTTGGAAGTTACTTCTAGTTTGTTGTGGTTATGATCTTACGAATAATCTGAAGTATGTTACCTAAAACTCCATACCACACCAAAGCAGTCATGTTTGACATAATATTAGACTCCATGTGAATATTAAATTTTCTTTTCCAAAAACGAAGCAAAAAGCCTCAGATAGAAAAAACGTGGAGGCAAGGGAACTGGACCTACTCGATCAATCCACTGGTGTACAAACTGCCGTTTTGAATGTTCTCTTAATACGAGGAAGAAATAATAAAAACACTACATGTTTTTTCTACATTCTAGCGCCACATCCCACAGTAGGTCTTTCAGTTTTCTCGTAGAAACCTGTCCACATTCAACCGATTGATTTTTGCAGAATTCAGGTAAAAGAGATTTACATGAAGTTTTGGGACCAGTCCACCTCTGACTATCCTGTCACGATTCCAATACTGTTTGAAAATTAACAAAAGAAAGTGGAAAATGTCTTGATAAAAAATTAACAAAAAACATACAACAATGTTGAAGAACTAGAGTTGTCACAGAGGTGACCGTATCCAATGTTGCTTCGGTTGTTCACTGTCACAACCTTTGAAATTTCGATGACTCGATTCGTAATTATCGCGATTTCCAAGTATAAATGACACTAATAATATTGGTAGAGATAACCTCTCGACGACCTCAGGAACCTGGGACCTTCTAGCACTTCCAGTTAACTAGGTTTCCCAAACGTTTATGAGTTTGTTTCAATCTTAACTTTTTACTAGATACCTTCAGTTCTTTGCAGTAGAAATAAAACTATTGTTTGAGCTTACTAAAATAAATTAATTTATTTTCAAGCTCTGCTTCAGACTATTAACGAGGCTTCATAGTCTAGGACTAGGGAATTAATTATAGAATAACAACAAAACAAGAGTACCAGAAAATATCTGTACGGTTTCTGATATCCAAAGCAATCTAATAAATGTGATTTCATATTGAATTATTAATCAAAATGACTCTACAGAAATCGAATCAAATGTAACAATTCAGTCTGGCACGGCCTGCTAACGACAAAATTAATTAATGCTTTTTTCAACATGTGACTCTCAAGAGAAACCAAACCAAACTGACATCTCTAAATCTTCCCAGGGGTTATCTCCCATCCGTCCAGTCACTATACATACTAGAATCTATGAAATATATATCTTACACTTCCTCCAAAGTTTGCTTAACATTTGTGAGGGAAATATCGATAAAATAACAACACTACCGACGACTCATCTAATTTTCTATACTGAACCATTATTAAACTAGCCTTTTTGTTGCTGAGAATCCTCGCCCCATATTTTCATCTCATTAGCATAGAAGAAAATCCTGTTCTTTAGAGGAAAACGTATGAAATTTCTGGTACAAATTTCCAGCTCTTCAAACTTTCACTTCATCCGTGTAAAAATCAATTATTTACTTCGAATACATATTCCGTTGACATTAATCTGAGTTGGAATGTTTTTTATGAGAATCAGATCGCACTTCATCTTCGTCTGGAGTCGGTATATAATTACCGACAGATCTAGGTGAGCATACAAATAAAAACCGATTACATAAGGAAGTGAATGAGTAACAGTCCGTTCGAGTATCTACACCTGGAAATATATTGCGTTTATATACAACATATACTTTCACATAACATTGTTGAGATCGCCGTTTTTGGGAGGTTCGAAACGGTCGACTTGCACTTTGGTATAATGGCAAGATAATATATGACATTTTTATACTGAAAGTGCTCTGTGTACTTTGATATATGTATGTTTTTCTTTGTATGGTGATTTCTGAACAAAGACGATTAATCACGTAATCTGGCTAGTAACCCACGTACACAAAGGCCAAAATAGTTTTGGGATTATTGTTATTCAATGTATTCGGTCATATCGAATAAGAGATTCTTCAAGTCATATAAAGATATGTAAGAATATCCATCTCTATCGAAAGGCAGCGATGAATTGCAATGGGATAGGCACAGTGGTAGATCATGTTTAGCAATTCACAATGAATTTTACACAATAAAAACAAATATAATATACCTACTTATTGATTGAAAGTAATTTTTTTGTGGTTGGGTAACGTTCAATTACTTCGCCCCCCTGAGTTACTTCGTATACCAAATGATTATTGTATTAAAATTAAAAAAAACAAAATGCATTGAAATATACTTCTCTTTTCAAAATAAATGATGTTCCGGTGGGGAAATTTGTTGTTTGTTTGACGGATGTCAAATGAAATATTCCAAATATACCATCCCAAATAATTTCATTTACCATTTAGTATCCCTTATAATTTATTGTAGGTTTAGATATAGTGGGTGTTGGGGACTGGAAGAATTAGAAACTATTTCATTATTGCTGACGTTTGATTTGTTGAAAATATAAACAGGATGTTCATAAAATCAGATGTGGAATCATCTGCGACTGAAAGATAAACTTTAGTCACTATCTTCCATCGTCAAGATAACCTCTTGTGGGGTATTCATGTTGAAAAGGGAAACATTCTCAATTGAATATTGATAGAAAGATTTTTCTGTGAATTGAAAAATCCACGATTAAAATGAAGTTATTTTTTGTGAATGTCTAACAGAAAACAACTACTGATAGATATTCTGAAACTGCCCTAACTCAAAAGAAAAAATCTGAAATTGAAAATTTGCATTTTCATTCAGATAGTTATTTGATTTTCTATTCCAGTCTTAATTCTTAATTCTTTCTATCAATATTCAATTGAGAATGTTTCCCTTTTCAACGTGAAGTTTGAAATTCTTTAATTTCTTTTTGAAAGCTCTATGAGTTGTGTCATGGAAATAATAAGTACAGTACAAACATGGATTGTAAAACAATAAAAAAATATGGTAGTATCTTATCGTTCTGAAGAGAAAACATGAAAAACATACAATAGTTGAAATTACTAATTCAGATCACCTGTTGGGTGCAAAAAGAATGCAACTGATGCAGCTCGAATTTATGCTCAGAGATTCCCTAATTGTCGCCATCCCACTCGGCATTATTTTCCAAAACTGGAAAGGAAAATGCGAAATGAACCAGAAGAAAATGCCAATAACTTCATCGTCAGTGAAGAAAAAGAAGTAGACGTGTTGGCCTATGTTAAAGTGAATTATGCGGCGTCAATTCGCCAAATTGTTTCTAAGTGTGATATAAGTTATTCCTCCGTTTGGATAATTCTTCACAAATATAATTATCGATCATTCAAGTATATACCAACTACACCAACATCTTTACGATAACGACCACTACCGAATATTAACTTATTGCAACTGGTTTTTGACTAAATACAGAGAAGATGTACGTTTTCTTTTTAAAATTATTTATTCAGATGAAACTCGATTCACCAACTTGGGTCTCAATCGGAATACTAAAAGGTACTGGTCTCAAACAAATTTACATCTGATGCAAGAAGGAAATTTTCAAGAACGATTTGGTTTCAATTGCTGGATGGGTATTATCGAAGGAGAACTTTTGGGGCCAATAATTTTCGACGGATAACTTACTGCGGAAATATATCTACAGTTCCTTAGAAATCAAATTAATGATTTAATTGAAGAATTGCTACTGGCTAACCAAGTCGATATCTATTTTCAACAAGATGGAGCGCCACCTCACAATTCTCAAGTCGTAAGAGAACATCTGAATGACACCTTCCCAGAAAAGTGGATTGGCACTTATGGACCTATTGAGTGGCCTGCGAGGTCCATTCTTAAGATCTCATATTTTTTCATAATGTATTATTTCTTTTTCACATTCTTGATCACCAGATTTTACTCCGCTGGATTATTTTTCTCTGGGGAACAATTAAAAATCATGTGTAAAACACAGCATCAGCTACTCGTGAAGAACTGGAGTATAAAGTAATGGTGGTATTCCAGAACATCACTGCGGAACAGCTAATCAATGTGGTGCGCGCAACAATTGAAAAAGTTGAACTTTGCCGTGATCAAGGAGGAGGTAATTTTGAAAATTCAGATTCTTAATGGAATAATTTGCGACTTTAAAATAATTCTTAAAACGACTGTGAAGTCATAAGCCTCAAAGTCGTATTTTTCCCATGTTACTTGATCAAGAATGAAGCGATTTACACGATCCATGGCATTATTATAAAAATGACTTTATTTGTCAAATATTGACAAGTGAGGTGTTAAAATGTCATTCTCGATCGAAATAAGTAAAAATATATAGGATGTCCCATTCAAAAATCGAAAGTTGGGGTCATTTCTGGTCAAACCAGAAGTAAGGCAGAGCAAGTAAATATGTCAAAGAATGTGAATTGAACTATAATACACAACCCCCAAATTTCGTTTTTCTATCTTTAATAATAAAAAAGTTATAGGGGTGAGCCACCTTGGAGAATCACCCGGTATATAGATGGTTTTTTCTGGAATTTAAAAATTTGTCTGCAATGCCACAAGTTCGTTCCTACTTCTATATATATTCACAGACATTCCAAATTTCACTCGTATAATGTTAAGTGTTAACCGTAGACACGTGTTTCGGGCTCTCGGCCCTCATCAGAACGGAGAAGAAGTGCAAGGATGAACAACACTTGGTGGAAAACGACAAATCAATGGAGTCAACAAACATAAGCCAGCCGCACATTTGTCAGCAGACCCTGCATTCCAGGGCAACAACCAACGTAACCACGGAGGCAGCTATAGCTACCTGCGAGACATCCGAGTCCAGGAATATAAATATGAAAGAGAGGAATATCGAGGGGACTGTTAAAAACAAAATGGAAGGAATTTAATGGACATAGCCCTCAGAGAAAAGTGTTGTTCATCCTTGCACTTCTTCGCACCGTACTGATGAAGGCCGAGAGCCTGAAACACGTGTCTACGGTTAACACTTTTCTCTGAGGGCTATGTCCATTAAATTCCTTCCATATTGTTTTTAACAGTCCCCTCGATATTCCTCTCTTTCATATTTATATATACAGACTTTGTCCTGTCCAAATTTCTATGTTCCCTAAAATGTTTTCCCAAAAATTTTCTCGTTATCCCGTTATCCCATTTTCCTGTTACCCCTTTTTGTCTTTACCCCGTTATCCCGTTTTCCCGTTATCCAGTTTTTTCATTATCCCGGATATCCCGTTATCCCTTTATCCCGTTACCCGTTTATCCCGTTATCCCGTTTTCCTGTTATCCCATTTTTCCTTCATCCCGTTATCCCGTTTTCCCCTTATTCCCTTATCCTGTCATCCCGTTTTCCCGATTTTTCGTTATCCCGTTATTCCCATTATCCCGTTTTCCTGTTATCCCGTTTTTTATTTATCCGTTATTCCGTTTTCCTGTTATTCCCTTATCCCGTTATTCCCATTATCCCGTTTTCCTGTTATTCCGTTTTCCTGTTTGAAAAAAAAATAAAAAATAGGGGTTGATCGTAGAAGGGTGAAAATTTAGGGTTGTATGTCTTTTTGAATGCTGTATCATTAAAAACAAAAAATTAAGGGGTGGACTACCCTTAACATTTAGGGGAATGATTCGTGAATCTAAACCATTAAATCTTGAATTTTTCATACTTTCGACACCCTGTATCTCAGAGGGGATGCATTTTACGACATACCTTGATAGCAACTTTTCACTTCGAAATGAGGTGAGGAATCTGTAGTCGGAGTTTGTCGGTCTTATTCTGACTCATCCTGTAGAGACTGGCAGATCAAAATAAATGACAAACCATCGCAAAGTGACTTTTCTTGAAATCCACAACGTTTGAAAACTATTTGAAATGTAATAAATTTTACACAACCGCACGGAAGAAATGTTGTATTGTATAGCACGTCACTTAGACGATAGGTCCGTTTTTCTATTTTTCAGGTGTTCTCTTGGGTTTTCCCTATTTTTGTTTTGTTTTCAAACCACCCCTGTATGAGAGAAAACAAAACAAAAAAGAAATTATTCAAATCGGTCAAGCCGTTTTTGAGTTTAAGCGAGACTAACGAACAGCAATTGATTTTTATATATTCAAAATACAACAAAAAAGTCTATATTCACAAAATCATTCTGAATTAAATGTGAGCAACAAAATTATAAGCTTGAAACATACAGTATATGAAATTGTATCTAACTAAAAATAGCCAATGGGAGAACAACAAACTTATTGATGACAATAGCCAATCAGGGAACAGTATGGTAAGATGTAAGATTGGAAATTGTGGAAAAATAAGAACTGTGAAATGTCAAAAACAATTATCATCAAATATTGTATATAGTTTTTAAGAAAGGTAAAATATTTTAGTTCATAAATTTTTCAAATAACCCCAAAAGAGTGATCATGTGATAAGAAAGTGCGTGAGTTTAAAAATTCAAATAATATGGACAAAACAGAAATGGTATCCAGGGATGAAAAAACGAAGCCAGAAGGAGATTAAACATTTTTTGAAAACAACGCCACGTATAAAATTTTAGGAGAGATTCCTTTCAAGATTTTCACGAATACAAGGTATTTTGTCTATAATAAACTAACCAATTCAACCTCAAGAGCATTTCGACAAAAATAAATAGGAGAAAACAAGATTACCTTTTATATACTCCACTTAAAACGGTTTCCAAGCTGATTTCTGGGATTTGTATGGTTTCCTTTTGTAATGGAGAGTCCCTGAGAGCAGTAGATTGAAAAAGGATTTCAATTTCTTGGTGTGTATTGTAACAGCGACAGTTCCAGCTCCAGGTATGAACTTTTTAGTGCACATCACAAACTGAATAACTTCACAACGTAACTCGTATCGTTGAAGAACTCTATTTTATTTTGGTATTGAACTATAAAAGAATTATTCAAACCTCAATGAAAAAGTGAGGTTATGAATACTCTATCCATCACTGTTTTTTCATTATTGTCTATGAAAATTTGTCAATTGATCATAGTATAAGTTATCTATCGTAGGCCAGGTTAATATAAGTTTTCCTGAATAAAGGAAATAATTGTTTTTTCGATAATTTCTGGTTTATTTTCCACACTGATCTGAAATCTTACTTATAAACACTGAATTGAAATAGACATCAAGACAGGGCAGTGGCTCTATTGCCAGGACTGGCTATCTGAGACGAAAGGCGTACCAACTGAGTTTAGTCGTGGTAAGAAAGGGTAATAACAATTGGCAGTAACGTGAGGGGAAAACAGTGACGTTAGCTAGGAATTATTATTACATTACAATATATTATACAGGACGAAAATAATTATCTATCACATATCATATCAATAAGAACCCAAAGCGGTACAAAATTATCAACAATTATTTTTACAATTCAAATATCATATCATAACAATTTGTCTCCCAAAGAGGTGCGAAAATATTTATAAGCATAAAAAATAATTATAATAAAATTCATTATAACATATCAATATATATATATATATATATATATATATATATATATATATATATATATATATATATATATATATATATATATATATATATATATATATATAGAACATTTGAACTGATGGTATTTTTGGGTTTTGGGGACCGTGATCAGTGATATATCAAAAGTCTTGTTGTGATGACTGGACCAATATGTAGTATTTCCATTGAAACATTCCTAAAAACCATGCAGGAAAAATAGACGTAATTATTTATTTAAAACAATATAAAATCAGTACAGGGTAAATGAGCTACATTATTTTTTATGTTTCTAGTGTGACAAATAATTTGGATATTAAATTGGATAGTTTATTAAATAAGTCAAATCCTTACAATGATAGAAAGTTCATAGCTGGTCTCGAATAAGTTTTAATGATATAAATATTGAATGTGAACACCTGAGTTTTCAAATAAATTTACCATTTGGAGTAATTATTCCCTAAACGAAGGAATTCTATAATACTAACATGTACACCTATTCCTAGATGGTTCTTGCGCTATCCAGAGGTGTCACACCATAAAGAATCTCTACATCGACTAAAAGAGATGTCAACATACGTTTCCTACAAAAAGCAAACTTTGCAACAAAGAGCTCTTATTCCGTATACAATGCCGCCTTTTTATTACAGCACAATATATCGATAGCGTTTAATTTATGGATATGAAACACATGTCGCAGTTCTTTAATGTCGAAGGTACTCAGTCACGGGGCGTGTCTTTCGGAAATTGTCGTGCTTGAATGAGGATCTTTTGGCATCACGCAATGCGTCCTTGTGCTTGAAGATACATTTCCTGATGATCGCGTTTTATAGTCGGGGCGAGCAGGTGAGTAATACCGTTCGAGGGCTCATCAGGAAGTCATACTTTTGGCATCCAGCTGCGCCTGAACATTCAGATATTCTGGGTATTTTTCGAGCATTTGTCTTGACGAACATATCTCGACTTAATAGTCTGAAGGCTAAATTTTTGCTGTATAATATACTGAAGTATTTTTGCCTTAGAGCAAAAGCATTCGACATCTGCATAAAAAATCCCTCGCGACAAAGCGGATTTTTATCTATGAAGATGTGTCGTGCTATTACTAGGCAACAATGCTTTTGTAAATTATATTGCCAACATTTTTAGCCAGCAAAATATTAGATATTGTTATATTATATATGACAATTCAACTCATGTATAAAAAATCGCATATGCCACAGTGCAATTGTCAGTTTGACAGCGGCAAAAGTTAGCTGCAACTTTTACAGCGACAAATTCAGTAGTGGTTTTTTCACTTATTCATTTGTTTATCAATTATCGCGGTGTTGGTTGCCAAAATAAATAGTTTGACATGATTGTCAACAACTTATTGAATTTCTAAGCACTAACAATGAGTCGATTCGGTGAGTCTACGAACGCCGAAATTAGTCAAATTGTTAATACCTGTGTGCCTACTAATACCGTTGCAATCATCAATCTGGCGACAATTTTCTACGTTTTGCGATGCAAAAATATATAAATTTGAGCCAGATACTTCCATCGAGAAATTGAATGTAATATTGCAAGATTGGGCATTTAATACGCGAAAAGGTAACGGAGAAGACTACAAAGAAGCGGTAGTTAAAACAATTTGGAACACCACCGCTAAAATGCTACAAAGTGAATATTATAACGAATTCAATATTGTATTTAACCCTTTCACCGACGTTCAGTTTAATTCATCACGAGCTGCACGTAATGCTAAACGTAAAATCCTACAAGCACAACCCGAAAAGAGAAAATCTAGTGCACCAGCTCTTGATAAATCTGAAGTATTTGCAATGGCCAGATTATATGACGAAAATGAACCGGAGGGACTTCAAAAGAAATTATATCACATTTTGGCGTTTGAATTAGCTTGGCGCGGAGGAGAAGCAGCTTACTGCAAAATGTTTCGTATCTGAAATTGAAAATAATGGAAAAGAAATCGAGACAAGGCGGTAACAATAAATTATGTGACAGCAACTGGATTACGCCTAATATTTTAGAGGAAGATATTTGCCCAATACGTTTATTTAAAAAGTTAATGGAAAAACGAGACACTTTTATAACATTGGACAGAGTATTTCTTACGCAAAATCCGTTTTGGAAGAAGAAAAATTCTAAAGGTTGGTATAAGAATGTGCCGATTGGAATTAATGCAATTATAGATGTCAAACGTGTCAAAATTACAAATCACTCAAATCGAGCGGCAGCAGTTAGCGAATTAAGTAAAAGCGGAATTGAAGAACAAGCTCTAATAAAAATAACAGGACACAGCAATTCATCATCAATAAAACCATACTTACAAATTGACAAAGAGTATCAATCGAGCATTATTCAATCAATTCGTTTGGAAAAAGAAAAAACTTCAACATCTACTACAGAAACGATTAGCTGTGGCACCCGCAGCGACATCACTGTTCCTAGTATGACTTTCAATAACTGCGATTTTAATAATTCTTAATAAAAATTTGTTTATTTTAATGTTTCATAAATAAGTTTGCATTGTATGTTTCTAAATTTCTTATTCATTAAATTGTCCTGCCGAATTACACTCGATGTTTGTATTGATATCAGGTAAATTTGTGTTGTTCAAATTCTAAACTGTTTCCTTTAGCAATTTGACTCGAAAAACTGTCAACCTAAAAACGCTCCACCTTTGGTGTCGCGTTTTTAATAGTTGACAGTTTTTTCGTCTAATTGCAGGCAACAGTTTCTCATTAAACAACCCAAATTTACCCGATAAAATACAAACCTCTCGTGCAATTATGAGTGATAAATGCACACTAGACTCGCGATTGTTTCGGGATAAAACCACAGTAGCTCCTGGGGAACTGAAAATGCAAAATTGACATTTCCATTCTAGTACATTGGATTGGATAGGATCGTGTTAGGTATCCTCTACTATCATCCCTGGATGCCTTTCCTGGTAAATGCAATTTTCAGTCGGAATAAATCAATGGAAACTAAAAATATTTATTTTCTAACAATGTGTTGTTGGTCAGGGCATCTAGGATGAAACATTGTCAGACAATTGAAAGTTAAATTATTTAGTTATTCCATATTGTTTCCCATTTCAAGACTTTCAGAGCGTCGATAAAACTGGACGAATTTCGAAGAGTTTTTTGTAAGTCATATCGCCAGAAGAGAGAGAGAGAGAGAGAGACAGAGAGACAGAGAGAGAGAGAGAGAGAGAACTCTCAGTTTGGGAATACAATATAGATTGATCCCGGTACATTTTTCGAAGATACATGGACTAAGTTTGACATTTAAAGGTATTAAACCACGCGAATTTGGAATTTTTCCTAAAAAAAAACAACCATTTGTTCGTGAGACCATGTACAATTCGTCTATATGAATACAATGAATGCCTATATGAATACAATAAATTTTACTTGGGTGTCCGAAAATAAAAATATAGCGATTTTCGTAACACAAAATTGGGGGACGGTTTAAACCTGTTCTATGAAACGGCTGTTAAAAAACCCATGGAACAAATCTTGAAAAATCCATACATAATCTTAATAATACTCTGTGGCAGTGGCAGTAAAAATATTCATACCCAACAAGAAAAATTGTGATTTTAATATTATTAATATTATCATTTTTACAAAATTGACCATGAGAAGAATAAGTTGGATTTTTTGGAAGTATCTTCAAGGTACCAATTTTTGTTTTTTATTTATTCTTCCTATATTTAATATAACTGTTTTCTCGGGTTTTTCTTCGCATAATGTGGTATTGGTTTCATATTTGCCATCCTCAGATGTCTATCCGAACAACATATAACAAGTGATTGTCATTTTTACAACTTCTGGAAGAACTAAATTGATTGTGCTGTTTTATTGTAATATTTGCAAATATTTTCGTAAACAGCTCATGGTTATGTTGCCTGATTTTATTCTGTTTCCGTTCATTTGTTACTGTTAAAATATTTTCACTTATAATAGGGGAAGCCGATGTCGATATGCTGAAAAATATAATCAGTAGTTCACAACAATTTGAGATAATAACTACTGTCACTCCGAAACTTGTTTTATCCTTCCTCACAAGACGTTGACGTCAGAACTTGTCTTCATTTGATGCTACCCAGTTCATTCGGACGATTGCTCTATTCGAGAAAGGCATACTTAGTATGTTAATAACTTTCCCAGACACTGTTTCCTCGTTACGTTGCCGTTTTAAACATTCCTTCTAACAAATCGTCTTCAGTCTGGTGCATCCATAATGGCTGTATGCTGATTATATAATGCACTAAATGGTTTAAATTTGTAGAGTACAGATTAACGTAATTAGAAAAGAGTATTGTACTAGTTGACGCATTTGAAAAACGTGGAGGATGAATGCCTAATTTGGGCTTCATCAGTGGAGCGTTGAACTGAATTTTTGTCGTATTACGAATTGAGGACGTTTTTTACCAACTCTCATTTTTGGGGACGCAGTAGTTATCTGTGGAAATGGCCCTGAACAGTTTAATCAATATTTCGTTTGTCAAGGATTTTAACAAATTTTTCAACTCGAAAATTGGGATGCTGTTGAAGAACAATATTCCCATATTCATTTCATGATCATCCTGTATATACATTCAGGAACGTTTGTGTGCATTTTAATTAGCATAGCAAGGCAAATAAAGATACGTTTTATACAGTCCACAGGGAGCCAAAAGTTCCCAAAGAAATAAAAGGAACCGAAAGTTTTGAACATTTGTTCTAAATCGAGCCGTATTGAAGACAAGCAGAAGGATCAAAATAGAAAGTGAGTTTCTCTCTTTCCATATCCCATTCTTCCAATACCTCTCCTGAAATTATTCAATCTGAAACGATTACAGATCTCGCGGAATTGAAGTTTATCTGAAAGCTCATAAAGACAAATATGACAAGGGAAAAAACATTTAGTGAAAAAGGGATTTTATTTATTCTGTTGATCAGAAAACATGCAATGAGTTAACATTGAGATCAGTTAAATTAGAACTATTAATTTAATGAATTCAATTCAGAGACCCTAGGAGTAGAGAACGCTGAGAGGGAAAAATTGAACGTGTTTGTTACTCTTTCCAAGCCCAAATTGATGATGCAATTCAAAATTAAACAAGATTAGCAGAAACTAATCGTTCTCTTTTCGATTTTGCTGAAGGTGAATCAGAACTAGTTTCTGGTTCTAATGAAGAATATAGAAGAGGGAAGCTGCTCTTGCAGCTCGAAGTCATGATACCCACTGCTTCCACCCGACGTGGGTTCGACCCCCACAGCCGGTGAATTTTTCAAGGCTGCAAGAGTTGTTTCGGATCCCTCTATAATAGGTAAGGTCCCCGTGATCTTAACTCGTACAAGTTTTCATTAACCTCTGGGGGTTGGTAAAACAAGCGGGTAAAAACACTTCCAAAAATACTTTGAAAACGCTTTTAAAACACTTTATTATACACATACTGGTTCTATCGCACGGGCTGATAAATCTACAAAATAATTTCGAAAAGAAAGCAATAATGAGTGCATTTCACTCAAGGAAGGTGAAGGTAGTATTGTAAGATACAACAGGAAATGAAAATCGAGATAATGAACCTGTTTCTACATCCGAAATGGCGGAAAATAATTATTTGAAGTATAAAAATACTAATTTCCCTATTATCCCTTTTGCACGATAGTGCAATTTGACAGTAAGTATTATGTATAAAAATTCAAGAAGGCAGTTCTGAAATGGAGGACGAGTTTTGTGATTTATGGTCAGAATGGATTCAAAATTGGAATAATGAGTTTTTGTGGTCACATAGGTATACATTTTTTGGCCGAATGAAATAACTCAAATTGGTGAAAACGTTTTTGAATGTATGGCCAAATCCATTTACACTTAGTGGTTTTTAGGGTCAGATATATTTTTATCAACATTCTGGGATTTTTGATATGGCGGTTGAAAGATGGCGGATGGAATTTGTGATTTATATCCGTATTCTATTTAAAATTTGTTTCCGGGTATTTTCGGGATCAAGGATCGTGAATTTTTTAAACATAAAGTGGCTCCGATCTCGGCCATATCAATTGCGGAAATGTACCTTCATAAATTCTTACAACACTAAAGAGATTGAAATACAAAATATAAAATAACAACAAAATTTTATCGATTGCATTAAAAAGACAAAATAGTGGTGAACTACAGATTGAAAAGCTTGCCATGCGATGTATTTAGTTTTACACAAAATTGATACTCAGGATTCTGTATTTGTTATTCACTGAATCTATGTCAGAAATCTACAGGAAAATGTCTTTGTTTTTTAACCGACGAAACCAAACAGGAGGAGGTTCTCTAGTCGACGCGTATGATCGTTATGTATGATCATGCATAACTTTTTACTGAGACGTCCGAGTCCAATTTTTTTTTTCAGTGGATAGGGTGTACTTCGAAGTTGGTCCCATTCGAATTTAAAAGATGAAATCCACCCCTAAGGGTAGCAAAATGAAGGATATTGATCACTCACCCTCTGAATTCTGGTCCGTTAACCAATTCTATCAGGCATAACTTTGTACTGGGTTCTTCGATTTGGATGATTCTTTTTTTATTAGATACGGTATACCACATTGTTGATCATATTTGGATTTCAAATGGAATTATCCTCCCTTACGGGTAGAAAAATAGGGAATAATTGATTTTTCACTTGTGAACATTGGCACACATATGTAGTTGACAATGACAGATCGCTAATGTCATTATTTTTGTTCTCCCACATCCGTCACAATCATAATATTCTATGAGAGGATGGAATGATATACAAAGTATAATGAAATAAACTAACCAGAACAACAAAAATAATTTATATTATAACAAATAGTAAAAGTAGATAATCATATTAATCAACTGGTAATAGTTGAAGTAAGATAGGTAAGTATTTTAGAAGTAATAAAAAAACAAGTAGGTAGTAATTAGTAGATTTCAGCCACAAAAAATTGAAAAATAAAAACTTTTTGGAGGATATTAATCGTTCACCCTCTGAATTTTGGTCCGTTAACCCATTCTATCAGGCATTACTTTGAAGTGGGTTCTCCGATTTGGATGATTCTTTTTTTATTAGATATGGTATACCTCATAGTTGTGCATATTTCAATTTGGAATAAAATGATCCACAACTATGAGTAGAAAAATAGGGGATGATTTTTTCGCTTGTGAACATTGGCACACATATGTAGTTGATATTGACAGATCCTCCTACATCCGTCACAATCATTACATTCTATGAAAGGATGGAATTGTATACAAAATGGTGAAATCAACTAACCACAACTTTCAAAAATAATGTATATTATATAACAATAAATAGTTAAAGTAGATAATCATATTATTCAACAGTTAATAGTTGGAGTAAGCTAGGTAAGTAAGTATTTTGGAAGTAATCAAAAATTAATTAGGTAGTAAATAGTAGATTTCAGCCACAAAAAAATTGAAAAATAAAAACTTTTTACCAAAAAATTAAACCGCACGAAAAATCAACTGAAAAGTAAAAATAAAAAAATCTTAGTCTTAATGATAATTGAGCTCCTAAACTAATGTGAGTAACTAATTTTGAGTCGGCGCCAAACAAACTAGCAATTGAATTAGGTAAAGCGTAAAATGATGGCAGCGAGATGCAGAGCGGCGTTTTGATTACTTTTTCAAAGTAATATGATGATCTTCGATAATTGCTTGTTTGGCGCCGACTCAAAATTAGTTACTCACATTAGTTTAGTAGCTCAGTTATCATTAAGACTAATAGGGTTTTTTTTTGCTTTTCGGTTGATTTTTTCGTCGGTTTAATTTATGGTTAAAAAGTTTTTGATTATTCCATTAAAGAAATGTCAATGAACAATATAGTTGTCATTTTCATAGCTTACTTTGAAAATGTTAATTTTCACAGGATATGTATTTACAGTAACAACTAGTCTGAGTTATTCGACGTTTAATAACTATAAAATGGTATAAGATAGGAGTAACATATGGTATATTTTTGAAATCAGGAAAAAAGATCATTCCAAAAATTGAATAATATACAGGATATCCCATTTAATTTTTTTTACCTCCTGAAATCTGCACGATATTTTTTATAGCATTTTATCAAAATTCCGTTACAACTTTTCCATTTTCTTTTTCTATAGACAATAATAACGATGATAAGGGGTGAGTAATTTGTAGTGAATAACCTGGTATATTTCGTACAGTATTTTCAATTATTGCAGAATAAATATCAGTTACCGGGGGACTTATTTTAGATATATTTTTACTTCTATTATAAAGCCCCCCCAAAAAAAGTAATAGTTGTTCTGCAAATAAATATATAACCTACATATGTCTTTGATATTCAGTGAAAATCGTCAGATTTTGTTAATTTGCATTTAAAGAGTGTTCCAGTTCCAAATAAGATCCAGTTCCAAATAAGATAAATACCCTATGTAGTCGAAATGAGTTCACTGCTGCCTAGTGACATGGTCATGTTTCACGTTTATGTCAAAGCAAAATCCATTCAGAACGAAATAATGTCATTATTGCGGATAATACAAATGTTCAACAAAGCTCACTAATCTGCAAATCCCAAGGTTGATAAAAGTCATCTGATACATGGGTCGATTTAAATAAATGAAAGTAAGACTTGAACGAAGATTTCTATATTTCGAATTCCTCCTCGATTTATTGCCTGAATAATAACCATAAAAATATATAATCTTCTGTTCGATATATCTTATTCGGAACCGTTTATGCAATATTCTCGTCGAATATTTCTTCTTTGTAGGTAGGATTTTCTTCATTTTATGTTGCCGATCAACGTAGAAAATAGACCTGAACGATTCATGGGCAATGAAACATTGGAAAGTGTGGGCATCGGATGATTATGATAATTTTTCACATACCAGTTGAGGCTATAGATTTTCTAGTTAACTACATGAGAATTTATAGTTCAGCATAGGAAAGAAGAATTTAGAGAATAGATACAAAAAATGAGATGTCGTTATCAGTTATGTTGAAGGAATTGTAAAGATAAGGAAAAGACAAAGTTGCAAATTCAGTCTGTTTAGCTGGATAATAAATAGATAGATTTTATTAATCCTTTTTGCTACATATTATGTAGATGGGACAAGTCAAAGTTGCATAGGTTTATACATACATAAAAAATATAAAAGACAACATGTGATTAAAAAACATTTCACAATAAAAAGAATTAAATCAACACGTCGTCATTAAAAAAAAACAATATAAAATACACCAGTCTAGATAAAATGTGATACAAAGACATTTCACAATAAAAATAATTAAATCAACACATTTACAAAAAACAATATAAATATAAAAACGAATTTGAAAACACTCTACCGAGACAAGAACATTTTAAAATGAAGTTTTCAAAGTAAACACGATCGCGTATTGCTCATTTCAAGTGTAAATTAATCTACCGTGTAAAAACATTTTTCTGATATTTTTTTTTTTTGAAGGTATGAGGTGACAAGATAATTGACAATACCAACAAATTTAGGAGATTTTTCTTATTTTGCGTGATGATGTTTTCGAGTTGTGATCATAAAATTTCAACCGACGAAACCAAAAAGGAGGAGGTTCTCTATTCGACCCGTATATTTTATGTTTTTCCATCATATTTTTTTATGTATGATCACGCATAACTTTTTACTGAGGCGTCCGATTCCGATAATTCTTTTTTCAGTGTATAGGGTGTATTTCGAAGTTGGTCCCATTCGAATTTAAAAGATGAAATCCACCCCTAAGGGTAGCGAAATGAAGGATATTGATCACTCACCCTCTGAACTCTGGTCCGTTAACCGATTCTATCAGGCATAACTTTGTACTGGGTTCTTCGATTGGGATGATTCTTTTTTTAATAGATAGGGTATACCTTATATTTGGATTTCGAAAGGAATTAGCCACCCTTACGGGTAGAAAAATAGGGGATAATTGATTTTTCACTAGTGAACATTGAAACACACATGCGTAGTTGACAATGACAGATCGCTACTGACATTATTCTTGTTCCGTCAAAATCGGTATATTTTATGAGAGGATGGAATGATATACAAAGTAATGAAATAAACTAACCAGAACAACGAAAATAATTTATATTACAACAAATAGTAAAAGTAGATAATCATATTATTTAACTGGTGATAGTTGAAGTAAGGTGGGTAAGTAAGTATTTTGGAAGTAATCAAAAAACAAGTAGGTAGTAATTGGTAGATTTTAGCCACAAAAAACTTTTTATCAAAAAATTAAACCGACGAAATACGGAACTGAAAAGTAAAAAATAAAAACTTTTTAACAAACAATTAAACCGACTAAAAAATCAACTGAAAAGCAAAAAATAAAATAAACCTTCCTAGTCTAGATGATAATCGAGCTTCTAAACTAATGTAAGTAACTGATTTTGAGTCGGCACCAAACAAACTAGCAATTGAATTAGGTGAAGCGTGAAATGATGGCAGCGAGATGCACGGCTGCGTTTTGATGACTTCTTTCATAGATAATGATCTTCGATAATTGTTCTTTTGGCGTCGACTCAAAATCAGTTACTTACATTAGTTTAGGAGCTCAATTATCATTTAGACTAAGGTTATTTTATTTTTTGCTTTTCAGTTGATTTTTTCGTCGGTTTAATTTTTTGTTAAAAAGTTTTTTTACTCCTTATATTATAATTATGCATTTCTGCTCTCATTTGTAGCATACCTTTATTTTCATGTATATATGTTAGTGTTTTCGAAATCAACAAACTTGTAACTGTCATTTTTTTGTTTTGTTGGAATGTATCTCTACAGGAAGTTC
Source organism: Gonioctena quinquepunctata (assembly GCA_018342105.1). Lineage (NCBI taxonomy): Eukaryota > Metazoa > Arthropoda > Insecta > Coleoptera > Chrysomelidae > Gonioctena > Gonioctena quinquepunctata. Next base: position 638,507 of record JAFIRS010000012.1, read on the forward strand.
TATAATTCAAATTGCAGCAGCAGGGCTTTTTGCTTTATGAAAATCCTGTCAGATCCGGTAGCTAGTCCCCAGACAACAATATTAGGATATATAATCGAGTGAAATTTAGCATAATAAACTGATATCAGTGATTTTGTATCTAACTTACACTTGAGAGATTTTATCAAGTAGTATGATTGATCCAATTTTTCACATGTAAAATCGATATGTTCTTGCCATGTGAAGAAGAGTAAGTCAATCATTGTTCCCAAGAATTTTGTCGAACTGGCCAATTCTAAAGATTTGTTTTGGAAACTGAGATTGAGGTTATGTAGACTTCTAGATGAATTCGCAAATTGCATGCATACTGTTTTGTTTAGGTTCACAATGAGTCTGTTCTTGTAACACCAGTAATTAAATTCAGTTAGAACTGTATTCACTAATTGTGTCATATCGTCAGATGTTTTACTAGAAAGAATGATAGACGTGTCATCTGCGTAAAGGATTTTTTTTCCATAACTTATGTAATCAGGAAGATACTTTACATATTATAATAAAAATAGTGGTCTATTAAATCATGTATATTGAGTTGTTGAAAATATAAACAGAAAATAAGAATGTGTATATGTTGTGTGAAATTGAGCGTTGGGTGTCTGTCGAGTGATTTTTTCTGAATTCATGTTGGCACTCTATCATCAGATCGAATGTTTCCAGGTAGTCATTTATTCTGAGTGATATAAGTTTTTCAAAAATTCTTGAGGGTACACTGATAAGTGATATAGGACGATAATTCTCGATATTTTTGCTGTCACCATTTTTCAGTAAGGGGACTAGAATGGCAATTTTGAGAAGTAATCTCCAAATGTTTTCGAAATTTCTACTTCATTACGATATATTTCTGATTGTGATTCAGGACTAAACGTACACTTTCAGTTGTTCTGGATGGCTGCTTTATTATATTCCGATAGTGTTGCTTTTATTGCTGGAATCATGAACTTTTTTCATATAGTGATTAATCTTCTCCTTCATTTTTTACACTTTTCTTTGCTATCTCATATGCAGTGTTTTATTTTCAGAGTTCTCATGTTTTCTTAGATAATTCATGTGCCTAAGATCTTAATTTTTTTCTTTAGTGGGACAGAAAGGGTAATTTTGTTAATTTGTTGTTGAGAAGTTTTATTTCTAGGGAAAGATGCCTGGAAGCACCAATGGAAGTATTCCCAGAAAACACCGAAAGCTTCGTTTGTATCGGTAAACGTGGTGATAGCAAAGTTTACTGCGTATATCGAGCGTCAACTAGGATTAATGATAGTTTTCCCAATATCAATTGCAGAAGCATAAAAAAGTCTTGCGGCGAAATCCTGTGAGCAGCAGTGGCGGAGATAACTAATTTTATTTAGATATTTTAAGATTTTAAAAATACTTCATGAATAATGAAAAATTAAAAAAATTAAAGACAAGCTTTTATTTATACAAATACATTAAGAAAAAAAACTAGAATATCCTACAAAACTAGAATATCCTAAAACGTATTTCGATCGGCACACACCAAGACCACAGACGCTACTGGTTTTTAATCTTTCAGAGCTATTAAAACACAAATATAACGCGTGATTTATGACCTCCCAACGTATAGCCACACCTGCAAGCATTGATGTCCGACTTGATTGGCCCAGACGAATCGGTTGTAGAACAGTCACCACGTTGACTATCGGCTCTTTTGATCTACCGACGGAGGATGTTTACGAGTAGTACAGACTATTTTTCGTTCCCTTTCTTCGCATATACGCTCGTGTTAGCGAAGTGAGTTTTTATTTGCTCCCTATAGAAACAGCTTCTGCAATTGATATTGGATGGACTATACTATCTTATTCAGTTCTTTGTTTAGTCTACGCCATCTAGCAGATGTAATTCAATATCCAGCACTGGTATAGTACCGGGAAAGTATACATTTTCTGTGAGGTCCATTTTAGACGCAAATGATTCCAAATGTAATTCATGATCATATTACCGAAGAAATCAAAATCGCCATCTGATAATGTCACTTATGTTTATTGGATAACAGTTTCAATAAGATATTTGGTACGTGGGATTATCAATGTGTTTTGCGAGCACCGTTAATTTCTCTTTTTGGTTTAATGCACATTTGATTACCGCATATTAAATGAAATGTCGTTTTAACTTGATAGTGTGGGATGTTCAAAGATTCTCCTAATAATTTATATACTAGCTAGCTGGTACAGCGACTCCGTCCGCGTAGAATTTGTATTTTTCCTATGTTTTTTGTGTTGATCCATCTAGCTTATGCTCGTGCTTTGCTCGCTTCCCATTATCCCGTTATCCTGTTTCCCGTTTGTAAAAAAAGCTATGGTAACTACACAGAACAAAAAAGTGACCTAATTTTAATGAAAAAAAAATTACGACAATGTATTTGGACATTATTTTTCAACCGATGCCCTATGTGATCACTATAATGTTCAGTTATTGATTGCCTGATGAAGAGGTGTTTATATTGAAAAGGGAAACATTCTCAATTGAATAGAAAGCTTTTTCTGTGAATACCCCACAAGAGGTTATCTTGAACGATGGAAGATAGTGACTAAAGTTTATCTTTCAGTCGCAGATGATTCCACATCTGATTTTATGAACATCCTGTTCATATTTTCAAACAAATCAAGGTGTTTATATGTTCACTATGAGGACATTGCTTGGGGCCAGGTTCATTGATACAATCCCCTTCACCATCGACTGTCGATCAATTTTATTTCTCTTACTAATTATGAAAACATGTATTTTATCGATGAAAGTGTTTTCTTTAATCCCTAATATTGGCATTGGTACAATGTTTAATAGAATTATTTCAACGATTACGGACATTCTTTTATGACATACAATGATTATTCTATCACCTAGAGTTCATTGTTCAATCACAAGAGTGTATTAACATTAATGTTTTTTGTGCATTAACAAACCAACTTTATTCCTCATTATGAGATTTAAAGGTATATTCTATCAATGAGAGTACATCTTTTGATCACCAGTAAACATCCATTTAATGTTTAAGAGCATTATCGTAATGCTCGAGGACATTCATTTATGGTTGCATAACATTATCCTAGGCGCCATAAAATACAGGGGTGCAAAACAAACTGAGGATTCGTCTTGGAATATGAATAGGTCTTTTCCAATCAGATAGGGGGTATTGACGCTAAAAGATGGAAAGTTTGTTTTATTTTGTTTCCATTGATATGCAATAGAGAATAATGCTATTATATTTAGAGAACACCATTTCAATAAAGAAGTAACATGTCAGTTGCCATAGTGGCATTCAAGGGTACTTATTTTCCAGGTTACGGGAAAAACTCATTAAAATTGCATTTCAAAATTATTCACAGAATTTTCAGAAAAAATTGTGATTTTATGAACAAAAACACAGAAAAAATCAAACCCTCCTCAGTTGGAGTAGACTCATTCTCATTTAATGATTTCAACCGGAAAATGTGATTAATATCAGATTAGAGCACCCAATATTCAGAAATATTGTACTGAATTTCACATAAAAATATCGGGGGCAACATTTATTTATTCTTAAAGAGGAATCCCCAGTTCCCAGTTTCTAGAATTCTGCAATAAGAAATGAATTCATATTTCATATCAACAGGATAATCTGCTTATTTCAACTATTTTGTAAAAAAATGCTATTTTACTTTAAAACATTTTATTTTATATAGTTAATATAGATCTATATCTTTATCCAGGAATACTTTTCGATTTTCCCAGATATTCACACAAAATGTGTATTTTTGAGTTAGAGCTGTTTGATTTTATTTTGTAGTTTTTTTTTGTAGTACCAAAACATGATTCTTTCCCCTGGAATATTCAAATCAAAAAGATATATTATTTCAAAACAGATATCCACTGCCTTATCATATTGAAAAATTTATATTTGATTCCATCAAAGTAAGTGTGGATTTCTTAAAATTTTGTGATTTCGGTCTGAAAACTTATTTTTATCGAAATGAAACATTTTTGAAATCGGTTCAGTATTTCCAGAGATTACCCCCTAACAAACAAACATATGAATATATATATATATATATATATATATATATATATTATATATATATATATATATACAGTGTGACCCATTTAAAATGGAACCACCCCTGTAGAATACGCATTTTTTAGTCAATCCCAAAAATATTTTTTTCTAATATAAAGCATCAAAAACTGTATTTTGACACAATTTTTTTTAACTTTAGTTCCATTTCCAAGGCACTCTATGGTTTTTTTTTGTCAAAAACAGCAAAAGTTTATTAGGCATTTTTTTCTCCAAATTTGACTACACCACTGGATTCGTAGTCGTTAAAATGGAAATCATCAAAATTTCATAAAAAAATATTTATTTGTTAACAACGAAGTTACAACAACTTTAATTTTGGAAACAAAGTATTTGATTATAATTTTTATTTAGATTGCAGACATATTTGAGATCTGGCAACACTGCCGATACAAAGTAGAGCACAAGTGAATTTGTACAGCGAAAATCCGAAGTCAATAGCTCATTCCGTTCAACAGTTATAACTACTGAAAGTATGGTAATGTGAGCGATTTGTGGTGTACTAAATCACAGCCTACTATTGATTTACCTATGCCCAATGTATTAGTTCAGCTTTCCTCAAATTATTGATATCTTCTCTAAAGGCTTGTTTCAGTTGAGTTTTGCAGAATAAAAAAGGAACATTTTTTGTCCTGCTTTCTGTTTTATTATTGAATAAATAATTTTGATACTTTAAAACTTGATTCGGTTCATTTCGTTTTTATCGGCTATTGAAAACTGCATAACTTGAAAATGAATTTTTAATTTTCTGTTATTTTCGAATACACTTATAACCTAAACTTAATGATTTTAAGGGATTTTAAGGGAATATAATTCACAAATCCAGTGGCGTAGTTAGATTTTTATTACAAAATCGCTTCCACCAGAAATCGCTCACATTACCATACTTTCAGGAGTTATAACTGTAGAACGGAATGAGCTATTGACTTCGGATTTTCGCTGCACAAATTCACTGGTGTTCTACTTTGTATCGGCAGTGTTGCCAGATTTTAAATATGTCTATAATCTACATGAAAATTAATATTAAATACTTTCTTTCCAAAATTTAAGTTGTTGTAACTTAGTTGTTAACGAATATTTTTTTATCAAATTTTCATGGTTTCCATTTATAACGACTACGAATCCAGTGGTGTAGTCAAATTTCAAAACAAAAATTGCCTAATAAACTTTTGCCGTTTTTAACGAAGGAAAAAAACCATAGAGTGCCTTGGAAATGAACTAAAGTTATGAAAATTTGTGTCAAGATACAGTTTTTGATGCGTAATTTTCAAAAAAAAATATTTTTGAGAATTACTGAAAAATGCGTATTTTACAGGGGTGGTTCCATTTCAAATGGTTCACACTGCATATATATATATATATATATATATATATATATATATATATATATATATATATATATATATATATATTGGGATGGGGGACTTTCTTGGGTTTTGGATTCGTTTTTTATTTTAATAACGTACTCGAGTAGTCGAGTTTTAGTTTTTGAACTTATTTTTTATCTTGCAAAAAATTCAAACCATCAGTCATCAACCAATTAATTACCTTATGATTGATAAGGATTATTTCATTCTTCGCACAATATTTTTAAGTATAATTTTTTTTGCTGGGGAAAACTCTAGTTATAATAATGTAAATTAATGTACGGAATTCGTCTGGAATGAACATAATCGATTTCAAAAATACGAATGTGTTCCTTCCTTTTTTATACGCAATAGATATATTAGCTTCAATAGGATATTTTTTGTATTTGATGGAATCTTGCAACTCGATGACCAGCCACCTGCCCGATCGGAAATTCACTATACATATTGTTCTCAAGACAATACACAACACATTTATATGATGAAAATACAAGATGGCGGCACTAAGATGAAGGATTAATCCTGTCATTGTTCCGATTTTTTCTCAAATCTATAACTGTAGGATTTGGAGTTATCGCCAATTAAAACTGGATAGTTTTTTTAGGTCGTTAATAATTATTTTTATGGAATATTTAGAATTCAAAATGGTGGCGCCAAAATAGCTGCGAATGTTACCTATCAGTAATTTTCTCCAATGGATTTAAAATCGATAGACTCAGCTAAGAAAAAAGTCATTTTACTCTTGTATCTATCATTTTATTAATCTCAGTATTCTAATTCAGAGTTCTATGAATATAAAGAAAATAAAAACCTACAGAAACAGATATTACTTCTTCGTATGTTCCGGGATTTGTTGGCGTTGTTTAAAAAAATCTCAATTATTTTCGACACCTCTGCATATATTCATAATTATAATACAGGAACACGAAAATTGAATGAGTAGTCATGTGTACCTACACAATCTCTAATAGAATACCAGCGGGTGGGCCATCAAACTGAATTTGTTATATTTTTATCATACCACACGATCACTTCCACGTGGCATTCGTTTGTTTCGTGGAATTGATTTTACAACGAGGAATTTTCATTCAAAAACGTCTTATGCAATTCAGTTATTGTTGTCCGTTTTGTGGTGCTTTGTTATGAGAGGCGCGAGTAGCCGTAACAAAATGGATAATTACGAGTTAATAACAGAATGGACCGGCAATGGGCGATGCACTGAGCTTAGTAATTGATTTCATGGGTATGATGCCACCGATATATTGTATTGATCAATTGTACCTATTTGTGTTCCAAATATTTCCATTATGAAATAAAAATTGAAAAACTGAATACCGACTAGTGCAATACACCGTTACTAAAATGTTTAAAACAAGTGTATAAGGCGTAATCGTACGTAATTTATTTGAATTGGCTTCAGTTTGATATTAGATTAGATAGATCTCATAGAAATACTATCTATTGGGACGTCCCAACTACACGACTTTCAATGAATTTTGGCAGTCATAACTTTTAGTCGAAAATATTTTTCTCTAAGATTAGATTACAAATAGAAAATAGAATGATATTTCCTTATGTGCTTTTGTTCAATAAATTTTAAAATTTCAACGTTTATATCTATATATATATATATATATATATATACATATATATATATATATATATATATATATATATATATATATATATATATATATATATATTCTTACACCCCTCTGAATTATGAGCACCCCCTAAAAAAATTTAAACGAGAAGGGGGGTGTGGCACACAAGTTTTTCAAATTTGGTGCAATCATAACTGAGAAAATTTATTTTGAAAATGTAAAATTTTGATACTTTACATAGAATGAAGGAAATAATGTCACATAATGTTTAGGAAGTATTTTTCAATTTATTTTACAATTGAATTAAATGTTCAAAATGACCACCGTTCACTTCTTGACAATAAGCAAGTCGATCTTGGAATTCTCGTACAGCATTTTGTAGGACCTAAGGGGTTATGTTGTTAATTTCTTCCGTTATCCTAACTTTTAAATCTGCAATATTGTCTGGTCTATTGAAATATACTTCTGATTTTAAATAACTCCACAAGAAGTAATCGAGTGGAGTCAAATCGGGGGATCTAGGCGGCCATTCAATCGTTCAACATCTTCCAGTCCACCTATTGGGAAAAACTTCGTTCAAATAATCTCTAACAATACGTTTGTGATGCGTTGGAGCTCCGTCTTGTTGGTACCAAATTGATCTATCTATTGCATTTGGATCATTAACATCAGGAAATAGTCTTTTTAATGTAGGCTGTGAAAAGTTCATAAAAAAATCTGGATAAACCTCACCATTTACTGTGCCTTAAAAAAAAGCCAATAATTTTGTTGTTAATTATATCAGCCCAAACGTTCCGTTTTTTAGGATATTGTGTGTGAGCCTCACACATCCAATGAGGATTTTATCTGCTCCAATATCTACAGTTTTGTCTATTAACCGTTCCATTTGAATGAAAAGTAGCTTCATCAGAAAAAACAATTTTGTTTATGAACTGCAAATCTGCTTCCATTCGGTTCATCATCAGTTCACAGAATTGTTGCCTGCCATCAGGATCATCCTCATTTAATTCCTGAGCCAACTGAATTTCATAAGGATGGTATTTTCTTTATGTTAAGCTCTCGATATCGATGATTTACTTACATCAACAGTACATCTAACTTTTTTTCCTCATCCAATTTAACATTTCGACCTGGTTTTTGAATAGTTTTTACATGTCCAGTTTCACGAAATGTATACTGTGAGACGTGTTGATGACCAGGGAATTTATAATTAAACATTTCACAAACTTCCTTTTGAGTTCTTGTTTTATTACCGCATCCAAGCATAATTAAAATGCATATTCTTTGAGTTTCGGATAAATGAGTCATAGTTAAATCAAATACACACACAAATATTTTTTAATACACTGACGTGTGTCAGCAACTTATGAATATAAAAATAACAGTAGTCTACTAGATTGACATTACATTATTTATTTGGGTTTTGTGAATAATTTTTTGATCTCTTGAACGACTTTTACCTGGCGTTTAGCAAAACAGATAAGAAAATACCTGATTATTTCTTATGGGGTTATTTAAAATCAAAAGTATATTTTAATAGACCAGACAATATTGCAGATTTAAAAGTTAGGATATCGGAAGAAATTAACAACATAACATCGTAGAAAAATAATGTCCCGAAATTGGACCCTTGGTGCACACCTGATGTAGGGAGAAATTTGTGATCATGGAAGCTGACGTATTGCTCTCGATCTGTAAGGTAGGATCGTGATAGAGTTATGAAAACTTGGTTAGTCTAAAATTTGAAGTTTGTAAAGTAAAATTCCGTGTTCCAGGCTATCGAAGACATTCGAGAAATGACATCGTATTGACACCCTTCGTGAATACTATCAGAAATGTGCTTAGTAATGCAAAATATATTTTTTACTGTGGATCTTCCTTTGAAGAAACCACACCATTAACTGATAGTTAACAGTAACATTTTGAAAGGTTTTGAAAAATTAATAATTATGACTATAGCGTGGTTATGTTTGCTTTTGTTCCGTTCTTGTAAATTTTTATGATTTTAGATTGTTTCCATAGAGAAGTACTTGTGGTTGTATAATTTGCAAAGTGGATTCGTGACAGCAGCTGCACAAACTCGCAAGACACAAAGGGGATGTTATCAGACCCACTAGTCGATTTTCTGTTTGGTTACTTCAGATATAGCCAAAGGCATTGGAGATGTCTGTGACTCAGATAGGGCTTGTTGGTTTTAGCTGAGTGGCAGGTGGAGTATACGGCTTTTCTCAAAGTTCATGTAAATTCTTGTGTTTTAGGAACTATCTGATTTCTCTCCAATATTTTTCTATTCCGGTATCAAGACTATTTCTACCCCATCACTAAAACAGCTAAAAGGACCTCTACTTTCTAGTAGGCGAATACTCATCAAGAATCATTCTCTAACGACTTATTTCCCAATATGACCGACCGTTTCGTAATGCGTACAGGAGTTGATAACAATCGTGAAAAAAATAACGCGGATAACGCTGAAGGACGAGGTTACATATCACATATCAAGATCAACAGACCAATTGTTTATAGTAGTTATGAAAATACGCACATTCCTTTTTATTGCCTGGATATTACCTTCTTCTTCATATCCTTTTGTAATGACTCATAAGTCAGATTTAAACTGTTGTTATAATAATAAATAATTCATTTATGAACATTCACATCGGTAAATGTATGTGATGGCTATAAATAACTTGGGATAATGAAAATTTTCAGTGTTCTTAAGATTTCAATTACATAATGAATGACAGTTACTTCACAAGTAAAAGTTGTAGTTACTGAAGCTGTACGAATGTTTTCACGAGTAAATACGATAATTTTATGAACCGGTTGTATTCGTGACAAGGTCACGGTTTGTTATTGTAATTCACAATAGGAATTAATATCATGAAAAGAGTGACAATGAAATGCAATTATTCTGAAGTTAAAGTCATCTCTTGATCGTGATATACATATAAGTAAAAACACATTTTAAGAATAAGCTTCGATTCAAATAATTAATGAATGACGTATGACGTTTACTGTTTTTATATTATCCTAGCTTGGTTGTTTTGAAAGAAATATGTAGAAAAATTACACACCGACAAATTATTTTTTACTTTCCATTGCATTCGAATAAAACTTTATTGTCGACAACTTTTCATCAGTTATATTAAATCATTGGCCTATCAAATTTTGATAGTAAAAAATCTTGTCGGCGATTCTGAACCCCAGATACTTTCTTGAATTAATGATCCTCGATACCAAAAACTCTAGAATACCAATTTCCCACGAAAAACGCTTGGTAACTGCCCAAAACAAGTTTATTAAACCGTTGTTATAAAAAATTATGACAAGTGAGAGCAGAATAAGTTACATTACACTCCCGATGGAAAATATGTTTTTCCTTCCAATACCTTTGAATGAAACTTTGTTGTCGAAAAGTTTTCATCAGTTATTTTGGCAATTCTAAACCCGGGTACTCCAATGTTTGCTTTCTTGGAAATCTCATCTTGACTTAATAATCTTCGATACCAAAAACCCTTATGTACCAATCTCCGGGTAAAAATCAATTTGTAAAACTATTTAAAAAAAAAACTTATTTTTATATTATAAAAATATGTATCGGATCTCTTCAAAACTCGAATTTTAATAAAATTGCAATACAAAAAATTATATTTGTTCATAAAATATTTCATTTTATATTCCTGGAATTCCACATATTATGGGTATACCTTGATAACAAATTTTTACAATCACTGCATTAAATAGTTTCATTCATACTACATACTTATATCATAGATTAACTTGAATGGAAATATGTATTTAGATTAACACCTGTATGTTTTCGGTGAAAGCATAAATGAATGAAATAAAACACCAAACTCGTGAACCATCTTGAAACCGCCAATGTTCATGTTATAAAACTGTCGGAGTGTATTGTCATGTAAACCATGCCAACTTTCAAGCGAAATCAAGCATATAGAATGGGAAAATCGCCGAATCAAGAGAAAAAAAATTTATAATAAAAATTATCGAATACGTTAAAAAATGTATTATCAAAAATCAAGATTGCTCAAGAAATGAATTTCCGAGCCCGTCATTGGACAATCGGAATGCCAACTTTGAGGACCTGCCAAATGACACATACAGATTTCAGATTCAACCCTTAGTCTTCTTGGAATTATCTTTTTTTTTCTAATACATACATGAAACATTATTTGATGCAATATTTATGCTTGGGTATGACGATATATCATGATTCAACAACATTTCGAACGTATGAACATTTTCGATTTTTCGAAAAATTAAATGGAAAATTCATTGAAGGAGAGTAAATGCCCAAAATACAGGTGAACTTCAGATACCGTAATCTGTAATCTGATTATCAACAAACTTGCAAACAGTACTACTTATACATCTTTTCAGTTCAATACCTATCATTTTTGTATAGCTATATCTATTGTGCCAAAAAAAATCGATTTTCTTTGAAACTGGAAAAAGCATTCTTATGATTTACTCAAAAATAATCGTGCTGTCCTTCATTAAAAATTTTGAAAAGCAAATGTTTAAGGATTTTTATTCAACAAAACCGAGATCATTCTTTCCGTTTTACATATTCAGGTCAGTCTTTTCCAATATTTTTACAATTTTTATAGTAATTTTGTTTAATGATGTTTATTCCATAATAGTGTAGTTTGAATTTTGCTGAAAGATCTAAAATTGAACTGATAAGATCATTAAGCGGTATATTTTTTCAATTTTATTGCCTTACAACTTTTTTATAATGAACATATTTCAACTAAAAAAAAATCCAATGAATTTTTTATATTTTCGAAAAATGAAAAGACAGGCATGGAAATTGGTCTTCAAAAAACTTTTTCAGTGTCTACCTCATGAAAAAAAAACAATAGGTTGTAAAATACAAAAATAGAGTTGCTGTTTCTGTTTTCCAGTGGAAAATATGCCCTATGATATGTCAACTATATTGTGAAATAGAACTTACTTCATAAAGAAACAGTGCGATAAATGAACCAAATAATAATGAAATACAAGCTACTCTTCGAAAACTTCTAACCAACGCTCGTCAAAAATACCCTGTATACCCATATACTGTTACAAATTATTACAATCAAAAGAAAATAACGATCTAGCAATTGTCGTTTATTACAGTAGACATATTATCTCCATCAACTAGGTATTCACTTTTTATGGCTTATTATTCAATAGGTATAGCTTTCTATATTGTTGACTGAGTGTTTTTCAATTTCTTATACATCTTTGTTAAATGTGCGTAAAATTAGTGAATCACATAGCTGAATTCAATGAGCAAAGAGCAATAAAAAGAAGTAAAAGTTGCTACAATTCTCTTTTTGGTTTGAAGGAAGTGATTTGTGCTTTTGTGATAAATCAATCAAGTACAGAAAATTACATTGACAAATCATTCCACTGTAATGTTATGGCGTTTCAGGGGGAACAGTTATTGGATTGCTTTTATTTTATCGGCATCACAAAAGAACAATGGAAAATGTCGAAAAAGATTTAACTTTGATTATCCTTCAAGATAATGAATTAACACACAATGGGGGATTTTGAGAATGACATGATCCGGAAGTTTATATTTTAATGTAGAATTCTAATGGAATTTTCAAAATATACAGTGCTTCTCAAAAGTCCCCTCTCCCCCTCTTATTTTTGGAAAGATTATACATAAACAAGTGAAATTTGGAAACTGAATATTGAAGGTTGTAAACTTCCCTACTAGTGATGATAGATGACGAAATCGTCAAAGATGACGTCACAAGGCCATTGTGACCAATAATTTTAACTGGAACCCTACGGCAAGCGACACCTCTTTTAAAAGGTATCGAAAAAACTATTCAATGATACTAATTTTGTTTGTGTTCATGGCAGTTTTAATGGCTCATTAGTAAACATTAAAGTTTAAATTCCATTCAGTATGATATTAATTACAGATTTAAGAATCAGTATCTACTTAAAGAAATTGCTCGAAGTGACCTCCATATACTTCCTGACAGTGAAATATCCTATTTTTAAACTCTTCTCGTACTTTTGCAAATGTGTCTGCGGAAACATCCTCACATTCTGCAACAATACGTTGTTTTAAAACGTCAATATTGTCAGGTTCAGTGGCGTAAACCTTCGATTTGAGGTACCCCCACAGAAAAAAAATCCAAAGGTGTGAGGTCCGGTGATTGAGCTGGCCATTCCGTTGAACCTCGTCGTCCAATCCATCTACCACGATCCAAATACCGTCTTACTGCACCGCAATAGTGTGGAGGAGCACCATCCTGTAGGAATGTTATTTCCAAATTGCCGAATTCATCTGGATCATCTTCCAAAATTTCAAGGATTAACGGTTCTATTGCGTTTTGCAACAGCTCCAGATAAACCTCACCAGTTTAATTGGTATTTGAAAAGAGAGGCCCAACGATGTGGTTTCCCAGGATACCTGCCCAAACATTCAACTTCTGGGGAAATTGGGTATTTGTTTTACGAAACAGGTGAAGATTTGCGTCACTCCAATACCTCACATTCTGTGTATTTACATTTCCATTTAGATAGAAAGTACTTTCGTCACTAAAACAAATTGTTTTGACATAGTCTGGCTGTTGGTTAATTTTAGTTTCCATATTTTTACAAAATTCTAGTCTTCGGTCTGGGTCGTCGTCTGAGAGTTGATGAATCATTTTTAATTGGTATGGATGAAATTTGTTTTTTTTTCAATACCCTGTGTACTGTACTTCGACTGACTTCACAGGTAGATGCAACGTGAGTTGTTGAAGAAGTAGGATTAACTATTACTTCTGCCAGTATATCAATCTTTTTCTCATCAGAATTTGTGGTTTGCCAGATCGTTTCGCATCATTAATACTACCCGTTGTTTCAAACTTACGAAGAAGCTCCCTCAAATAAGTCCTCGAAACGGGACGATCGGGAAACCTCTCATTAAAAATGCGTTCTGCTGCATGAATATTTTGTCCAGTTTCACCAAGAATTAGGATTGCTGCTACTTTATCACCTAAAGCACGTACCATTTCGCTTTTTGAAGCACTTAAACGTTCGGCTCACAATAGTTTAACAATTTATTAAAATGTACAAAAATATTAAAAGTACCAAAAGCTGCTAATACAGTTAAACGTTCGATCAACAATACACAAATTATTAAATGTACAAAAACTTGGACAATTATAAAAAGCTTTGCGTTTTTTAAAAGCGAGTTGCCAAAACTGCCATAAACACAAACAAAATTAGTATCAATGAATAGGTTTTCTCGATACCTTTTAAAAGGGGTGTCGCTTGCCGTAGGGTTCCATTTAAAATTATTGGTTACAATGGCCTTGTGACGTCATCTTCGACGATTTCGTCATCTATCATCACTAGTAGGGAAGTTTACAACCTTTAATATTCAGTTTCAAAATTTCACTTGTTGATGTATAATCGTTCCAAAAATAAGAGGGGGGAGAGGACTTTTGAGAAGCACTGTATGCCACTGACATTTTTGACGTTTCATTATTTACTATTTGGATGTTCAGTAACCCCATAGCTGTATTATAGTCGAACTGATTGGAAAATATCACTGTTTTCTCACCGCCAAATATTTGGAATCGGTACTGTATATAATTCTTGCATTGATGATGGTGCCGAGTTACCTTTGACTGGTAGCAATGTACTGAACAGCTAAAATCATCAACATCAAAACCTTTTTGGGTAGTTTTCAAAGAATTGATAATTTCGACGTTACGGCTCACATTTTGGAGCCATTTTCAAAAAAGTGGAAAAAATATAAATATAAGTAATTGACAAGAGTAAAACAAGGGAGTGATTTCCAACCGAGGTCTCAATCTGCCTTCTCCTCAGTTGTAGGCACTTGAGAATGGTTCAGGATTACTTCCCTCTAAGGTCTCAATCTGCCTATTCCCTTGAAGGAACTGATGATTAGAGGTTGGATGTGGAGTATTTATTCTAGGTGAATTCAGAGAAGCGGAACTATGGGCAGGGCATGGTTTGGCAGGAAGCCGGGAAAAGAGAGGTTTCCAAGTATTGGGTAGTCTTCGTCCATCATCGCGTTTGTTGAGGCAGTTTGGCCATTTTTGGAACTCTTTGAAGAAGCGGCGGTTTTGAGTTTGCTCAATTCTTGCGGTGTTGTGATAATTTGTGAGTTGAATAGATCTGTGAATGAGAGTTGGTTTGAGCTGGATGGTGATGAGAGCTGGCGTGTAGATCCTGTTAGTGTGTGTTGGTTTTATGTATACTGTGTGCTGAAGGAGACGTTAGTTTTCATTATAAGGTCATCTAGGAAAGGAAGTGAGTAATCAGATCCGGTTTCCATTGTAAATTTAATGTTGGAGTGGATGTTGTTTAGATGATCTAGGAATCCATGTAGGGTTTTGGAGCCATGGGACCATATGACGATTATGTCGTCAACGTATCTGATGACGCTAAGGTCTCGAATTTCCCCGTGTTTAGATTTGCAAGAACTGGCGAAATGGGAGATTCCATTGGTGCATCACTTACTTGTTTGTCATATGTGTCCTGGAAAAGGGCGTATGTGCTGTTCATACGATGGTCGATGAGGGTTAGGGTATCTTTGGGTATTTTATATTTGGATTTGAGGATATCTAGGGAAGGGATGTTCGTAAAGAGGAATTCTATAAAAGCTTTCGAGGATATCGGTGCTTTGGATTTTTCAACCGAATGGAACGAAATTCGTCAAATAATACTTTTCATCAATTTCTCGGCTTAGATCGATGATGTACATGACGTAAACAAAAATAAAATTGATGATATCCATTCCACCAGTTAATTCATTTAATTAAAATCACGCACAATCAGAATTATTTGAACCATATAGTAATATCGATTGCTGTTAGCATTCCTCCGAATCGTGGTTCTGGTATTTCACAACTCTTTTCCCAAATTCGACTGAAGTAAAGCCATTAAAAATGGGATGCCTCCAATTTTTTAAATTACATACGTCAGTGATATGATTATATAGCAGAAGTAGAAATCGAATGCTTCTTGATTATACTCATAGACGATTCAAATTAATTTCACCTCCTGCTGGACATAATTGCTGTAATAGTCAGTACTTGACCCTGATGGAGCTGATTTAAAGTTCAGGGACTATAGTTTACCTGCCATACGCGTTGATGAAGTGGAATTTAACTGATTTGTTCCGCACCATCAATGTATGTAATCTAAATGGAATGAATAGCTTCGAAAATTATCTTGGTAATTTCGAAATGGTGATGATGACATTAAGAATTTGATATTTGGGTCCTTGAGAAAATGTAATTTTATTTCAAAATATTCAAATTTTATTGCGGTACTTATTTTATTGAAGTTCTATGCCATGAAAACTTCAAAACAATAGAATGTGGAGTGTCTGAAGCAAGGCCGTACTCAGAGAAAAATTTCGGGGGGGTTTGATTCTAAAGTAAATAATGCAATGTACATGTTTTTTTGGGTAACCTTCCATAGTCTGAAAATGAAAATATAATCAGGAAAATCTATATCAAATGAGCATCCGTCAGTTAAAAAAGCGAAAAAGACTCTGAAAGAAAAATCGAAATTATTCAATCAATTAAAGGAGATTTAGAAGATTTTAAGAACGGGGGCAGACATAGTCCCCGAAACGTCAATCAAAAACTATATGAGTATCTTTTGAATTTTTACTATTTTTTCGTAGGCATATCCAGGGAACGACAAGTTACTGACAAATTGAATCATTTTTCTATAGGAAATATAATTTGGTGAACGCAGTAACTTATCGGGGTGAACTAATTAGTTTGCCCTTTCACACTTGTATAGATTTTCCTGATTATATTTTCATTTTCAGACTGTGGAAGGTTACCCAGAAAAACATGTCAAGAAACGTTGTTCCTCCACAAAAAATTACATTCATTCAATACTTGCAATGTACATTTTACCAAATTTTATTACACATCATTAAACACACAGATGGAATCAGATTGTACAATGTGGAAAGTACCACTTCATGTTCGCAAAATCTGTTTCTTAGTTGGCTTATTAAGTCATCTGAGGACGGACCAGCAACTTTTATTCGGAAATACTTCTCAGGATCATTAATTGGAATATTACGAATAGTTTATATTTAGAAAAACTAAGGGTATATGAACAAAATTGAAAAATGTGAATGAGTGTATGGGATGTACATAAAACTACTTGATTTTTACCTTATTCCAGATTTCGATGGGGGTGTTAACAAGATTAGTTGTACAACCGATCGCTGGAAAACTCTCTACAATCTGTCTGTACGATTTATAGTGCAACCTATTGTACGATCGGTTGAACAACAAATTGCATCTTTGGGCCCTTTAAAACATCGCACTACCAAATATTCACGAATTACATATAATTATTTATGAACTAAGGGAAAGCCAATATAAATAAATTCCTTCGTAGTTTTTATATAATTTGATGAATTGAATGAGACATAATGTAGAAATGAATATATATGAGACAAATATTACCATACTTATATGAAAAGTCAAAGAAATACAAGTAAATAGACCTGCTCAAAATGGACATGAAGGCTGCAAAGATATAGATACTAGGCGTGAGTTTTTTATTGAGTTTTCTGTTGAAAACTAATGGAAGCATTGAAAAGTGCAATATCACAACTATTGACGAAATTTCAAGAAATCCGAAACGCTTCTAAGAGAAACTTAAAACTGACAAGCGAAATAAAATTTATTTGTAGTTCAAATATAGCGTATTTATCATAATAAGGAAACATATTGTATCACGTTCGAATATGCATTATGTAACTTGGAGATTTTGCGGGACGGACCTCGCTACGTTCATCAAGCAAATATGCTACTCATTACACAGAATGAGGCATTCCTTGATGTTTACACAACTAACTGTTTTATGATATTTTACATTGTTCTTTCATAAATATCAGATGCATTATGATACACCCTGAATATTTATTACCTTTTTTGTTGTGAATATGACAACTTGAAAATACAATATACAGTACAGTACAGTATGTACACCATTTAGAACAAAAAAGTATTTTTTTTCCTAAAGTCACCTGTTTTTCCAATAATTAACGTCAATATTTATATAAAAAAGTAATGAGTGTTTAGTATTCACGTAATAATTTTATTTGAGTTGCTGAAATATTCTTAATACTGTTTTAATAATTCTTCTGCAAGTTGAAGTGTTCTATCACCCCCTGTTTGAGATTTCCATACGTAGACCAGTGCTATTTGAATTCTTTCGTTGATATTATTCACAGAGTAGCACATACATTCTCAAATTACCTGGTAGAATTTTCAGAAGCAATTCAGATTTTATTTTATTGCTATTTTGATCTGGGGAACAAGTGAGTTCTATTTTCAATTACCACAGTCATAATGATTGAATTCGAATGATAATTCTGGAGATGGTAGATTATTATTTGTGCCAGGGCGTTGGGTGGTGAAAGAGAGTCCTCCAGATTTTTCAAATTTAATATTTTTATTGAATTATACATTTCGGAGTTTGACTGGGTTGAGTCACAGTTGCCTACAACAGATCTGCTTAAGTAAAGAAGGCATATGAGGATGTTGTAGTTAGCATCAGAGAAGCAGACGGGTTTGAAAAACTACCAGTTAAGCTTGTTACTAAGGGGGCCCAAAGAGGTAGCTAGCAGGGGTGCCACTGCAGCATACGAATTGGTCTGCAACTCCCAGGTGAACCACGTGATAATACAACTGAGCTTACGAGAAGGGCCCATAGTAATATCTTTTTTTCTACGACTGTCACAAAATACCTTCATTGTATGTTCAATGATGATTTCTAAATGTAGTACATTGTAATACTCCTTTTCATTATGCACTAGTTGCTGGGCAACTAGTGCACAATGTCTGAAAAACGCACGGGTAAATTTTCGCAATCTTCGTCACGACAAAAGAGGCGTGGAGTAAATAAAACAAAAGACGCCGTAACCAGGTAACATTGCCGTAACCATACAGACAATATAATCACAATTCAATATTTCTTTGACAGAACGATATTATGAAGGTATTTCGAAATTAGTTCAGCATGGAAAGTAGTGACAGTGAAAGAAGTTTAACACCGCCAAGTGTTATGGAGGCAGCAAATAACGCTTCATTAAATTTAGTGCCTGAAAAATCTAAAGAAAAATACACAGTTTCGTATACCCTATTCATGGACTGGTGCAAAGAACAGAAAACTAGTTCTCGTTCAGAGAATGTTCTGATGGCTTACTTTGGAAATATATCAAATACATTTAAATCTTCCACTTTATGGGCACACTATAGCATGTTAAAAACGATGCTTAGTATCAATAATGGCGTGGATATCAGTAAATATTCCAAATTGAGAGCATTTCTAAAGCAGAGATCAGATGGATACAAAGCAAAAAAATCTAAAGTTTTCACAACGAAGGAGATTGATACGTTCATCAAAGAAGCCCCAGACAACGAATACCTTGTAGCAAAAGTAAGTTCCACAACAATCAGTTAATTAATTATAATTTGTTTATATTTTTTTATTGCAGGTTGTACTTATCATGGGAATTATGGGTGCTTGTAGGAGAGATGAGATGTACAAAATGAAAATTCACGATTTTGAAGATTTAGTCGCCGCAGTTTTGGTCCACATTCCGAACACTAAAACAAAGACTTCTCGAAAATTTACTGTAACGGGAGAATATGCTAACATTGTGAAAAAATATCGGAATCTGCGACCAAGTAATGTCAACGATGCTTATTTTTTTCTAAATCATTAGAAAGGAAAATGCACTGTCCAAAAAATTGGAATAAATAAAATAGGAAATATGGGAAAACAAATTGCTTCACACTTAAAACTTCCGAATCCTGAGTTATACACGGCCACTGTTTCCGCCGATCTTCAGCTACAATATTGATAGATAGTGGCGAAGATATAACGACATTAAAACGGCATGGTGGCTGGCGCTCTACAACAGTAGTTGAGGGTTACATCGGAGAGTCCCTGACTAGTCGAAATAACATAGCCAATAAAATATTAGGGTCGATCAATAAGTTGTCAGACCTTCCATCGACATCAGTTACAGAAAATGTTAATAATGTCAACTTTTCCCTCAAAAAAACGGATTCTATTTCCCCAAAATTTGTTTTCAATAATTGTACCAATGTAACATTGATTATTGTTGATAACAAATGAGAAGATATTTTTTCGCGATTATTGTAGAAGGTGCTTACTACATTTACCTAGTACGTTTTTTTTTTCAATTAATTAATAAAAGTACATTTCTCATGTTTGTTGTTTTTTACTTACACTGTATATTATAACAGTCATAGAAAAAGTATAGTGTAAAACTCGCACGGAACTACCGTTTCCTACTCGTATGATTTGCAGCACTCGCTTGCAGCTCGTGCTGCAAACTTTCATACTCGTAGGAAATGTATGTCATTCCGTGCTCGTTGTACAATATACTATTGTGTTTTTATTGCTTAGTTACCAACTACATTACAGTGTACTTTGCCCGCGCGAGCCATAAAGTGCACTTATGGCCCGCGCGGGCATAAATATACCAAAACATTTTTTGAATAACTTATTTAATATAATTAAACCAAACATACCAAATATTAATGCAATTTTGTTCATTTAGAACGTCTTATTCGGTGCCTCATGAATAAATTGTGAGACATCAGAACTTTAGACTTTTTTGGCTGATACCCTTCTGACCCTTGCTTAACTTATGATAATTATCCATGTTAATATTCTCATTTACCAGTAAAGTCTTCTCTGCTGTTGAATATTTGGACCAGTTTCATTAATATGTTCCACACAGTTTTCTGCCATCCAGTTCAGTAATTTGTCATATTCTGTGTCGTAGATGTCTCTAGATCTATTCGGTAGCAAGTTTTGTGTTGTTTTTTTGCAGTCAGTCAGGAATTTCAAAACTTTCCTGCATTTTGACTTTTTAAGTTTGTTTCTCCGACAAGAAAATACAGCATTTCCCTAGCAACGATAAAATGAAAATGTTGTAAAAAACAAATTGAATTTTCGAATTTTTTAAGATATTTATATTGTGGATACAATAACGAACTATTATGAAATAAAAGTTTATATGCGGGTATTAATAGATTTTATGCCCTCGGGTGACTTACAGGGCGTAAACTTATACTTAATACCCCTGGTACATATACAGTGACCGGCAGAAAGTACGCATCATATTGAAAATTCTTTTATTAATAAATTTTGACGAATATCGATATGTGCAATCGCTTCTGCATCAAAAGCAACCCCAAAAGTCGTCGTACAGTGCCGTTCGTCTTTTCGTGTTTGGAGGGAAATTTAAAAAAATTAAAAAATATGTTTCAAAACACACTTAGTTGGGAAAAAATCGAAAAATGTTATTCGAAAAAGTTGTTCAGAACGTTATTTTATAGCTATGTACGAATTTTGAAGAAATCTGAGATAAAAAAATAAAAATCAATTTTTTACCATAATAAAAATTTCAATTTGGAAAAATACATTCTAGACAAAGAAACTCATTAGTAAGGCCAACAGTAATATTTTAAATGATATTTTGTAAATATTCGCAAGCTACTTCTATTTTATTCGGAAAAAAATTGAAATCTATGGATTTGCCATGTATTCAGCTGCTTCATAAGAGATCACTGAAATATCTCCAGGACATCATAATCCCGATACTGTTCATTATTAATAAAGGTCTTTGTATCTACATAATTTTAAATTGAATTTTTTATTCAAACAAAAAATCAATTGATTTTTGGCAAATTGTTGGAATCATACAATATTATCATTGTTGATGCGTGCATCGACAGATTTCCTCATGATCAAAGAGGCCATGAAACAATTGACTAATAATGACAATGTGTTATTAAGAGTTGTCAAACGATATAGTAGTGTTATTATTTATCCAGGTGTTTTTATCGTCTTTATTCTATAGTTTTTTTCATTGTAAAAGTTACATTTTGTTGTGTGTTAACAATAATTAGAGATGCCACAAGAAAAGCTGAGTTTGCAAGAAAAAATTGAGCTCGTCTTAATATGTGGTGAGCGTTTTCATAGTTCCAGAGAAGCAGCAGATATATTCAATGCTAGATATCCAAATAAGAATATCCATGGATCTACTGTGTTGCGTATTTTAAAGAAATTTAAAGCTACAGGCAGTGTAGAAAATCGTTACAAAATTCCACATAGTAAGCCCGTCACTAATGAGGAAGGTACCTTTAATGTTTTGTTATCGGTCACAGAAAATCCACGGATGGCACTATCGGAGAGGCAGGAACAAACCGGTATATCTGAAAAATCCTTAAGAAGAATTTTGTAGAATAATAAATTTCGTGCATACAAACCAAAATTCATCCACACCTTACTCGATAGAGATTTTGATGCACGCTTAGATTTTTCATTTTGGTTCCAAGGCATGATTGAAGAATGCCAACATTTTCCTAGAAACATTTTATTTACTGATGAGGCGACTTTTACATCAAACGGTACTGTCAGTTCCCAGAATTGTAGATGGTGGGCTGATGAGAACCCAAATTGGAAGATAGAGGCAAAAAGTCAATTTTCTTTCAAAACTAATGTTTGGTGCGGCATATTAGATACACAGATCGTTATGCCTTTACTTTTAGGGGCAACCTTAATTCACGAAATTATTTAGTGTTTTTAAATAATGTGTTTTTGACTTCTTACATGGATTACCGCTGCAAAGAAGGAATGATATTTTTTTCCAACAAGACGGAGCGTCAGTACATAGTACCCTTGAAGTCAGAGCGTGGCTTAATGAACACTTTCCTCATAAATGGATAGGACGATATTCAGAAAACCCGTGGCCTGCAAGATCCCCAGATTTGACGCCCTTGGATTTCTTTTTATGGGGGTACTTTAAAAGTAGAGTTTATAAGTTCGAAGGAAAAAGAGATAAATTCATATTTGATTTTTGTTTCCCGCTAAATAATTCCACTTATTGTATCTTATCGCATCTCTAAGATGGCGATAACCATCTTTCGTTTGCTCTGTCTTTTTCGTTCGATAAGAAATGCAGCATTGTTCACCTTAGATGACGCAATTATACATGCGGTGTCCTCCATTGGGATAGGTTAACCGAAAAAACATTTGAGAAACAGTTTTCGTCGGTCGACCTTGATTGTGACTAACAGAAAGTGAAATGAACGCTATTAACGGTTATTTATTTCATTAGAAACGAGCATCGCTAAGAGCATAATGATTGATGAATGAATAATAGTGACTTCGACATTATTGCAGAGATGCCTGCCGATCTTCGTCATGTCACACCGGAACGATCGGAATTTTTTTTCTGGGTGATTAGGTAGCCAATTGGTAATCTTCGAGTGAATCGATTTTGTCCATTTATAGGTAACGAGAAATGGGAAATGAATTCAAAAAGCGCGACCTTCGTCGCCTTTGACGTTTTGATGTTGGAAAGTTGCTTGGCGTCTAGTCGAATTCAACACGTCCATCTCGATAACGCTTACTTGCCTTGGCCTATTTCTTATAGAACTTTATGAATCCCCATTTTAGAGAGTTCAACGTGTATATGTCATTTTGGGAATGAAATAATTAATAAAAAACCTTCGAATATGAAAGCTTTTGAATCTATAACTCACGGAATAACCTACGTCACACATCCAAAGCAATAATTTTTTACTTTTGAGCGCATTTGAAAAATGTTTTTTATTAATTATTTTATTTTGTGCTTTTTAGTAAGTAGCCTTAATCTATGCATTTTTGTTGAAGCATCGTTATTATGAGGCATTTTTCCTGTGAGTTCTGAACTATCTAGTCCTTCAATGAGGAGACCATCTAAAGATTAACCCGTCCGCCATCTTCAATTTATGAATTTTGACAAAAAATCGATAATCTTCGACTAAATTCTTATTCTCCGACCCCAAAAACCCCGACATACCAATTTAGAATACAAACGGTCCATAATCACAAAACTCGTCCGCCATCTAGAATTTGTGAATTTTGACTTAATTCATAATCTCCGACCCCGAAAACCGCCACATATCAATTTTGAATAGAAATGGACCATAAACACATAGATCATCGGCCATCTTGGAGCCGCCATTTTGATTTTATGAATTTTGAAGAAAAATTCATAATCTTCGACCCTGAAAACCCCCACTTCAAATTTTGAATCAAACGCCAAAACCTAAACCTTTTTTTTTTAATTACAAAATTCATTATCTCCGATTCAGAAAACCCCCACATACAAATAGTGAATAGAATCGGACCATAATCACAAAACTCCTCCGCCATTTTGGAGCCGCCACCTTGAATTTATAAATTTTGACAAAATATTCACAATTTCAGTCCCCGAAAACCCCCACACACCAATTTTTAATCGAATTGTACCATAATCACAAAATTCGGCCGCCATATTAGAGCCGCCATTTTGTTTTTTCCCCTTACAAAAATTTCATAATGCATTGTCACCGGAATTATGAACATCTGCCAAATTTCAGCTTAGCAGAATGACATACGAACGAAGCAAGTTAAATAAAATCTTGTAAAAAGGTTGTAAAAAAGAGACTCAAAGTCAACTCCAGAATTTTTTCATAATACATTGAAAAATTATTCTTCTTTACCATATTCATGAGTAAGTTGTTCCGCCATATTCCTAGAAAATAGTTCAAATAAAAAAAAATTCTGATTGTATAGTTTTTATTTTTAGCTTCAGACTGAATATTAATTAATATTAATTCGAAACATGTTTCTAATCGAACCGATCTCCAATTTTCATTGAAAAAATTGTGCAGTTGACGTTGAGTCTCTTTTTCTCCATTAAATATACCTACACATTCCGCTTCGTGTCATGGACTACTTCACAAATCTCAATGTTTACTTGCACTTTGACGACTTGATTATTCAGTGTGGACAAGCGATAGTCAACATTAATTTCAATAAAATGCAAATTATATTCGCTCATATTATTTTTAAGAAAAATAACATAGCAATGGGCCTTCAGGTTACTTGGGCCTATATATCAAAATTTGAATTACATCGGACTTGCAATATGAACAAAGTATAAAGCCGGAAGGGGTGACAACTCGGCGCTTTATACTTCCTTTGGCTTTATTGCCGGTCCAATAAAAACTAATTTTTTACATTATGTAGATTTATATGAGTTCTGCGCCCCTTGCCGGGTTACTTCTGAGTGTAATAAACATTTGATAAACAAAGAATATCAAAAAGGTTTCGTTAAATATCATCAATACATCTCTAGAGTCGAGTACATTTCCCAATGACTTAACTTGGAAATATATAACGATCATTTGTCATTTTGTTGGTAAATGTCTTCTAAGGCTACTCATGCTCCCTAGGAATAGCCGTTCAGTTCTACTTATACAGGGTGTTTCATAATGGAATGCTGATCCTAAAGGGCGATAATCGTTGGACGATTTTAAGAAAAATTCTTCATATGAACATAGGTTCGCAACCGCTTTATTTCTGCGATACAGGATGTTGAAATTTAACAAAAGAATCAGTTCTTCCCCAATATCTCTGAAACCGCTTTCGCTTTTGGTACATGCAAAGTACGCATAAAAATAGATTTTTTCCATTTTCTTAATTTTCATCCCTGTCATGCCCTGTCATATTTTTGATCAAAATAATGATACGCCACTGTCTTTTTTTCCAAATAAATATTATTTTTGTAATTGTCCTCTTTCTTCTCATAAAAATGGTCTCTTGCCTTTTTTTCGTCCGGCAAACGGTTTTTGAGTTAGAAAATGAAATGCATTCATTTGCTTGACCCTATGCGAAATCAGCCGTTGAAGTGTAGTAGTATTATCTTGTGGGCTAGAAACATCTAGTATGCTAAGAACACATTTCGTTGTTTCCAACATAAACAATTTTGACACTTCTTTAGCTAGATACGTGATATTATTTACGTTATAAAAACTTGTTCATTAAAAAAAACATGGTAAATATTACAAATACCGAATTAGCAGACATGCATTACTTGTATGGGCTTGCTGACTGGAACGCATATGAAGCCAGGTGACTGTATCAAGAGCGCTACCCAAATAGAATGGTTCCTGATGCTCGAACGATTTCAAGCACCCACAGAAGGTTATGTGAAACAGGAAGTTTTGAGCCAAATCATCAGTTGAAAGGAGCACATCGGACTGCAAGAACTCCAGCAATTGAGGTAGCTGTTTTAAATTCAGTTGACGAAAATCCTGAAATAAGTACGAGGCAAGTTGCCAAAAATTTGAATATCGCCCATATTCTAGTAAGGAGGATTCTCCATGATTATTTATTATATCCCTATCACATTCAACGGGTTCAGGCTCTACTTCCTCGAGACTTTCCATTACGAGTGAATTTTTGCCAATGGTTTCTCTAAAAAGTTACCGAAAATTCTTTATTTGACAGAGAAATTTTATTCACGGACGAAGCTAGTTTCACTAAAAACAGGTTCAGAAATTTTCATAATAATCATTTTTGGGCTGAGGAAAATCCGCATGCAATCGTGGAATCTCATCACTAGGAGCAGTTCTCATTAAATGTCTGGGCTGGAATTATTGGAGATTATTTTTACCACGCAGATTAAATAGACATAATTATTGCCGATTTCTTGAAGATAATTTGCCAATTCTGATGGAAGATGTTCCCATTTTATTGCGAAATCGCATGTGGTTTATGCACAATGGTGCACCTTCTCATTTTAGTGCTCTGGCACGCGAATATTTAAACCAAAACTTTCATACTCGCTGGATAGGTCGTGGGGGAACAGAGTCATGGCCAGCTAGATCCCCAGACTTAAACAGTCTTGATTATTTTCTTTGGGGACATTTTAAGACTTTGGTGTACACTCAACCAATTCTAACTGAGGAAGAATTGCAAAACCGCGTAATAGTTTCCTGTGAAGCATTAAGGAATACTCCTGGAATTTTCCAAAGAGTACGCGTGCATACTTGCAGGAGGCGGACATTTTGAACAGTTAATTTGATTTTGGTATTTTTTGTTCGTAATAGTTATGTTTTTAAAAATAAAAAATGTATTTTTATGCGTACTTATTACAAAAACTAAATAATAGTTACCATGAAATCATAAAAATCTAGCCTAGATCCTTTGGTTACCACAATTGTGAAATCGAATAGGGACAAGCAAATGAATGTATTTTATTTTCTAAATCGAAAACAGTCCGCCGGTCGAAAAAAAGGCAGGAAACCATTTTTATGAGAAGATAGAGGACAATTACAAAAATAATATTTATTTGGAAACAAGACAGTGGCGTATCATTATTTTGATCAAAAATATGACAGGGCATGTTAACAGGGACGCCACTGATGAAAATTAAGAAATCCTTTATCAAAGTGGTTGCGGACCTATGTCATATGAATAATTTTTTTGAAATCATCCAAGGATTATCGCCCTTTAGGATTAGCATTCAATTATGAAACACCCTGTATATTATTGTCACCACAACAGAATTGGATAATTTTGTAACACCGTTTTCTCACGCCAAAATAATTCACAATTCCTTCTTCGTTTTACAAGCACAAACTACACTCAATGGCTCATTTTCGGTTCATTTTGGCACGAAGAATAGCCCGTTCCATTTAAAAAATCCATCTTCTTCAACAGTTACCGAAAACCTAACCTTCCTCATCTGAACAGATAAACTTGTCGGTTTCAATGCCCACTCCTCGTTTGAGTAAAAAATTTTGGACAAATTGAACTGAACAATAATCAGCTTATTTTAAACTATTCGATAGTGATTTAGAAGCATCCTGACCCGTAAAATCATCTCTTTAATTTTTTTCTTTCTCCTTCCTCTCCACACAATCTCAACGCTTTTCTCTGCAAACCGCGATAAAATACAAGGTTACCTTATAGATGCCCTAAATTCCTAGTCTACTTAGAATTTCGTGCGTTTCTTGACTTGACATGGAAGAACAAGTTGCTAAAGGGGTTGAATGCATTCAACCCCTTTCGCCATTTTGACAATTGCTGTAGCTAGGCTCCATATCTGATGTTAATGTTTGTAATATTTTTGCATCCTGAATACGAATCTAGAATTGAAATATAGTACTATCGAATACCTTATGAGTTATAGCCTTTCAAAAGTCAACCAGAGTTCTTTATCTTCCTTCCTTTTTCTGCAATAAACACAATTATAATAAAATTTTGTCATAATACGTCCACTTCTGATATATTTTGAACCACCGAAAGGGGTTATTTTTGCGGAAATATGTAGTTTTCATATAGTTTCATCATTAATCTTCATTTGGAAAACAGACTTGATTTTGAAGGTTTAATTCGACTATAATATAAATGCTCATTCTTAGCAAATTAATATTTCCCGGTGATTCAAAATATTCGTGTTTAGGAGGCAAGTAACCAAAAATCATTGAGATCACAGGTCAAGCACAAATACAGCAAATTTGCCCTTAGTTATTTCAGCAACTGAGGTGATGGTAAATGTATATAGTTAAACTAGTCATGCTCCCTGAAAATAGCTGTTTGAACCCTTTTTAGTTCTAAATGACGTGATTTTCAAGCACCGATTTCTCGCGCAAAAATTACTCAAATTCCTCCTTTTTTTATCAGCGTAAAATTCAAACACTAAATCACTCATTTTCGGCGCAACTTGGCACAAAATATAGCTGGTTCAATCGAAAAAATCCTCCTTTCTCAATAGTTACAAATACAGACAAACTTAAGTAAATATCACTTTTGGCGTGTTGGCCATTACAAATAAATCACCGCCAACTTTTCGAATTCAATCATAAACAGCAATTTACCCTTCATTTAAAGGCGTAATAAATTGTTGCTCATGTTTGACCAACACGCTAAAAGTTAAATTCACTTAAGTTTGTCAGATGTGAGAAGTTAGGTTATTTGTTATTGATGAAGAAGTAGTATTTTTTCGATAGAACCTGCTATATTTTGTGCAAAATGAGTGTTTTGCGGCAACTCATATATATTCTTTCTTTAAAAAAATATATAAATTGATCCCATTTCGATGACTTGGTCTGAACAGTGAATTGTTTTTCGATATTTTTCAACTGTCAACAGTGACATTTACTTTATGCAATTCGTTTGATGAGAAAGCTTTTTGATTGGTTCAAAATAACTGAAATAGATGTTGAAACACTCCCCTAATTAATTATTTTTTTGTTTAAAAAAGTTCTAAAGAAACACATAAAAATTTTAGGCGTTAATCATATTGCCTCCAATTGACTTTTTGTAAGGATATTTCAAGGCTTCGAAAGTTAAAAAATTTCACTCATGTTTTTTTTGTATATTTCTCGTTTAACAGGTTTCTTTAAATACGAGATCGGGTATTATCTTCGATAACAAATATTACAAAATCATTATCATTTGAATAATCGGTGATATAGCGTATCGTGTCTGCCATACGAATTGATATCTATAAGTTTCTGCGCAATATCCACTTATTCGCAACATGTTGACAGAACTGGCTCAGTCAGTTTTTCAATTTATATGCCAGTCGAATGATGAATTCATAATAAATCTAGCGGTATACCAACATTATCTAATGAAATCACCTTGTACCCCAACGCAAGCGACGAAATGAAAGTCAAAATTCAAATGAATATTGCAAAAGGCGAGTGCATTTATGTATGAAAATGTTAAATGTTCGCCCCAGTTTCTGGTACGTTGATATGCATGTAAAGCCTTTTATTTTCGGGCCGTGCGTTGGTAGACTAATTACAAAAAATGTTTTGCAATGAGGTAATATATGGTATAAAGGCGGTTTAACTTTATTGTTGTTTTATACGGGAAAATAGGTTGACCATATTTTTGTGGTTCACTCGAAGTGGTGTAATTATTGTGATCTCAAGTAGCTATTATTCTAGCCATTTGTTCTCTTATCGCCGTATCCAAGCTTTTGACTACAAGTGAAAGGAAAATATGTTCGATTCCTTGTTGAATCAGGCTGGAGTTCTTGAGAAAAATCATTTTGTTACGTCATGGTCAAAAAATCTACACAGAGAAATAATTATTCTTACAATATTTTGGTTGATCTTACATAGATATTTCTATTTTATCCTTCAAATTCAGCGCCTTTTGATATGCTTTTTCGTAAAAACGTTAATAATGACTTATTTTAATATCGAAAGAACCCAGGTAGTATTTCTAACATTTCTATACCTGATTACTATCGTTTCGAAACGTCGTGAAAACCTTTTAAATACATTAAGACGATGGACGTCCGAAATGATAGTTATCAAGTTACCACATCGTCTACAACCTTCAAACAAACATTTCTATACCTGGAACGAAAAAAAATATAATATTTTAGTATCACTTTGACTATCAATTATTTTGAAAAAGTTACACCACATTGCTTTCCTTCAAAATTCAATAATATTATTTGTAAACCGTAAATAACATGTACCAAGAGAATAAAATCAACAATTCCCTAGTGGAGAATAGAAACTGCATCAATTTGTGAATTCAAAGAATATAAATTCTCACTAGCGATTCCTCGAGAGACTATCGGTTACTTATTTAGGAAATACACTGTCTGAATTGAGTTATCAAATCATTCACACCTTAACCAGTTGGAAACGTATTATTTTCGGATCTAGATAAGCCACGGAACTCAATTTATAACAGTATCTTCCCAGAAGCAGGTACCAAGAAAATAGCCTACTATGATTACCGAACAATGGGAGCCGCGAGATATATTTCTTCGAACTAGTAGACAATTGAAAAATGAGTGCGAGT
Organism: Gonioctena quinquepunctata; assembly: GCA_018342105.1. NCBI lineage: Eukaryota > Metazoa > Arthropoda > Insecta > Coleoptera > Chrysomelidae > Gonioctena > Gonioctena quinquepunctata. The sequence goes on from JAFIRS010000012.1 coordinate 669,301, forward strand.
AGAGTGAAAGTGATGAAGTACGAACGAGCACTTTGATAAATATTCATGCAGTACTTGTGTTGTTTCATTCGTATACTGGTTGACATTCAATGGCCTATATCAATTACTTTTTTGATCTAACCTACCAATAAAACGCAATAAACGCAAATCATAGTAATATCACTTCCTCTTCGCTTGACAATACTTGTAATGTACCACTCTTTATCTATATTGTTCTCGAATATTAGGGAAATGCACTACTCAAATACACGACTTGGACGTTCAGGACACATTTTTTCGAAATCAGACTGTTGTGTTAAACAATTATTTTTATGTTGTTTTTTCGTAAATACTTTTTAAAATAATGTCGATATTTGGACGAAAACTGGTATTTGGGAATTTTTTAATATGAGAAATTCAAATTTGATCTTAGTTTGGCCCTTAATTGTAGGGGGCGCCGCCTACAGGTCTTTGTCTCTTTTGGGGAGTCACAACTTTGTCGTGCATGTATGTATGTATCACATTTTCTAGAAGAAAAATCGATTCCTCTATCATTTTATGTGAGAAAGGTATGCTTTTCAAAAGTCGCTACAAGCAGCCCTTTTCGAGATATTTTGATTTAAATTAATCACATTTCCAAGAACAGTTCTCTCTTAACGTGTGGGCAGGAATCCTTGGAGGTTATTTTATAGGTCCATTCTTTATTCCGGGAAGATTATCCGGAGAGAGATATCGTCATTTTCTTGAAGAAGATTTGCCTATTTTACTGGAAGCTGTGCCGCTTAGACTACGAAATGAAATGTGGTTTATGCATGACGGTGCCCCGGCACATTTTAGCATCAAAGCGCGAGAATTTTTAGATCAAACTTTCGGCAACCGTTGGGTTGGACGAGGTGGGCCTCAACCATGGCCCCCTAGGTCACCAGACCTTAACAGTTTGGATTTTTTTCTGTGGGAACATATGAAATCCTTAATTCACCAGACACCTATCCAAAATAAGGAAGAATTAAGTCATCGAATAATTAACTCTTGTAGAACGATTCAAAATACTCCAGGAATTTTCCTAAGAGTGCGCGAATCAATAAGAAGAAGATTGGATGCGTGCATACAGGCAGGAAGTGGACATTTCGAACATTTATTGTGATTTTGATTTAGATTTATATCTAGTGTTCCGTTGTCTAGTGGTTTTTTAAAAATTAGCGTTTGAAATCTTTCTATGTTGAATAAAAAAAAAAGTTTTCAAACTTATTTAACTTTTTGACAAACACATGCATCGATTAATTCAAATCAAAATATCTCGAAAACAGCTGATTGTAACGACTTTTGAAAAGCATACCTTTTTCGCGTAAAAATTATAGAGGAATCGATTCTTCTTCTAGGAATTGTGTTACATACATGCACGACAAAGTTGTGACTCCCCAAAAGAGACAATGAAGGGAACTAAGATCAAATTTGAATTTCTCATTTTGAAAAATCCCAAATACCAATTTTCGTCCAAATATCACATATTTCAAAAATATTTACGAAAAAACAAAATAAAAATAATTTTTAACACCTTGTATATCAAAAATGAGCCTTGCGGACCCATGCTTTATGAACTTTTCACCTGTAAATAACTGGGAATCGTCTGTAAAATGTCGGACACTTATTACATAACACCCTGTTAAGATGCTCCAAAATTATAAATGTATGAAATGTTCTAAAGGCCTAAATTACGTATCTCTCAACCACAAGCTCTACACTAGTCACTAGTGTAGAGCCATTCAACTCTCGAATGGCGAATCTTCGGTATTCCATATTGTATATACAATTTCACTCGGTATACAATTTCATTTGGTATGATAGACCAAATCGTTATAAATTTTATGATATAGATTTAGATAGAGTTATTTGTTTCTACACAAAGTTTACAGCACGTCAAAGTTTATTAAAAAAGTACTACCCCATGATGATAATTATTTTAAAACATTCAGTTTGTCAACATATTAGTGAAGCTTAAAGAATACAACTATATTAAACATATTCTTAAAATATTTAACTGAAAAAACAGGTACAAAGGGAATTGAAAATTGCAGCTTTAAAATATACAAGACTAGATGGAACAATATTGGAATAAAATCATTACGTATTCAAGAAAGTTTCTCATCGTTATCTGAAAGTTTGTTTCATTTAAGCAGCAATATTCTGAACTCGACATATTATAACGTTTCAAATTTAATGAATTTGATTTGGACTTATTCCACCTAAAACGTGGTAATAATACTATTAGGTTGGCCGATATCGTTTCATATTTATGAATATCTGAAGACAAAATATAACTTCTTTTCCTATAGTGTATTTAACAAACATTTGATAAATATATATGCAAGGTAGTGTCATTAGTACACACCAGCTAGTAGACGTATGGACTTTTTTTGGTATCTGAAAATGTTTTGGGCATTGCTAGAATTACCCCATAAAATAGTGCCATCATTTATACAGGAGTGAAATGAACCAAAATATATTTCTTATAAGAGATAGTAACCTGGAAAGCCCGCCGATGAGTTTTTCGGTATGATAGTACCAGCTAAGAGTTATCTATTGTAATTGCAAGAAGTTTGCAGTGAGTACCAGAAGTATATTGGTTATTGCTGGAAATGATTAACTGTTCCGTTTTATCAGCATTGAATTTTAGGAAATTGGCAGAGAACCAGTTTGTAGCAATGTCAATTGAGTTGTTAGCTAAATTTGTGAGGCTAAAGAATAATAATAAGTTTATTTACAAATACGAAAAGTAGATGCATTAATACATATAAATATACTATAAATAAACAATACTCATAGAAGCGATATGTTAATCACTTGAATGTGTATTATAATCAAAACTTTTTAACAAAAAATTAAACCGACAAAATACGGAACTGAAAAGTAAAAAATAAAATGAACCTTCTTAGTCTCAATAACTAAGCTCCTAAACTAATGTAAGTAACTAATTTTGAGTCGGCGCCAAACAAACAAGCAAAGAATTAGGTAAGGCGTAAAATGATGGCATCGAGTTGCGCGGTGACATTCTGATTATTTTTTTGAAGTAATTTAATGATCTTCGTTGATTGTGCGTTTGGCGCCGACTCAAAATTAGTTACTAACATTGAGACTAACATATGTGTGCCAATGTTCACAAGTGAAAAATCAATTATCGCCTATTTTTCTACCCGTAAGGGTGGATAATTCCATTCGAAATCAAAATTCGATCAACTATGAGGTATACCCTATTCAATAAAAAAAGAATCATACAAATCGAAGAACCCAGTACAAAGTTATGCCTGATAAAATCGGTTAACGGACTAGAATTAAGAGGGTGAGTGATCAATATCCTTCATTTTGCTATCCTTAGGGGTGGATTTCATCTTTCAAATTCAAAAGAGACCAACTTCGAAGTACACCCTATCCACTGAAAAAAGAATTATCGGAATCGGATGTCTCAGTAAGAAGTTATGCGTGATCATACATTAAAAAAAAAATATACGCGTCGAATAGAAAACCTCCTCCTTTTTGGTTTCGTCGGTTAAAAATTGAAAGACAACAAAAAAACATATATTATAGATAATTGAGTCAATTCAATGTAGTTTAGGCATGACATGCAATATAATAATTAATAAAATGATAATCCCTCTGATATTAGTATATTAAAGTATAAGTGGATAAGAAGGGCTTTAAAACACGCGCGATTTTTCGAGCACGACGGCGTAGCCGGAGTGCTCGAAATAGAGCAAGTGTTTTTAAGACCAGTTATCCACGAATACTTTACGTTATTTTTTTTTATTGGTGCACTTTGAAATCATATATACTGGTATTATTACTACAAAAATAGAAATAAGAACTAATAATGCAAGAAGGTTGAATTCGTGATGTGACATCAGTATACCTTTCGTTGTCATGGAAATGAGAAAAACATTCATTTGCAATTTGTTACCAAAGATCAATATTTGTTGTCACCAGAGCTCAAAAATGAATTTTTCTAATATCGATTTTTTGAATAGTGAGGCAGAATCGCGGTTAATAACGCGAAAATCCAGTCATATATATAAAAAAGAATATGAAAAGTTCATCAAATGGATGGAGGAGCACATATAAATGAACGAATTGTTAGTAATATTTTATTTGACGTTACAAGGTACTCCTGTCAGATCAATAATAAAAAATTTGTCATTTAGACTTCACGTTTCTCGATTTGTTGATGTTGTCATGGTAACTTTAAAAAACGCGCGTTTTTTAAAGTTCGATTTAAACACGCTGAGGCGTGCTTTAAATGGGTAAAAAGGGGCACCAATAAAAAAATATATATAATATAAGCAAGCAAAAGAGGCTATGAGTAACAGTAAAGAAAATAACATGATACAAAAGGCTAATAAAAGAAGTGCTAGTAGATAGGAAAATATACACACACACACACTGATTTAATGATAATATTTATATTCACTTTATTTTCGAAGTATAATAAGTTAATTATTAGTTTGGCGTCTATTTCAGATAAAGTCGATCTATTAGATCATGTATTTGATCACGGAGCTGAGACCTAATATATGATCTCAAGTGATTTTTGAAACAGTGGGTGGATAACACGTCTTTCAGATTGGTAGGAAGGGAATTGAAAAGTTTAGGCCTAGATACGTACATTTTTTTTGTCCAATTAATTTCAAGGTTCGGGGGAGGGGGGGGGGTAAATACGTGGTTTTGTTATTTCGCGTTTCGTAATTGTGTTGTGGGGTGTTCATTTCTGTTCGATGTTTGTGTTGCCAAATATTGCAGAAATGATTTCTTTTTTTATTGAACATAATTTTCAGGAGTTTTTTTTGAATTATTGAGAGTTTATTTAATATTGTTTCCCACCCACCCCATGCCATTAGACCATAGGTCAAATGAGGTTCAACAGGCGCATAGTAGACTTTTTCCAGTTGTTCTTTCCTAAGAATGTCCTTAAGAAATCCGATGAAGTATTGATTAGTCAGAAAATAGTATAGTGGCGGTATTGTCTAACATGGTTGACAAATATCATTGATATAAATGATAAAGAGTAATGGCCCAAAGACCGAACCTTGAGGAACTCCATGCGTTATGGTTCTGAGTTCAGATGTCGTGTTACGAATTTCAACCAGCTGCTGATTCCATAGCATGATAATTTTTCTAATCGAAAGCCTTGGACAAATCGCAAATGGAAAGAATGGAATGTTGCTTATTGTGGACTTGCAGAATTGGTGTTCCTATGTTCGATAATTTTTCCAGTATATTTGGGAGAGTTGACATTTTACAAAAAGAACTATATATGACATAACTTGCCAGTCCCCGTTGGAAATTTGAATCGGCTCAAATATCCATCGCATTTTAAAGCTAATCCTATGCAATAGTGATACAATCTTGCACGCCTGTAACCAATAGTTACAAGGTTTGAATATAATAGGAAGATATTGGACTTTAACTGCACATTGAACTACTCAAAATTATTCTCATGATCCTTATAAGTACCGGTACTGAAAGTGGATAACGAGAACACAGTAATTAATCAATATTCTTAGATTTTTTTAATTAATTGTCACTCGTCTTTTCCCACGTTCCCATACAAAGTATTGCAATATTCTCTTGTTGGGAGAGTAGTTTGGCATGATGGGTTGGTGAATCATGTGGAATAAGTGTATTTAAAATATAAGGGCATCTTGATTCCAATGAGAATGCTTATTGGAAGGCAAATAGACTGAAAAATACTGGAAAATGCAAAAATAAGTGTAATGCAATATGACATCATTTTGGAAGTTTGATGTCTTAGAAAAGAGCGTTCTAGATTTTTTGGTTTGGACCGACTTCAAATATTTAAAGAGTGGATTCGTATTCTTATTAGGAATTCATGTGGAATTGAAACTCAATCGTGTTTTATGGATATTTCACTTTAATTCAATGAAATCATTTTAAATATTGACGCATGGATACAATATTTTCAAAAGTTTTCAATTGATACTTCATTAAAGAAGTTTGTTTCCCAGCAAATTATTTATAATAGATTTCAGATCCTGAGAAAGTTCTTTTTCTATATTTGATCTTACTTTTACATGGTCCTGAATTAGTGCTTACCCTAAATCAATGCTAAATTGTCGACGAGACATTTTACTCACTCTTGAGATGTCTAACATTGCTCCAAATACTGCCATGGGCCATCTCCTAGTTCGCCTTTGGCATGAATAGGTCGCGCATTTCTCTCAAGAGCGTCAACTCCACGTTATTGTAGAAGTTGATAATTTCGGACTTTCCATTTTCTTCAATGTTATTAGTGTGGTGCATCGAAGAAATCAACACAACACTTCTACTCTTTTTTGGTACGAAAGATGTTATGGTATAGTCCCGTGTGAATTCAAAGCTCCTTGAAAGAGGTTGTGCTGGACCTTTGACGCCTGGAAGGTGTAATACAATATTCGAACTTTGTATACGAGTTGGAGCAGGTGGTTATTTGGCCCACTTGAAACGATTTTTTCCGATAGTATTCTGCTACATCCTTACTTTTATCACTTTCATCTTCATCCTGTTCCAAATCTGCTTCAGAGTCACTACCTACACTAACTTTCTGCTTCGATTTCTTCTAATTCTGAATCCGTATCGTGATCACTATGTTCACTAGCGGCGTCACTTAAGTCACTATACTGTTCATTATAATAATCTTCACCATCACTTACGTCATCGTGGAAGTTTTCCACGAATGCCTCTAATTGTCTTTCATATGATACAACCATTCATATGAAATACAGGAATGGCAAATTGATCACTTATAAAATATATACCATATCAACCATATAAAAGTAACACATTTAAAAAACCCGCCTTATCTCAATCGGTAACTGAAGATAAATCTGTTTTACCAACTGTACTTAGTTCGGCCAGTTGCGAGATATGTCGCCACTGTCTAAACGTGGTGCCAACTTTTACTGTAGGTTTGACAACTATCTTTATTTTTAGTTTCTCTATGGTGTGTGCAGTCGATCCAATCAGTCCCGACGTCGCCCTCCCGATAAATTGGTACGTCTGTAGACCCCTTAAAGAAGAGATAAAAAAAATTGCTCGTGGCTCTTCTACGCCTTTGTAAAAACCTCATATTTAGATGCATATAAAATGTTGTTAAAAACATACACAAACAGATCGAGGAACCGAGTTTTTCAATATCGAATTTCAGAGTTTAATGGAAAACTTCAGTTTGACTGGTACTTATACATGGATAGAAGTATTGCCCGAAATAACACAGATTTTAGTTATTTCTTCGCCAATTTTTATTTTCATCGGCTATGGAGAAACGATCCATGATGGCGAGAATAAGCTTGAAGTTCTGGTCTTGATGAGTGTATGATTCCGCTATGTCTATTAGCCATAATTCACCCCTATACATAAAACTTGCCACAGATCTAAGAGACTCATTATAAATGCTTATCCCATAATCTAATAATGGCCTATTGTTCGGGGTGTGATATTTGATAGAAAAGGGTCGAGGGATTCCAGATGCGGATTTAAGAATACGTAAATGATCTCGTACAGTTCTAAGGACTCCCGTGTTGACTATCACACGATACTATGGCAGAATTATTCGAAGACTGGTTTAAAAATAAACTTTCAGCAAATATACCACCAAATAAAGTATGATTGTGATGGATAATGCGAGCTACCAGTATAAGGTTAAATAAGGTTCCGTGTTCAAATGACACAAAACTTACCGTTCAAGACTATATGCTTGAAAATAACATGTATTTTGAAGATTATTATACAAAAAAATAATTGTTGGAAATAAAATCATTTTCAATAAAAAAAAACAATACCATTGCATATTCAATCAAATTGAACACATATGACATGAGCTGAAAGCATCAGTAAGGAAGAATAATGTTTCGCCAACTTCAAATTCATCTGTGGTAGCTTTGATTCAGTCAGAAATGCAGAATATTCCAAATGAAGGTTGGGAAAATTGTGTAGCGCATGTACAAAAAGTAGAAAATTAATTTTTGAATATAGATCAAGTTGTCAGAGAAAATATTGTTGTGAACTTGGATGACGATAGTGACAGTGAAACTGACTTTTAAAATTTATTAATTATTTTTATGTCACTCTATTTTTTCGTATTGTATTTGTACCTGTTAAAAACTCAATTTAATAAATTTTATTTATTTTTCCACTATTTTTTATATCCAATACAATTCAGTCATATCTGAACCCGAAATTTGGGAAGTCGAGTTTTTATATTCCACAAGCAAGTTTTATATTTTATTTTTCGTGGGTATATCCATACTATTACGTGCATATAGATAAATTAGTGTCCCATATTGATTGTAAACTCTACTTTTCCGTACTGTTTATTTACTACTTATTATTGAATCAGACGTTATCATAATCTTTACATTTATATATATTTTTTTACTTTTTTTCGAGACATCAAGAATGAGTACCTATTTTTTATTGGTATTTGGAAAACAGTACTTTGTTGCCTACTAGAAGATAAAAAGGATATTTCAGTTTGAAAAAATGGTAGTTTAGAAAAACTCATTGTTTACGAATTCACTATAAAGTATCACTTTCCACAATCGTTAGTAAATATAATATTTTATACCAGCGATATAATTTGTTAAACCGAGCCGTCAATAAAACATATCACCTTGTGAAAATTTCATTATATCGAGTTCGTCTCTGCTTGTGGTCGGTTCCCCGTTGAGCCTTACCGGCAATGAATAATAATGAGTCTCTTAGATGTATTGCTGTACTATATATTTTGGAGATACTTTTATTTTTCCGCCAATTCACAAGCCTTCAGAATCAGGAATGGATAGTTCGCGAAAAAATAAGGGAAAATGTTATAATTATTTGGATATCTATTAATTTATGATTATACCTCAATCGTTATTTCCGTTTGAAGGGAAAGTGAGCCACAACCAAATGCGTATTCGAAACCAGTTCAAACTCATGGAATTCATGAACATGGATTTTGGTTTTGATTTCGCAGGGTATAATTATAACGTATCGTGATCCATTTTACTTTCCTTAAAAAAACGAAAGTGTGTGGTTAGTTATACCGTCGGTAAGATCGATTTTAAAATTCTCTGTGTGTGTGTGGAGTTGAGAATATGTATTCGTGTGGGTTAGGCAAGTAGAATTCCGATAGATATGCTTTTGAAATCAATGCAGAACTGGTCACGATGAACTGATTTTTGAACTCTTCCATGAATGTGAAACTGTAACGCAAGGTCACTGACCTTGCGTGGCCCACACAGTGGATATTGTTTAAATACCGTGGATATGTTTTCCTGCGAAAATTTTACAACTTTCTGGTGTGTTTTGACGTCACAAACGTAATAATTTAATATTATTAGTAAGCAGGCTCGATCAAGATATGTTTTTTATGTGGCAATATTTATCTCAATGTGTTGCTTATTCTGTATGTTGTCATATCTATGGTCAATCCGTTTGATCTATCTAGCTAATAAGATATTGAGTTGGATTGTTTGGTTAATTGTCGTGTTTGAATTCCTTGGAATGATCTGGATACGCATTTTCCTCAGTAACATATTTTATGAGGTTTATTTCTCCAGATTGTGCATTGGTTCGTGCTTGATATAAAATACATTTTACAATGTCTTTATGCATGATAGTGTGTTTGGGATATAAGATATCTGTTGGTAGGTGTTTCCTTTCAATAAACGGTGATTGGCTCTAAAGGTTGATTTATTTATCATGATATAACGTGAATTTCATCGTTAGCTCCTTTTTTTATGTGATAGGTTCAATTCATTTTCATTTTAATTTGAAATGATTTATTGCAGCATTCCTGTTGAATTGATTCTACTACAGTTAATTTTTTCCAGTTAAGTGGTATATAAATAATTTTCTGTCCATAGATATTTATGAAAGTACAACTCGAAAGGTTAACCAGGTCTTCAGGTCTCGATTTTAAATCCAGTCTGCCCTATTACATCACCTACATAACAACCTACTACTCTACTTGTATGCTATCAGAAAACCGCCAAAGTTCTCCAAACTGGTATTTTTGTGTGTTTTTTTTAATGGCACTCTTGTGGCGTGGTATTTGAAATAAGCATTTCGAATTATGTTCTTGAGGATTAAAACACGGGATAATTGTCTTTAACCAATTAGTTCTCATCAATTAACAACAATTACACGGAATGTTCAACAAATTAAATCAAGTAATGGAGTTGTCATAGAGTTGTTCGTTGAATGTGGTTAAGTGAATTCAATGACTGGGTACATAGTTTGACAAGTTTATTGGAGAACACGAGGAAATTCGAAAAACATTCTTCACATTTGAATGCTATGTGGTCAGAAGGGCTCTCATGGTTTATATCGATTGAAATTAATAAAGAGGTTTCTTTATATACTTTTTCATATTTTGCCTTCATTACCTGAATTTTGTATATTTCGAACCTCTGTTGAATGTGTGTACATAACCATATTAACAAATGGAAAAATAATAATTTAATCTAAAAAAATATATGCATTTACTTTTTATAGTAGGATTATATAAAAGTTCAGAGCCATAGTACTCGGGAATCGATATCTACAACATACCATAAATGAAGCCTATCTGATGAGACACTTTTAGCTTAGAACTGCATAGTCTTTCGATTATTGTTTTTTATGCGTTCACTTAATGTGCCATTTAGTATATTGAATACCAACAATTTCTGTTTGTTTGATATGATATGATAAAAATCATATATCTTGTAATTGAGAAACATTATACAAGATTTTCACATATTTATGTATGAACAACAAATTCCAATGTAAGATGCCTGAAGCAAATTGAAGAAAGCTCATTATTATGGCTGAAAAAACTCACCTTTATTTTAGATGCGTAGAATTTCTCCAATTAACACTTTTTCTTGATATGTTTTATGAATGCCATTAATGTTTAAGATTAATTATTTGGGGAAATATAGAAATAATTGGTGTAATTATATATCTATGATACGTTACATTGATTCGGAGATTTGGATCGTGTTTTGTATACAAAAGTGAAATATTTTGGAATTTTATATAATTGAAAGAAGTCTGAATTGTTTATACATTTTCAAGGACATACCCAAAATGTGTTTAATTTATTTCCAAGAATGAATTACTTACATGTCTACGATATATAAAAAAAATTCTGAAACAATTTTGTTTGGGTTATATATTGGTTTATGCCGGGAAAGGCAGGGAACTTATCCCTGACAAAACTTACTCTATATGACAAGTCAGACTTTCCAAAGTTCTTGCTAAAATTGATTTTTCTCAATAATTATCTATTGCATAATCCTAATTTGAAAAAATAAAGAAACATTATCAAAAGATCCCCTCAATATGCAAGAGGTGCTCATTTTCATTGTAGATTTTTGTATTTTCGAAAAAAAAATCTTATATTGAGAATTTTTCCGTTTTCAACATGAATACCACCCATAATACAATTCAATAATGATGATTCAAAAACTATTTTGATTAAGGATTATATATATATATATATATATATATATATATATATATATATATTGTTATAATATGTGAATTGGGAAAACAATTGTTGTTTAATTGTCCCCCCGCGTTGGGCGACAATTGTTGATAATTTGAATTGTGAAAACAATAGTTGATTATTTTGTCCCGCTTTGGGTACAAATTGATATGATATGTGATAGATAATAATAATTGCTAGCTAACGTCACTGTTTTCTCGTCACGTTGCTTCCAATTGTTATTACCCTTTCTTACCACGACTAAACTCAGTTGGTACGCCTTTCGTCTCAGATAGCCGGTCCTGGCAATCGAGCCACTGCCCTGCCTTGATGTTCAACCCAAACTATTTTAGTTCAGAGTTAATAAGTAAGATATGCAGATCATTGTGGAAAATAAACCAGAAAGTATCGAAAAACAATTATTTCCTTTATTCAGGAAAACTTATATTAACCTGGCCTACGATAGATAACTTATACTATGATCAATTGATAAATTTTCATAGACAATAATGAAAAACAGTGATATATAACCTCACTTTTTCTTTGGGTTGGAATAATTCTTTTATAGTTCAATACCAAAATAAATAGCGTTCTTCAGATATATACGAGTTACGTTGTAAAGTGATTCAGTTTGTGATGTGCACTAAAAAAGTTTATACCTGGAGCTGGAACTGTCGCTGTTACAATACACACCAAGAAATTGAAATCCTTTTTCAATCTACTGCTCTCCGGAACTCTCCATTACAAAAATAACCATACAAATCCCAGAAATCAGCTTGGAAACAGTTTTATGTGGAGTACATAAAAGGTAATCTTGTTTTCTCCTATTTATTTGTGTTGAAATTCTCTTGAGGTTGAATTGGTTAGTTTCTATAGACAAAAAAAAATCCCATTAGGTAACTATTAAGTAATTATTATTTTTGTGGGTTTTTTTATGAAATTATTTCTTTTTTCCTTTTAAACTATATTACTGTTCCTTCATAACATAACAATATATATATATGATATATATATATATATATATATATATATATATATATATATATATATATATATATATATAATATATATATACATATACACATGGCCAAAATGTAACACTGGAAGTGAATGGTAATGAAACAAAAATCATAATTTACCAACAGAAAAAACTCACCATAACAGTGACACAAACAAATATAGAATGAGTAACGGAATACTTGCGACAAACCATAAAACCAACCAGAAGAGATAAAGAGAAGGATAAATCTGATGGTCTGGGCATTATTCGAAAAGGTATGAGAATAAACCTCAATATCCAAAAACAAGAATCTTCAACCGATGAATACTTCCTGTCCTCACATACGACTTCCAAACCTGGAAAATATATAAATCTAGAAGAAATATCCAAAACACAAGGAACCGTGGAAAGACAAATGCTAGATAAAATACAGAAAAACAGACCAGAAAATAAATAGTTGGATCTGCAATAGAACAAAAGCGAAAGATGTCTCAACAAGTACAGACTTAAATGGAAATTCGCTGGAAATACTTTGAGACAAAAAGACGATAGATGGACGAAGATAATTATGCAGTGTAGACAATCATAAGAGGAAAAAGGGGAAGCGACAAATGCGACGATCATATGATTTAAAGAAACGCTCTGGACCAAGATTGATGCAAAACACTTTTGTCCAGAAATGAATGTTTTAAGCTGTTGAGATAGATATAATCTGTAATTCGCATATTCAATAAAATATATTCTTATTGGAGAAATAGGTAACATGGCATCTGTCAAAAAAAAATTGTTCCACCACTATATATAAGCTCAACTCTTTCAGATTCAAACTGATAGTCAAACAGCTTCTATTGAAACACAGAGGGTAATTAATTTTTATTATATGGTTTTACGGAGACTATTTCCCTCATTATTTTTGGACCAATCAAATGTCCGAAATTTTATACGCAGAGAACCAATCAGATCAGTTTCATAGTGATGAAATGTCTTCTCGCTGTTTTATACTGATAAATTAACTTCTATATAAAATGTGTCATTTAAAGATGACTGTTTTGTCATTTTGACAGCGATAAAAAAGGTACATCGTTTTTTATCACCGATAAAAACGCCTGTTCCTCTTAAGCGTCTACATCTAGTATGCTTACGTCACTTTAATGTCTGCCCTGTCAGTTATTTAAGTATTGTTGATAATTGATACTGAAACATTACAACATGAGTCGTTTTGGGGAAGTTTCGACTCGACAAATAACAAAAAATATAGAAAAAGCAATCCCGCAATCCACAAAAAATACTAAAGCGTCAATATGGAGACAATTTATGGAGTTTTGTCAAGTACGAAATTACGAACTGTCGAAAATAACTCCGTTACAAAAAGTAGCAGATATATTAAAGGATTGGCCTATAATATGAAAAAGAAGAATGGAGAAGATTATAAAGAATATGCAGTTAAATCAATTTGGAATTCAACTGCGAAGATGATTCAAGAAAAATATTTCAATGAATACAATATTAAATTTGATCCTTTTGCCGACATAACTTTTAAAGAAGCTCGTGATGTAAGAAATAGTAAACGGAAAGAATTACAAGTTATTCCAGAGGAAGGAAAAGTAAGTTATGTAGCATTGAACAAGAAAGATATAGTAAAAATGGCAAAATTGTGGAATATAGACAACCCAGAGGGATTAAAAAAAAGATTCTTTCATATAGCTTCTTATGAATTAGCTGCAAACTGTAAAATTTACCATTTTAAAGAAGAAAAAAAATCAAGATGGAACTTCAACAAGAAGATTTGAATACAATACAATATTTGCAAAGACGACACAGGGTGGGTCGAAAAAATTGGCAGACAGCAAATGGATAACAAAAAATGAAATGGATGAAGGTATTTGCCCCGTTGCATTGTTGAAATTACTGTTACAAAAAAGAAATGAAAACATAACATCTGAATGACTTTTTTTACCTCCAAATCCCTTTTGGAAAAACAAAAATTCTGAAGGTTGGTACAAGAATGTTCCACTGGGTATTAATACGATTTCTACTTGGACCAAATATTCTGCAACTAAAATTGGACTCTACATTACAAATAATAAAATTACCAATCATTCGAACCGTGCTAGTACAGTTTCCCAGTTAGCCAAAGCAGGAGTAAGTGACCAACAACTTATAAAGATAACGGGACACTCATCATCATCTTCTATCAAACCCTACCTCCAAATTGATCCTGAACATCACGAAAATCTTATTAGTTCCTTACTAGCCTCGAGTGAGAAGAATCAAAATGAATATTCTACATGTGTGAATACCAGAGAAGAAAATTTTGAAATCAGAACACCAAACCAAACAATTTATAACAATTGTGTACTTAATAACTGTTCATTTAAATAATTTAATTGTATCAATAAAGATAATTATTGTTGTTGTTCATTCATATATTCGGTCGTTAATTTATCTTGCCAAAAAACACTCGAGCTTTTCTTTTAAGGATACATTTCTTTTTAACTCAAAATTTTTCCATCAGTAATTTTGCTCGAAAAACTGATATTTGACAAAATCACTCGACCTTCGAATCTCGCGATTTTGTCATGTCAGTTTTTCTCGTAAAATTATTGATTGGCAAAATTATTTCGTTACAAAAAGAAATGTATCCGATAAAAAAAAGCTCTTGTGTTTTTACTGTTGATAAAACACCACATTATAGCTTTGCGATTG
Source organism: Gonioctena quinquepunctata (assembly GCA_018342105.1). NCBI lineage: Eukaryota > Metazoa > Arthropoda > Insecta > Coleoptera > Chrysomelidae > Gonioctena > Gonioctena quinquepunctata. Next base: position 684,486 of record JAFIRS010000012.1, read on the forward strand.
TTTCGCGATAAATGCATAGTGCCTCCTGTACAAAATTAAATGTCAACATATTCAATGGCATAAAAAATCACTCGCGCTAAACTCTCTGGATTTGTATCAATTCAGATGTGTCGTGCTAATATATATACCTACATATATATAATATTAGGTCTTGTTATATTAAAATTCTTAGCACTTATGATATTACTCTCGAAAAAATATGCCTAACCAATATTCTTCCTGAATTATACATCCACCTCGCTGATTTGTTCCTCAATATGTTTTGTTCTGGATGTTCATTTATCTTTTGAGGTTAATTATTCGAATATTTTTTTAATATTTATGATGGCTGTTGTTGTTTCTTTCATTTTTAATATAATAAGAACACATCCACCATGGTCTCTTTGACTTGTATAATGAATATTAGTTCGAAAACACCAATAAGTCATTATCACCAAATGCTGCCAGTATATTTCAATGATTTTCGTTTAAAATCGTAAAAGATCATAGCTTATGAAGCACTATACTTGAAAATCAGACGCCCTATTATAACAATCAAAACTTTGAATCTAAATATTATTTAGTTCTAATCTTGTAAATTTCAACCAGAGACAAATAATAGGCTGTAAACTGTTGCAAATACTTTTGTTTTCGCCTGCTACTACATTTTTTAGGAAGACTACTCGTATTATTTAAATCCGTGAAGTTGCACTCATGACAAGGGGCATCACTCTAAGAGATTTCATCTGCGACAACATGCAAAGATAAGCAATAGTAACAAGCCACTAGACGCTTCAAGGCGAAACTTTTTCTCGGTGTTTCAGATGCTTTTGTCATATTACTTTCACCGACTGCTCATTTTGTATACAGGATATTATATCACTATTAAGTATACCTTGTAATAGCACCAAAAAAGAATAACGGATTATTTAATTATTTTAATCATTATGTATAAGAAATTTGCCCGAAATATTGTTACATTGGTTCAATTTATTCATATCCCATTCGGAAAGCGTTCATTAGTGTTTCATGTAATACATTGGAATGCTGAGAATGCGTCTGATTTCAGTGTTTTTGTTTGTTTTCTGTTCTAATTTCCGTTTCTTTTTCAGTGGCCTAGCAATGCCTTGTTGCATCAGGATGAAAAGAACTTTTTTACAAGGTGAGTAACGAAGTTTCGTTGTTTGATATACACCGAGCGTCTTGAAAGCATGGATCTCGATATATTATGTTTCTATAGAATTCTGTGTTACTGTGATAACTCAGTGATAAGTGTCTATGAATTTGTTATGATAAATTTTAAGATACATTTTTATAATGGAATTTCCGAACTCTCCGAGATCGTCAAAACCAACGGAGCGACGTACTTACGTATATTCTGAAATACCCACGATATGGACATTCTATGCTCGATGAATACTATACTTTCTCATGGTTACTACGATATTATCCCACATAAGTATGAATCAACAGAATTCCTTCTTTCATGATGCAGTTAGCAGAAAAAATGTTCGAGAGTAAATTCTGAATTCAAATAGGTTACGCTTCACATTCATTCGTTGCGGACTCGTCTCAATGAAAAGTCCGTAAAATTCCAGTGGTTTCTCTTATATTTTGGATAAACTGAATCGCATCGGATATCGTGCTATCTCTGGAACTTTGTATAAGTGACATTTATCATAGAATCCTAAAATGGCGAAAAAACCGAAAGTCCACCATATACTTTTTCTTGAATTCAAATTTCTAGCTAATACACACATGTATTCAATCCGATAATTCAATGTAGAAATCATCAGGGCTGGTATTCAACTTGTATTTTAACTTGTTTTACTCGTGGATAAGGGGTGTATGTTGCAATGGGAGGCTTCCGGTAATACGTATTAAAATCTTTAATTGAGATAATTATCGATCAACATCATTTTACTTTTCTACTCGTTGTTGTCTTTGAAATTGCGCCTCTGCAAAAGGATCAGATTTTCAACATGCTTCGAAGCAAATTACCTACCAGTGGGTTATCCAAACTGTGTAGATGGAATAACACAGTTGCAAAACACAATATAAAAACATTACAAGCGCGATCATTTCATCATAGCATTTCACCTTCATGTTCACGGTAAAACGGTATCATGGCAGTCATACGTACGGTAGGTAGATGAGGTTCAGAAGAAATATATTCTTTTATCTATTTCTGCTATAGAATGTCAAATTTTGAATGCATTTTTGACTGATTTTTTGAAAATATGAACAGGATGTTCATAAAATTGAGAATGTTTCCCTTTTCAGCATTTTTGACATTTTGAAACATCACATTTTCCACAACTCATTAAATCACAAGAGGTGTAATTTTAATGTATATATATATATATATATATATATATATATATATATATATATATATAATGGAATAAATTCAACGGACATAGCCCTCAAAGAGAAGTGTTAACCGAAACCACGAATGTGCGGCTGGCTTCTGTTTGTTGACTCCGTTGATTTGTCGTTTTCTACCAAGTGTTGTTCATCTTTGCACTTCTTCATCGTACTGATGAGGGCCGAGAGCCCGAAACACGTGTCTACGGTTAGTACTTCTCTTTGAGGGCTATGTCCATTGAATTTATTCCATTTTGTTTAACAGTCCCCTCGATATTCCTTCCATTCATATATACATATATATATATATATATATATAAAAGTTAGCAATAGGTAGTATTTTTATGAAATATACGTAATAAGCCTAATTCTAAGACAATATTTTATTCGAATACTTTGGGAGACAAAATTACTAAAGACATCGCGCGTCAAACATTTGAATGTGTAATGAATATAATAACATAATATGTATAATAATAATAATGATAATTCATTTACTTCATAATTCATAATATAAATAGTACTAGTCTCACAATTTATTAGCAAATTGATTAGGAATTACAACAGAATAATAAACCTGTATGTGGGATAGAATATGTTTAATAAACGCAGACATATACGCGTATATACACGCATATCAGATATATAGTTGTATACATATATAACCACGTTAATATCTATGTATGAATACAGGTATATCCTAAGACGAAATCTTAAATATACAGAGTGTGTTCTAATTTATTGCAATATCGCTAACAGTTAATAGTCAATTTAAAAGAAATAGGTTTTTTTTCATGAAAAAATTACGAAAAGTTGATAATAAGTGAGAAAAAAATAAGTTGATATTCTTCACGTTTGCAACTATGAAGACGATATATTTCCACTAATTTGTGGGTAGTGCTGTGAAATTGATTTCATCTACACATCTTGGATGATAACCTGAGGTTTCTTATTGATTGTTTACGTGGTGATTCAGTCGTAAAAACCCTCATAAGTTATAATTTGACGTTTTTAAAGGCACAAATACACATACAAATACAAACCAACGTGTAGGAAAATTGAGAGATAAGCGCGATTTTCCACTTGTAGTCTAACGCCCGGTTGATATTGCGGGGGAACGAAAAGTTGCCCCAATTTGGATATAACCGGACTAGTCAGTCGATGTTCCTCGCTACTAAGAGCTGCCTAAAAACAGCCAAAGCACATGAAATGTAGGAAAAACTCCCATCTTTCACATGATACTAGTTTCGAAGTTCATACAGAATCCAATCATAAAACAAAGAGTGTTCAAAGATTTCCGATTAAATATCTGTGAGTGGATAAAAAATCATTGCCACGTTAATTCCTTGGGGCTTTGTGCGGTTCGAGATATATTGCCCTGTTTAATCGGATTACTCTCGACTTTGTTGGAAGAAAGTATTTTGACATGTAATTCAGGGGTATTTTTCTTGAATAAAGTCTTATACTGTAGATATCTCCAGGAATTTAAAATAATTCACTGAAGTGCTCTGGCGCCCGTCGTGCATAAAGAACAGTCGATTTCTTACTAAAATGGGAACGAACATCTTCTATCAAAGCTGGCGGTTCTTCTTCGAGAAACTGCCGGTAATTATGCCCATTCAACTTTGCATGAAGGAAATAAGGTCCAATTAAATAATCACCGCATATTCCAGCCCACACGTTAACGGAAAACTGCTGCTGGTGACGAGATTCCAAGATTTCATGTGGGTTTTCTTCAGCCCAAAAATAATTATTGTGAAAGTTTCGGATGGCGTTTCTGAAAAAATTGGCTTCATCGGTGAATAAAATGTCAGTATCAAATAATGGATTTTCCTGCACTTTTTGAAGAAACCATTGGCAAAAGTTCATCCGTAATGGAAAGTCGCGAGGTAGTAGCTCCTGAACCCGTTGAATATGGTAGGGATTTCAAAAATAATTTTTACTTCAAGAAAGAGCATTAAACTGATTCAGTGCAAATCCCGCAAGAACGCCACTGGTAAGAATGAACAATTTTGTTGTACAGCAGAAAATGACTTTTGATGCATAGAAGTTGCGTTCTACGTTTCACAAAAATATCTAGGGTCATAAAGTTACCATAAAAAAAAAATTCCTCAAAACTTCAGCACCCTGTAGTTCAAAAGTTAAAACCTGTAGAATATATGTTCATATGGAGTTTTTCTCAAAATGGACCCAAGAATCACCTCCTCAAATATTATTAAAATTGGGGCCATTTTTCGTTCTCGTTCAATTTCAACCGGGCGTTAGACTATAAGTTTATCTCCCTAACGACATGATTTATCGCAAAATTTATAGGAAACTTTTTTGTAGAAAAAATAATGGGCTACGACTTTTATGGAAGACATTTTTCCATATCTCCGGAACTGTATTAGCTGAGAATATGAAAATTCCGAGAATTTTCGGATTTATTTATTACCTTAAGGGGCGTGTCAAGGCAATTGCATTGCATGGCAATTGCTCAGTGGATACTTCATAGACTTAACTACCTGAATCCAGAATTTCAGCAGTTTTGTAATTTTTGTTAGATTTTGGTGAAATTTTGTTTTTATTTATTGGATTATTATTGGTGTATATCTGTATTCTGGGCAGACTGAATATCCAAATTTTAATGTTATTGTTGAATGAGTTTTTGCTACCGATTGTGTTGTTAGCTGACGCAATGAGATTAAACAGCCGAGGAGCTAAGTATTAAATGATAGTTTGAAAACTAAAGAACACGCTTTAATAGAAAACTAAACTAAAAAGTTGAAAATAATTTTGAATGAGTTTGAAAAAAGAATACAGTGATTAACAACAAATTTATTTCATCGTAAAGAAGCGTGGGGTGCTAGATGTCAATTATTGTTAATATTTCATGGACAGATATTGGTAAAAATAGAACCATTATGAAAATATCTTAAAAAGCACCCCACGCTTTTTTACGATGAAATAAATTTGTTGTTAATCACCGTATTCTTATTTCAAACTCATTTAAAATTATTTTCTACTTTTTAGTTTAGTTTTCTATTAAAGCGTGTTCTTAAGTCTTTAAACTATCATTTATTTTCAACTTTTTAGTTTTGTTTTCTATTAAAGCGTGTTTTTCAGTTTTTCAAACTATTATTATTTAATTTTTTTTACTATTATTCTCCAATTTTGAATAGAATCGGACCATAATCACAAAACTCGTCCGCCATTTTAGAACCGCCATCTTGAATCCTTCAATTTTGACAAAATAATCATAATATCCGACCCCAAAAACCCCCACATACCAATTTTGAATAGAATTGGACCATAATCACAAAACTCGTCCGCCATTTTGGAGCCGCCATCTAGAATTTTCCAATTTTTACAAGAGAATCATAATATTGGACCCCAAAAACCCCCACATACCAATTTTGAATCGAATCGGACCATAATCACAAAACTCTTCTACCATTTTGGATCCGCCATCTTGAATTTTCCAGTTTGAAAAAGTCATAATCTCTGACCACAAAAACCCTCAGATACCAATTTTGAGAATCAAGGACCATAATCACAAAACTCGTCCGCCATATCGGAGCCGCCATTTAGTTTTTTTTTCAAACAAAAATTTCTTAATACATTTTTACCGAAATTATGTACACCTGCCAAATTTCAAATCATTCGTACGTCTGGAAGTGGGTCAAAATCGCGGCCAAAGGAGTCGGTTACAAACAAACATACGCTTACAAACATACCAGTGAAGCTAATATAAAGCGTGTAAAAAATGGTGTAATTTCAGTAAATGGGAAGAATTCATCTCATGACAAGTTGCATATTGCGGTTAGATTTTAAAAGTTCATGAACTTATTCATATGTTTTCTAATTATGGGTTTGAAATAAAATAATTATATAAGACCAGAATGAATTACGTCATACATCTGATGGTATTATTATAAACCATAAGTGAGTGATTATTTGTTTATAAACATGCAAAGTTTATGCAGAAACTCGTTTTTATTCAACACGAAAAAGGCATTCGGATTCAATCAATGTATGTAATGATCCTTGTTAGAATCATCCTCGCATTTCTTCTTACGAATCGATTGTGTTGACAGTATGAAACTGCGAGAAGACTATAAAAATGATTTGCTTGTTTATTTCATGAAATTTTGAGCCATTTGATTGGTTCGAAACGTAATTGTAGAAATGTTCACGAAGGTAAGAGAAACAATCGAACGATAATGAATATGCACATAAAGGACACAACTCAGCTGATAACCTTGACTCTCAAGACTAATAGCATTTTATAACATAATAACGATCGCGGGTTGCATCACGATGATCAATTTTTTGACCTGAATAATCAGATAGAACAATATATGATCAGCCATTAGTAAAGACATTTTACTGACGTGCTCAAAATGACCTTCTGTCGATGAAATATACCCATACCGGTTCGGCATGGTCGTTGTTATCAATTAGTTGCGCCAGTCTCGAAATTATTAATTGAAAATGTGTATCAATTAGTTGATTAATCACGGTTAAGTCGTTAATCGAACGGTTATACTTCTGTTATTTCCGCACGATATTTTTTTTCGTGCGTGTGACACCGTTGAATTGTCGTGAGTAGGGTTTCCGCTTATAAATTATGGTTATTATTATTTTTTATTTGCCGATAGACAATTGCAATACTAAATGCAAGAAAGCCGAGAAAAAATCAAGGTCCAAGGTCGATATTTTGTAACGTTGATCTCAAATTACGGAATGTGAAATTGAAATTAGGAACTGATGCTTTTTTCTACTGTTGATACGTACCTCTCTATCAGTTGTCCGTCAGATTATATGATTTAAGTAAGCGCATTGTTTTATCGAATATATTACGTATTTTTATAATAAAGATCGATCAGAAAGTCTCATCGAAAAATTGGGACAGTTATTTTACCACTTGCAATAAATAACAAAACATTTTCGGGAGTTTCTTGGCATGCCAAAAAACCGTGACAAGAATTTTTTTTTTCGCCACTATCGTCTACTATAATCAGAAATTATCATTACCTTCATAATTTTTATCCCAAGAAAATTGTTGTTTTTAAGTCAAGGTGCTGGAGAGTTATAATCACCTTCAATATCCATTTTACCTAATTTGACTGAATATTTGAAAAAATTAAGATTACAAATAGAAATAATAGTTAAACCTTTCATTTTTTGATAGATATGCCTACTTCTGAACTGTTTTGAAATAATTAAACGTGCTTTTTTCGCCTACAATGACCAAAAGCTGATAACCGGGTCTGCATACTTCAACGAAATGAGTTGCAGAGGATAAATAAACCTTCAAAATCGCCTGTTCTGCAATCTAACTAATTGTTGCAAATTGAGGGTATAGTCTATGATATCGCGTGAAATTATAGGGTTTGTTACTTAACAATTTTTTTAAAATAAGAAAACAATTTTTTTAACGTGATTGGAAATTGTTTAGACACCATATCACCATAATTTCACAGTGGAATATATAATAACAATGTTAAATTATATAAAACCCAGTTGATTTTTTATTTCTCTATTTGGAAATAATTTCAGGGCCTTGGAAAACATATAATTACCGAATTTCAATCAAGTCGTATTATTGGAATAACCTTGATAATCATAAAGAGTTTCTTATGTAGTGAAAGTACAGTACAAATTCATTATTTATTGAAAGAATAATATCAGTTATAATTGATCATTAACAAAATGGCGTCATTTTGCCCTTTGTGTAGTCAGAATTTGATAGTAATTTTTTTATTGGTATAGTCCCGCAATCAGTGAATAATGACGTGTATCTGCATTGTTCTCTAAGTGAGAACGTTTAAACGACTGTCAGTGTGTTGAATTTTGGTAATTTTTTCAAAGCACTGATTTTGAATCTCCTTATGGAATCATCATAATACGATGTCTAAATGAATCTGAGTGAGCTCTACATGTTGGTTCTTTACGATTTTGCAAGCAAGTAGAGACGTTTCTATCTCAAGTAGTACAAAATCTGGATATGGTATTAGAAACTATAATTTTTTTAGTACAGATAAAATTACTTACTTTTCCTCAATCTAGTGAACAATGCCGTTGAAATTAAAAGTATGTGTGTTTTTTCATAAACATTATATTGCAATTTATTTTAGAAATATTCCATAGAAATATTACTCGCTAATCAAACTTTCATTTCTTTACCAATATTGGCAAGCTAAGGTCAAAGTAAATGTTTCATAAAGCTTTTTTAGCCCAACAACTGTTAATAAAAAATTACACACATGAACAGAAAATAACTGTGAATAACCATTGATACTTTTCAATGAATTAATAATTTTTCTTTGCCCTTAATGTTCTTTTTAGCCCTGGAGATCAGATGCATTTCTTAGAGGTGATTTTTTAAAATTTGGAATAATATTTATTCGTTAGTTCAAGTTGTGCTGAGAACGAAATTGCGATTCTGGCCGTGGCTTTGCGGTCGCTATGGCGTCGCGACCCTTGATTAACTTGCCAGACAATGTTAATACCGACAAATAAGTGCCAGACTACTTTTATAATGTTTATTAATGTTTATATTAACATTTCCTGAAGTAACTAATTTGAAAAAATAACTTCGAAAATCGTTTATTTTACAATTTAAAAAATTTGCCAGACTGATTTGCGACCGGTCAGAATTGTTTTGAAATACTTTTAATAGCATGGAAAAGTATAAGCTTTCAAAAAATAACTTCAACATCATTGTTCACCTTACGAGACGCTGAGCGTCGCGACGCCATAGCGACCTCTAAACAGGTGCCAGATTCGCCATTTTAAGCACAACGTAAACTAACCAATAAATATTATTCCAGGTTTTAAAAATACATGTGATCTCTAGGGCTATTTCATATGAGGTTTGTTCGTTTGGTTAGTTAGATGCTATTTGAGAACAGTTTATCTTCCTTTGATACAGGATAACCGATCAGTTTTTTCCTTTCTAGAATCAAATATTATAGAACAGCTGACAAACGAACAAGCTATATATGTCAGATCAATAATCTTCATAACCTGTAAAAATGGCTATTGGGATTTTCAAGATTATTTTTACCGGAGGAGAAAATATTTCTATTTCATTTCAAATACTTGTATTTTGTACAACTTTTCCATTGAATAATAATTATTAATTTTTGTTATAGATAATTATTACAAAAAAAAATATTCAGATTTTTTTCTAAATCTTGGAATTATTAATTTTCTGTAGAAACATTTATCAAATATGGTACTTTTATATATGGTGATTGGGCTATCAGAGACAATAGCTGCCCACACAATACGAATTAAATACAGGGTGTTTCTTAATAACATGCTAATATGTGGGGAGGTTATTTTTGGGTCCATTTTGAGAAAAAACTTCGCATGAACATATGCCGTAAAGGTCTTAACTTTTGAACTACAGGGTGCTAAAGTTTTAAGTTTTTTTTTTATGATTACTTTAGTATGACTAGATATTTTTGTGAAACGTAGTACGCATCTTCCATGCATCAAAAAGCATTTTCTGCTGTACAACATAATTTTTTATTCTTGCCAGTAGCGTTCGTGCGGGATTTGCACTGAATACTTTTAAAGAGAAAAGTGATACGCCACTGCTTTTTCCTGAAGTAAAAATTAGTTTTGAAATCCTCATTCCTTTTTGAGCAAATCTGCTCTTTTGATTTTTTTCGTTTAATGTACGGTTTTTGCATAAAAAATAAATAAAAAAAATTTAATTCATTCATCTTATTATGAAATAGGGTATTATCAAGGATTAAAAAAGTATCTAGCAGGTGAGAAGCAGATTTTGTTAACATGAACAGTTTCGACAGTTGTCTACCTAGTCTAGGTGTCACATATTTGAGTCATCAAAATTAACAATATTATTAAGAAAACATGGTCCATTTTACGAAATCTGTATTTGCAGATATGCATTACATGTATGGACTTGCTGATGGTAACGCACTGGAAGCCAGGCGGATGTAGGAAGAAATATTCCGGATGCACGAACATTTTCAATTATTCATAGAAGGTTGTGCGAAAGGGAAAAATGTACTCCTCAAGTACCATTGCGGATGACTTTTGCCAATGGTTTCTTCAAAAAGTGTATGAAAATTTATAACTTGATACTGAAATTTTATTCACCGATGAAGCCAATTTTTCCAGAAACGCCATCCAAAACTTTCACAATAATCTTTTTTGGATTGAAGAAACACCACATGCAATCTTTGAATCCCGTCATCAGGAGCAGTTTTCCGTTAACGTGTGGGTTGGAATATGCGGTGATTATTCAATTGGACCTTTTTTTCTTTATGCGAGTTTGAATGAGCATAATTACCGGCAGTTTATCGAAGAAGAATTGCCAGCTTTGATGGAAGATGTTCCCATTTTTGTAATGTACTGTGGTTTATGCACGACGCACAGTGGTTCCGATAGTCAATCTGAGGGAACAAAATTATTTCTCTGAATATTTGTGCAAATATATGGCAGTATCGGCTTGAATTCGTATCAGAATTATAACGATATTATGTATTCTCAAAATCTCAACAGGATGTTTTTTTTATACGGCACACCCTTGTAATATCCCTTACAGAATCGAGATAAAAAAATCTGAATTTACCGTTCATATTTATTTTACACCGATAAAATTAGATAAACAGGCCATGTGAATAAAAAAAAAATAGATTGTTTTTGTTGGTGTTTCAGGGGGCTCACAATTGTGAGCCTTGGGAGTGAACATATAAAAGCACAATTGTGATTTTTTTATTACAATTTTTTTTTACTTTTTATGGAATGAAACAAAACAGTTTTTGTTCTTGCTTAAACAAAGAAACACATTGCATTCAGTGCATCGAATCCTTGAACGACTTTCGCACCCCTCTAACCTGCATTTAACCGGATTTTTCATGTCTTCGTTGTTTGGCCAGTGTTCAAAACCGTCCAAACGTTTGTCAACACAGGGAAGACTTGCAGCTACTCTTCTCTTTTTTATTTTATTCCCCTGGTTGATGTCATTTTCTGAATTATCTTCTTCGTCAGTTTCCTCCAACACACGTTTTTTTGTACCTGCAACCAATTATTCTCCAAGATTAAGCCTGAACTCCCGAAGATCCATAATTTGTTTGCTTTTAAAGTTTTTACTTCGGCAATCTCTTCGATACTCCATCCAGCTATTCACTATTGCCAAATCAAATAAATGTTATATGGTTTTGACTGTCCACTTACGGGTTCGAAAAAAAGAACGATAATACTCCATCATTTGGTCGCACACATCTACACCCCCCATGTTTTCCTTGTATGATTTAATAACGGCTGGGCATGATATGCCTCTTCGTTTTTTTATTCCATCTTTCCACCTCAGTTTCAGGCTCTCTTCCAAAATCTGTGGATATCATCAACACAGATTTATTGTCTTTCCACTTTGTAATGCAAAGTTTATCATCAGTTCTGACGGCCACTTCCGCTCTCCCGATTCATAGCATTATCTTTCTTGAATCAAAGCCTTTCACTTATTGGGCATATAGTAGCAGTTGCATCTATCTTTAACGTCACCAATTTGTCCATCAAACCAACAGTTGAAAAGTATCTGTCAAAATATAAGTAACTATGTTCTGGTAATGTTTCTACTAAGCGCAAAATTACTGACGGGCCCAATCCCAGCTCCTTGTTTTTTAGTGGAGTGGTATCTCCCTGGTAGATTTCGAAATCTAATACCAGACCATCCGATGTAGTAACAACAAAATTCTTAAGCCCCACCGGTCTTGGTTTGTTCCTTACAAATTATCGAACTGGACATCTATCTAAGAAAGGAATAATTTGTTCGTCGATGGAAAACGCTGTCTTCTCTTTTCTCTCAATGGCTTTACAGCGATTTCGGAACAGATCGATTACAGGCTGCATTCTCCACAATCTGTCCTTTTTTTTTCATCTTCTGGTCCACAACATGTAAATTTACACGAATTATGTAAAATTTTGTCTCGGCATGACGCCGTCCATTAGCGGGATTTAAATTTTGCATTCCAATAATATGTATTCGGGAAGATGAATACATCCCATCAAAGCATTCATTCCAAAAAATTTCTTTATTTCTTGGGGGGTAAGTTGTTTTCTTTTGCATTTTTCTGCAAGAAATATTGAGATGTGTAACTTGCAGCTAATTGAAAAAAATCATCGTTCAAATATTCAGCAAAATATTCGTTTGGAGTTTTTACACTGGATGGAGTTAAAATTTTCTTTTGCAGGAAAATCTTTGCTTTTGAAATTTTTACGAGTCCACTGCAACTTCTGAAAATGTGAAAGGGGTAGATCATCTTCAGAATCCGAAGAATTGTTGATTTCATCTGTTCTCTCGGTTGGTGGCTCTTCAGGTAAATCAAACTCATCTTCTTCCGCTTCGGACCCAAAATCCGACCCCAGTTCGTCTATAAGTTGAAATAATTCCTCCTGATTATCTCTAAGGCAGTCCAGATCAAGTACATCATTATTTCGTCCTGCAATTAAATTTTTATTTAATTACAGGAATTACAATCGAAACACGTTGACTCCCGTGGCTCACAATTGTGGTTACAAAACCTTCCTTGGAAGCAAAAATTTGAAACATAATTGCAATCTACACATACAGTTTACTTATTTGGTGTTTATTGCCGTAGTTTAAATATAAACACCTCAAAATGTCTACACAATTTACAAATAATTAATTACTTACCCACGCGGGCCATTGTCGAAAAGAAACTTGCACTATCGAGGTCACAACTAAAATGCGATTCCAGGGAAACAACATGTCTCCGCGCGGATATACAATAAATGCGTACTTCACAATCATGTAGTTACGGTTTTCAACCTGAGAAAATCATAGTTTGATCCTTATAACACGAGAAAATTAGGAAGTCACAATTGTGTCGTTCGGGTTATAGGAATTTCAAATGGACATGTCACTTTTCTTATGGAAATTGGCAACTGGTCAGATTTGATGAAAGTTCAGTTCAAATTATTTCTGGGGGCAAATTTGTATCATTACGCTAAAGTTGTATCTATACAAGAATGCAGCACAAAGTCTCATTTGAAAAAAAACGAAATCTGACATTTCTCCAGAAAACAACTTTTATATTACAGACTGATAATGTGAACTTCATATATATATATATATATATATATATATATATATATATATATATATATATATATATTTCATACAGAGTGCAATCTAACATCTTGCACACCCATGAATGATAAGTATATAATGCCATTCATAATGAATAACAGTGGTCAAAATTCGGAAAAAAAATGTTTTCGTCAAATTCATCCAAACTTTGGGAATCGCGAGACAGCGGAGTTTTGGTGAGTAATAATTTTTTTGTTGGCTTATTAAGAACTTATTTCAGCATCAAAAACAATATCACCAATTGTATTACTGTCGAGCAAGGGCTTCAGTTTCCTCTTTTGTGATTTACCGCTATATTCATTGAAAGATTTTCTTGGTCAACCTGAAATATTCCTTCGTTGGATGTTGTCTGTGATAATTTTATAACCATTCAACCAATCGAAATTTCAGTCCAAAAAATGCCCTAAAATTTAATGACATTTTCTACAACTTTCTTTATATTTTCTGCAAAATTCTGTATATTTTTCATTGTATACTTGTGCACTAGTAAGTTCATCACTGTCTTCTATAGCATTTCTGTTCATAATATGTTTTCGTACACAGTCTAGTATTTTACGAATATTTGACTCACTGTGTCAAACGGTGAAGAGGTCCCTCCTTTTGATTTCGATCATTATTACTGAAAAGGTATTAAAGAAAAATCTTGGTAAATCTAGGCCATGAAACTCTGTTAATGTATTCCTAGCTAGCCAAGTCACTCGTCAAGTGATGATATTTCGATGGACTTTTTTAATGCTAGTTCAATATTTACATAAACATGCGAGAACTCAAACAAAACTCGACGAGGAACAATAATTCGCCCATAAAAATCAGAATGACAGTATATACATAATTTAAATGTCATGGAGATGAAAAACAGTTCGTGGAGTTGAGTGCCAACTAGATGTTAGCTGGTCAAAAACTATAATGCTTGGGTATAACAATTGGACTACCGCCTTGAATTTCCACTGATAACAACGCGAGCAAAGTATAATTCTTATAAGATCATTTTTCACCCTGTTTTTACGGACAGTTTAAATGACTATCCAAAATTCATTATAGCCCATGAGATAAGCAATCATTTATGATTATATTGCTGAAGTATTAATGTTTTTTGCTCATTTTCGTTTTTTCACTTTGCGACGTAAACCAAAATTACAACCATCGCTGGATAGGTCTCGGAGGACCACAGGCATGCCCAGCTAGGCCCTCGTACCTCAATAGTTTAGATTATTTCCTGTGGGGTCATCTCAAAACAATGGTATACAGCACACCAATTCATACTGAAGAGCAGTTGAGAAATCGCATCATAGTTTCTTGCTAAACTTTTAGAAACAGTCCCGGCATTTTCCAAAGAGTACGTGAGTCCATGAGAAAAAGAGCAGAGGCATGCATATTTGCAGGTGATTCACATTTTGAACATCTGATTTAATTTATTTTTTTGTGCGTTCAGGGTAATTTTGTGTTAGCATTCCAAAATGTATTTGGATTACTTTAATTTTATAATTTTACCGTTTAAAAATTATTATCTTAAATACATTTTTGTTTAATGTTACCTAAATTGTTTTTTCTCGTAAGTGGTCTAGTGAGATACAAATGAATGATTTTTTTATGCGTAAAAAAATCAAGAGACCAGATGGCTCAGAAAGGAACGAGGATTTCAAAAATAATTTTCACTTTAAGAAAAAGCTGTGGCGTATCACTTTTCTCTTTGAAATTATTCAGTGCAAATCCCGCACGAACGCCACTGGCAAGAATTAAAAATTATGTTGTACAGCTGAAAATGCCTTTCTGCTGTACAACAGGTTCTGTGTCGCCTTCTACTTAGGGCGTCACAGTCGAAGATAATATGAGAGGCTGTTTCCTCCTCTTCATCACATAGCCTACACTCCACGGTTTCCCTGCGTACTCCCATGGTGTTTAGGTGTTTTCTTAGGCTGCAGTGTCCAGTCAACAGACCTACTATTATACGTGCCTTTGTTCTGTTCAGGTTCAGAGGTTCAGCCGTCATGGTCCGGTTTGGGTGCCCTACCATGACTTTGCTGTGTATTTGCCCGACAGTTTGATCCCAATACTGTTGGTGTCTTCTTTTTATCCACTCGTCGATCAGGGTCCTGCATCGGTTTTTGCTAATCCTATGCACAGGTTCTGGCCCTGTGAATAGCGTTTCAGACGCTTGTCTAGCTAGCTGGTTCGCTTTTACGTTGCCTTCAATGCCTCTATGACCTGGCACCCACATCAAGGTGACCTTGTTGTGTTTTGCCAGCTCGATGAGGTTCTGGAGGCAGTCCCAGACCAGTTCAGAATTTATCTCTATAGAGTTGAGTGCTTTGATAGCACTTTGACTGTCAGATAGAATATAGATGTGTTCTTTCCTATAACCACTTTCTAGATTCTTCTGAATGCATACCATAATAACATGTGTTTCAGCTTGGAATATCGTGGAGCATTTGCCAAGTGGTATTATGTGGTCCCTTCTTGGCCTTACCCCATGTATTCCTGCTCCCGTTCCTTCAACTGTCTTTGAACCGTCTATATACCAGACTATGTCCGCAGTTGATTGTGATTCTATACTCGGGGCCCATCCAGATCCGTCAATTCGTGTTTCGAATGGTTTTTCGAATGAGTATAGGGGTTGCCTGTAGTATGAAATCATTTCGAGTTCTTCGATATTGATTACATGAGTGATTCTGGTATGTCCAGTTGTTCGGATTCTCCAGTTTTTTGTTTGTTTTGGTCTGTATGCCTCTCCAATGACATGTAAGTCAAGGGGTTCGAGGTTTAGGATGATTTCCATGCATAGTTTGCTGATGTGGTCTTCAAATCTCATTTTATTGTCAATATGTAGCCCTAAGAATTTAATCTCAGCTTTGGCTTCAATTATTTGTTCATTGAGCGAGACATAATCTATAATACATTTGAATGTTAAAATATTCGTTTTAGAAACATTGAACGTTATTAGGTTTGCGCTGCACCACTGTTTGACTTTTTGCAGATCATTTTCTAAATTATTTTGTAACGTGACCGTGCTGTTTTTGTGCCACAGTATGGATGTATCGTCTGCAAAGATAGTAAATTTCACATTAGTGGGTAAAACGGCTAAATCGTTTATATATAGTAAAAACGAAAGAGGACCGAGAGCAGACCCCTGTGGTACCCCGTATTTTATTTCCTGTTCGGCAGATGTTTCACCATTGTATGACACCTTTTGCACACGACCTGATAAGTAAGATTTGAACCATAGTAGAAGGTTTCCTCTAAAACCATAAATTTCGGGCTTTTGCAGCAATATATTATGATTGACGCAGTAGGAAAGCTTCTGTCAAATCGCAAAATACCACAGCTGCAACCTCTCCATCATTCAAGATGAAGTTCCTCGAGAAAAGAAAAGAAAAATGTAGTTCAAAAGACCTTCAGGATACATTGTTCATATGACGTTTTTTTCTCAAAACGGACCCCAGAATAGCCTCCTTAAATATTAGTATGTCATTAAGGAACACCCTGTTTATCGATCTGGAAGTGCTTGCTTCCATTCAGTTAATAGTTTGTTTTTTTTATTAAATTCAACCCGCATCGACCTCGCAGGGTCATTAGCGGTGGTACAATTTTATTATATCAGGTTCATTACATTGATCTGTTGGATATACTGGAATACACTTTTCGAGTCACTGTTTAAAATCACTGATATATCACTGGTTAGCTTGAGGTTGTTCCTTTCCTGGTGGTATTGTGGGTAGACGAATAGGTGCTCAACAGATAGTTGTGTGTTACATCGTTCACAGCGTCTTAGTGTCTCTCTCTCCAAAATATGCTGGTGTGTGAGTTTGGTGTGTCCAATTCTCAGGCGTGTTAGGATCGTCTGGTGTTTTCGACTGAGTACAGAGTAGTTTGGGTTTTTCATGTGAGGGTTTATTTTGTACAATTTATTTGTAGTCATTGTCTGCCATCTCTCTTTCCATAAATTGTTTATATCGATTTTTATTTGGCTGTATAAGTCTCGATATGGTGTTTTTTTGACTGTTTTTGCTCCTGGATTTGAAAAGGTATTTCGAGCCATATTATCCGCCTTTTCGTTCCCGGGTATTCCCATGTGTGATGGGACCCATACTATTTCAATTGTTTTCCCTTCTTGATACAATTTACTTAGGTTGACTTTTATTTGTTGCAAGAGAAGATGCCTAGGGTAGAGTTGTCGGATTCCTTCTATTGCACTCAGTGAATCTGTGAATAGCACAGTGTTTCCAGGCATCTCTCTCGCCTTCAGTATTGCTTGTGATATCGCATGTACCTCTCCAGTGTTGACGTTACAAGTTTGTGGTAGTTGGTAGCATTCACAAGTGTATTCACTGATTACAGCTGTACCCAGGCCTTCTTCGGTTTTTGAAGCATCAGTATAAATGTGGTTGAAGTTGCAGTACTTAGAGGAGATCGCTTTGAAAGAGTTTAGTATAAGGATAGTAGGAGTATCATTTTTCGGGAGTTTTAGGAGTTCGGTGTTGCACTGGGGGATCTCTATTGTCCAGGGAGGTGGAGTATCCAGGTTGACAGGGTATATGGAGTTGAAATCAATTGTGTTCACAATTCTGCGGATCCGTGAATGTAGGGAATTTGGTGGATTAGGATTTTCATCAATTCGGTTAGGAAATATCCGTTTGTGAGTTGGGTTTTTGTGATTAGATGAGATTCTTGCAGCATATGTAAGGCTGAGATAATTTCTTCTTAGTTCTAGGGGCGGTTCTCCTGCTTCTACGTATAAACATTCCACTGGACTGGTCCGGTACACGCCGAGAGCAATTCTGATACCAGCATGATGAACACTATCTAGCTGTTTTATTACGGACCTCCGAGCGCTGGAGTATACAATAGATCAATAGTCAATTTTTGATCTTATTATTGTCCGATATATACGCATAAGTGTTATGCAATCTGCACCCCACGAATGGCTCGCTAGCGTTTTCATCAAGTTGAGACCGTTCTGACATGACTGTTTCAGATTCTTTATATGTTTTCTCCATTGGAGTTGTTGTTTATGTGGGTTGATTACCACAATCTAGTTAATTTGATAGTTTTTTGAATAAAAATTCAAAGTAACGAGATGAGAACTTTAATGTTTCTCTGGCGAAATACATTTCAGAACTAATAACAAACTTAAACAAGAGCAGCAAAAAGGGCATAAACTTTCTCTTGCCACATGGTGAAGAGGTTATCCTGGTTGGTTGGTTGGTTTAAGGCTGACGAGCCAGAGACAGGGTTGGCACTTAGCTTCCCTTGACACTGCGACCAGCTGGGGTCTATTGTATCACTCTGTCGTCAGTGGTTCCTCATTCAAACAGGTTTGTGCCTTCAATTAGGTTTAGAAGCCTGTTGATAAGGTTCTTCGGATTCATGCCCGTTTCCGGGCCGATCCCTCCAAAGATTCTGTGTCGCCCACTACTTAGGGCGTCACAGTCGAAGATGAAAGACAAGAGTTAGATCCGAGGCCTCCTCTTGTCTCTTGATGACAAGCCATTCTTCAGTATCTATCCCCATGTCCTGGGTTTTGATGAGCTGAAGAATCTTTTTAGTTTCCATTTCACCAAATGGCTTTGGAATCCACTCTGTTTCCGGGAGTTTCTCAGTAGGTGTTCGACCATCTGCTGATCCCTCCTCGGTTGGGTTTACGGTTTCTGGTGCCGAGTGTGATTCAACTGGAATCTCCTCGACTTCCATACCCGCTATCGGTGTTGGGTCTTCTTCAACTGGAATTTCCCCCAGGGTTGTTTGTGTAGGGGAAAGGGTCGTCCACACCTGCGGTGCCCCCTGCGCAGGTGTAAGGCAGATTACTCTGGGAGGTCGCCATGTATCCCAGAGGCTCCGTTTTTTTTTATACCTGACTGGCTCAGGTATCATCCATCCTTCGGCACGGGTCGCTTGACGCCTTGGATTAAGCCATGTTGTGGTGGCATTTGGTTTGAGATTGACTTAGAGATCCGCAGGTTTTGACCATTTCTGGTCATTCCCACTGGATTTTCCTTGTCAACCCCGTTATCCAGCGATACCACTTGGAGGTAGCCACCTAAGTTTCCGCAACCCATCTTCATCTCTCGTAGGAGGTGAACATGTGTTGACGCAAACTACTCGCCTTGGTTATCCTACAGCAGGTACTTAGACGACCCGTACGGATTATGGATAATAAACAGATGATACACCCGAAGTACACATTGCTGGGAAGATATTCAATAATATAGTCTTTTAAGAAAAAAGTCATTTTGTACAGAACACATGTTTCAGATTCTTTATATGTTTTCTCCATTGGAGTCTTGAATCAAATGTGAGTCCAAGAAATTTGATGTTTTTAACAAATTCCAGCTGATGGTTGTCGAGAGTTAAAGTTGGAGGTTGAATACTGGATTTTCTGGAGAAGAGCATACATTTTGATTTTGTGGTCGAAAATTGAAATCCGGTTTGTTTGGACCAGATCTCAAGTTCTTTTATGGCAGCTTGAAGAAGCTTACCTGACGAATGTATATTTTTGCCACTCGTGTATAAAACTAAGTCGTCTGCGTAGACATTGGCTTTAATTGGTGCCCTAATGTTTTTCAACATATCATTAATGGCAACTAGAAACAGGGTAACACTAAGGGAAGATCCCTGTGGGGTGCCATTTTCTTGTACTTTGGATATGGATAGTATCCCATTTGCTTTCACTTTGAATGATCTATTCGACAGGAAATTTTGTATAAATGCCAGAAGATTGCCGTTAATTTTCCAGATGGTTAATTGTTTCAGAACTTTATGTCTCCAGACTCGGTCATATGCTCGGTCAATGTCAAAAAATACTGCCATAAGTTTTCGTTTTTCTGCGAATGCTTCTTGTATGTCTGATTCTAAGTTGACAAGATTGTCTAACGTAGATCTATTTTTCCGGAATCCACTTTGCTCAGGTATTATCAGGTTGTTTCGTTCTAAAATGTATACTAGCCTTGCATTGATGATTTTCTTTAGTATTTTGCACATCGTACATGTGAGGGATATTGGTCTGTACGAGTGTGGGTCAGATTTGTTTCTATTCGATTTCAAAATCGGTACCACGATCGCTTCTGACCAACTGTTAGGGAATTGCTGAGTAAGGTATATTTTATTCAATATCTTGAGAACATGTTGTTTTCCGGTTTTTGTCAGTTTTTTTAGGAATGTATAGGGTATTGTGTCGGGTCCAGGACTGGAGTCGTTGGTTTTTGATAACGCATCATCCAACTCTGTAATGGTGATAGGGAAGTTCATGGGGTTAGCATTATCGTCTTCTATATGGATCGGTTCGTTCTCCTCAGTATTTTTGTGTTGCAGAAAATCTGGATTGTAGCTTTCATTGTTCGAGTGTTCCTGGAAAATGTCGCCCAGTATTTCAGAGATACCCTCCTTATCCGAAGTCATTGAGTTTTCAGATTTCAAACAGTTTATTCCAAAATTTGGATTTGATCCTTTTATTTTCTTGACTTTTTTCCAAATTTCTGACAACGGGGTGGAAGAACTCATGGTTGAGACATAGTTTTCCCATGATTTTTTTTTACTTTTTTTGAGGGTGAATCTCATTTGCGCCCTTAGTTGTTTGAAGTTCACAAGATTATCCGTGGTGTGGTTTCTTTTCAACTTGTTAAAAGCCGTTTTAGTCGATCTGATAGTTTTACCACATTCTTTATTCCACCATGGGACGGGAACATGTCGTTTTATCGTGGAGGTTTTTCCTATAGCCTCGTGAGCTGCTCTTAGATGATATTGGTGAATTCTTCAACGATTGTGTTGATGTCCCCATCGAGTGACTCTGAAAGTCTCAAGTTGGAGTCGATAATTTCACCGTAAAAGTTCCAGTTTTCGATGTTAGCTTCACTCAGTTTCCATTTTTGGAAAATTTCACCCGACATCTGATCGATATCGGAATGTGGTCGCTATCGTAGGAAAATGATGAGATCTCCCAAGTGAGTGATGGATATAGGGTAGCATCACACAGACTTAGGTCAAGTACGGAGTGATTAGTTAATAGTTTTGTGTCTAGCTACTTCAAAATTTGAATTCACCCACTTGAAGGGAGTGCCAAGACTAATTAGATATAGCTATTCTTTATAGCACAAGACGAAACTGCGAAACTTCAAAATGACCCGTTTGCATGTTACTTTATGTTCGTATTATTTATATTATGTAATGTGGTATTGTATAATATTTATACATTTCGAGAAATTTTTATTTCTCTTTCCCATGCTAATTGTTGAGTCAAATACCACATTTTTACTATTGAGATGGAGATCGAACTCGAATATTGAAAGAAATCGGATATTTTTCAACGAAGGACCAATTTAAAAGTTCAGTGAGCCATTCAAAATCTTAAATCACGGTATTTTGAACTGTAAAATACAAACAAAAGTTGACCTTGTTTCATAAATGCGCTAGCTAATTCGAATAACACGATTCGTATAATGACCATTGAATAATATATTTTACAAAGCGTGACGAAATAGTTTTTTACTGAATCTAGGTGTGCGGTGATATTTTTATATTGTATGCAGTCTGTTTTCTTGAGAAAGAGTGAAGAAGAGAAGAGTTTTCTGTTTCTTTTTGGCGTTTTTTTGTCAATAATTTTTTTTTCAGTTGAGGAGACAAGTTCCTCAAATAATTTTGTATACATTGTTTTGAATATTGTATCGAACTCAATATATGAATGTGCTAGATATTTTCCACAACGCTTATACAGCGCGGTTCATAGGCATGGAATAAATTAATTATTATGTATTTGTTTGAAAAAACCTGAAACAGGTTGATTTCTATTGTCAATTTGACAATTCACAGTATGAACATATTTTTCCCTTCTGAATCTTGAGCACCCCTTCAAAAAATTTAAATGAGAAGGGGGGCGTGTGGCACCTTGTTCGAAAGGGATTTTCGTTCTCTGTTCAGCAATATTAAGTTTTTCAAATTTGGTGTAATCATAACTGAGAAAATTTATTTTGAAAATGTTGATACTTCACATAGAATGAAGGAAATAATGTCACATAATGTTTAGGAAGTATTTTTCAATTTATTTTACAATTACATTTATTGTTCAAAATTACCACCATTCACTTCTTGACCATAAGCAAGTCGATCTTGGAATTCTCGTACAACATTTTGTAGGACCTCAGGGGTTATGTTGTTAATTTCTTCCGTTATCCTAACTTTTGAATCTGCAATATTGTCTGGTCTATTGAAATACAATTTTGATTTTAAATTACCCCATAAGAAGTGATCGAGAGGTGTCAAATCGGGGGATCTAGGCGGCCATTCAATCGTACCACGTCTTCCAATCCACCTATTGGGAAAAACTTCGATCAAATAATCTCTAACAATACGTTTGTAATGCAGTGGAGCTCCGTCTTGTTGGTACCAAATTGATCTATCTATTGCAGTTGGATCATTAAAATCAGGAGAAAGTCTTTTAATTGTAGGCTGTAAAAAGTTCATGAAAGAATCTAGATAAACCTCACCATTAACTGTGCCTTCAAAAAAATAAGGGCCAAAAATGTTGTAGTTAATGATACCAGCTCAAACATTCACTTTTTTTGGATATTGTGTGTGAGCCCCACACATCCAATGAAGATTTTCTCTGCTCCAATATCTACATTTTTGTCTATTAACAGTTCCATTCAAATGAAAAATAGTTTCATCAGCAAAAACAATTTTATTTATGAACTGCAAATCTGCTTCCATTCTGTCCATCATCAGTTCAGAGAATTGATGCCTTCTATCAGGATCATCCTCATTTAACTCCTGAATCAAATGAACTTTATAAGGATGGTATTTTTCTTTATGTAAAGCTCTCAATATTGATGATTTACTCACATCATTGTCGGCAGCAAGTTGTCCACTTGTTATACGCGGATTTTCCTCAATCGCTAAACAGTACATCTAACTTTTTTTCCTCGTCCAATTTAACATTTCGACCTGGTTTTTGAATAGTTTTTACATGTCCAGTTTCACGAAATTTTGTTTCTAATTTGCTAACTTTAGACTGTAAGACGTGTTGACCAGGGTATTTATTATTAAACATTTCACAAACTTCCTTTTGAATTCTTGTTTTATTACCGCATCCAATCATAATTAAAATGTCTCGGATAAATGAGCCATAGTTAAATCAAATACACACACACAAATATTTTTCAATACACTGACGTGTGTCAGCAACTTATAAATATCAAAACAGTGGTCTACTAGATTGACATTTCATTATTTATGTGGGTTTTGTGAATAATATTTTGGTGTCTTGAACGACTTTTTCCTGACGTTTAGCAAAACAGATATGAAAATACCTGATTATTTCTTATGGGGTTATTTAAAATCAAAAGTATATTTCAATAGACCAGACAATATTGCAGATTTCCTGAGGACCCAAAAAATGTTGTACGAGAATTCCAAGATCGACTTGCTTATTGTCAAGAAGTGAATGGTGCTCATTTTGAACATTCAATTCAATTGTAAGATAAATTGGAAAATACTGCCTAAACATTATGTGACATTATTTCCTTCATTCTACGTAAAGTATCAGAATTTTACATTTTCAAAATAAATTTCCTCAGTTATGATTGCATCAAATTTTAAAAACCTAATATTGCTGCCTAGAGAATGGAAATTCCTTTCTAACAAGGTGCCACACAATTTTTGAGGGGGTGCTCATAATTCAGAAGGGGGTGCAAAAAAGGGGTAATATTTTCATACTGTAAATTGTCAAATCGACAATAGAAATCGACCTGTTTCAGTTTTTTTCAAACAAATACATAATAACGCTAAAAATGGATTTATTCCATACCTATGGACCGCACTGTATAATTGACACCTTATGAGTTTATTTTTATTCATTCACGGACAACCCAATACACAATGATTCATAAAAAAACAGTTGAATGTAGGTGATTCCTAATAAATATAAATAATTCAAATAAGACACTAAAATATCATTTTGACAGCATTTTTAAAAATGCATTGAAAAAGTCCAGTTCATTTGAAATTAATTTGCTGTTCTTAATATTCTAGTCATTGGTTCTTGCTGCCCATAGTTGGTTGGAGAATAAGGATCTTCGAGGAAATTTGGGATTCAAATTTTCTATTCAAATTTATCTGAACCATTGATAGTTAATGAAACCATCAATTAGTTTATGTGGAAAACGTAGATTATGCTCAAGTCTTCGACGCCTGAGGCTATTCAAACTAATTTTTTCAAGAATTTGGAAGTATTTCTACAATCCGTATGTAAAAATCCCATCTTGAAGGCATATACACGTAAAAATGTATTCTGTAAAGAAGCAGACATGTGGAAGTAGCATGAGCTCATTATTTCTGTAATCGATGAAAGAAAATTGTATTTCGTGCATAAAATAATTTATGAAAATCGTAGCAAAGCGCTTTCGACCAGTAGGTCATCATCAGTGCGTACCTGAAAGTAAGTAATATTGATAGAGAACAAGTTACTGAAAAGTTTTTGCGAGAAATAAAATTGACATATTTTTAATGTGAGGTTACTTACTCGTCAGGTGTACAAGAAGCCAAAAAGACCATAAAATATCTCATGATCAATGAGTGTTGTATAGGTTTACGTGACACACACCCTATACAATACTCATTGATCATGAGATATTTTATGGTCTTTTTGGCTTCTTGTACACCTGACGAGTAAGTAACCTCTTAAAATGTGTCAATTTTCTTTCCCAAAAAACTTTTCAGTAACTTATTCTCTATCACTATTACTTACTTTCAGGTACGCACTGATGATGTCCTAACGGTCGAAAGCGCTTTGCTACGATTTTAATAAATTATTTTATGCACGAAATACAATTTTTTTTCATCGATTATATCGATACAAGCATACAGTCATACTTTTCATTACATTATTTTTGTCACCATACACTTTTATACTCATTTTATTTGATGAAAATTTCAAATGGAGGCATTAAGATAGTGGACAAATTCATCAGTTTGATTCGTCTTTATATTGGAGGATTTTCAAGGTCGCGTATTACGGATTTCAGATAAAAATTTTGAAACTCAAGATGACCGCGCAAATATGACGGACGGATTTATTATAACAAGCTTTTATATAACTTCACATTTGTGTGTATGTATGTTTAGTACAAATCTTGCAAGTGAATTTTGACCCACTTCTAGTTGTCCGATTAGCCTGAAATTTGGCAGGTGTTCATAATTCCGGTGACAATGCATTATGAAATTTTTACTAGAGAAAAAACAAAATGGCGGCTACAATATGGCGGACGAGTTTGGTGATTATGGTTCGATTCTATTCAGATATCATAAATTCAAGATGGCGGCCCCAAGATGACGATGAGTTTTGGGGTTATAGCCCGATTCCAATAAAAGTTGATATGTGGGGGTTTTTGGGGTCGGACATCATGATGTTTTTGTAAAAATTGATGAATTCAAGATGGCGGATCCAATATGGCGGTGTGTTTTGTTATTATGGCCCGATTCCATTCAAAATTGGTATGTGGATTTTTTGTGGAATCGGAGGTTATAAATTTTTGGCAGAATTCATTAAGATGTCGGATTTCATGAATTACTAAAAATAATTGAATAAAAATGATTGAAAAAAACTTGAGAGGTGTCAAGGGACACCCGGATGGAACGAAGTTCCTTTCGATTAATTAGTGAAGTAATAAATTTTTTTTTCTTTAAGTTATAATAATATTTTTTATATATATATATATATATATATGCACTCTGTCTGTCTATTCTTTCGTACACGTCATAGATGCGCGGGACTTTGTAAACACAACAGAGTGTTTGTATATATATATATATATATACTCTCTCGACTTCGTAAACACAACAGCGTATAGGTTAGAACACGCACGGCTTGCTAAATACATACGCATTGATATTGTAATATTAAAATATAATTTGCTTTTAAGTTTATTAAAGTTATGACGCGTACACTTGCTAAACACACAATAATGGAGAGATTATAACGCGTATGACTTGGTTAGCACAATAGTAAAGAGAGGTTATAATGCGTACTTGCTAAAAATACATAAGAATTTATTATTGTCTGTATAAAATCTCTACTTACCTAACTCCATCAGCAATATCCGGAACTTGTGCAGAAACACTGTCAGGATTCATTATTGTTATTATTTTTTATTATTTATTATGTACAAAAAACCTGTATACACTCAACAAAAATAATCGTCGCGACACCACACTGTTCAATGTGAAATAGAAAGACGAAACGAAAATAACTGGCTTGCTTTCTATGAGAGAGAGAGAGAGAGAGAGAGAGAGAGAGAGAGAGACAGAGAAACACGCGCACGCCGCACGGCTTATAACCATAGAAAAGTCTCGTTACAACTTTTGGTCTTAATTTATTCCGTCTAGCCCTCTTTCGCAACGCGCGATAAGGAACTACGTTCCAAAAATTCTTTTTATACAAATGCACATAAAAGGAAAAATAACTTCTTTAATTGTTTGCCATAGGTTATTCTGTGAAAAGCAGATTCAAAAGCTTGCCGAGAATATAAAATAGATATTCTTGAGCGATTTTGAATCTGCTACTTACCGAATAACCTAGGTCAAACAACTAAATACATTATTTTTTCCTTTATAGTGCATTCGTATAAAAGCTTGTCTTATTTTTTTGTTTATAATTTTAATTGTCCAATTCGAATCACAATATACCTATTTGAGAGTTTTCCATGTCATAATTTCTTAAATCAAGATGGCGTTATTTCAAGTCATTTTAGAGCAACCGAATACATTTTTTGAGTACTTCAGGATGTTACCAGAAATATTTCATTACATTCTAGAAGGAATCGAAAAAAGTATTGTAGGTACGGTATTTTAATGATTGTACTTAATTTTAACACAGAATCACCTATAAAACCAAGTTAACAAAAGAAACGAACGCAAAAAGGATTTATTCTGTCGATAAATATCCCTATTATGTTAGTCATTTTGCTTCATATCCCATAAAAGTATCTTTTCAAAAACTAAACTAAGTTTTTCGACTTCTATATCATGTATTTTATCGCAACAATTCGCATGTTCTTCTCTAGGTGTCGCTTGCGTTGGATGGCTTTCTCCTTGACCTATTCACTATTAGTTTTAATATTTATTTTTTCTCTTTCTTCCTCTTTCACTTCACTAATGTTTTAATCATTATTTTCTTCTTTCTATCTGTCTTTCTCTCTCTCTCTCTCTCTCTCTCTCTCTCCACTTTTCACTAAACTACATTATTTTCATTAATTTTTTTTCACAATTAATTCCCTCTTTTTCTCACTTCCTTACAATGTTGCTGCTGCAAAATTTATACCGAACAGATAAACAAACAAACAGACAGAGAAGAAAGCGAGTTAATATTGCATTCTTATTCAGTTTTGAGCAATGTTTAAAGTTTCTAGCTCAACGGGAAGTTGATTTGAAATCGATTTTGAAATTTGTACCGAACCGACAAATAGAGATACAAGAAAGCGAGTTAATATAAACGTGGTAAAAAAATTATGACCGGTACTTCCATCTAAGGATCTGCTGATATCACATTCACATTGTTTGACGAATTAGGGGGTAGTGAACTCTATTTATCGTAACGTAGAGGTTCGACACGAAGATGAATTCAATTTGTAATGCTTCGATGGACCCATAAAATGCAATTGCAATGAATACTGATTTATAACGAAAACTTCCCTAACATCTATCGAGGATAATATATTGAACGCTATAAAGAAAATACGTACATGGGTTCGTTATCGTGCTGAAAAACAGTGAAACTAATCGAAGATTTAGTTAGGTAATCGAGGAATGGAATGGCCGTCTCGTTAATATTCACGTAATCCCAATTAGATGTTTCGATTGACTACTGCATGCTCCTTTCTTTAGAGTGCATAAAGTGAAAAACTAATTAAGTACTCTATAAATGTTTTATGCTTCCTCCTATAAAGGATCATTCTCATCATGATAATGTACGTTTTATTGAATGCGGCATAGTTGCATGGGGTGATTGAATAAAATCAAAACAAGAGTACTTAAACAGAAAACAATCATCGATTTTTCAATCCAACAGTTGGAGGGCTATTCGAAACTGAACCTGCTAATTTCAAGTATATACTTTCATTCCCTAGTATTTTTATATGTATTCCATTACTTATTCACAGTCGTGTTTTCACTTTCTAATAATTACTTTTTCCTGTCCCATTTCATAGAAGGAAATTTCGAAAATATCTCACGTGAAGTCATCATTTTAAAATTTTATTTCCAGTGAATTTATAGAAACCTACCTATGGAAGTCGTCTTAATTTATCCTTTCTGGGGGTATGTAATTCCAATCTGCTGGACTCGGTTCTTAAATTAGAGAAGAGAGCCATTAGATATCTGTATAAATTAGGACCACGTGACTTATGCAGGCATCTGTTCATAGAAAAAAAGATATTCACGATTGTGGCTCTCTTTGTATTGGAAACTGTATGTAACATATTTTAAATTTGAGCCTCCTCTTCGCTTTATTAAACTCCATAAGGATCCAGAAATGTCTTGAAATTACCCTTACCTTCTTCATCTCTGATAAAGGACTAGAATCACTCACTTAACGATCCTAAAGAAAGTAATATTAATATTGAAAGGTTCAAAAGAATTATAAAAAAACTACTCAGGTAGCAGACCCTATTATAGTTTGCCAGAATTCTACAATGATAACTTACTTGTAACCCCAAATTTAGGCCAATTAGTGATCTGTTCATTCAATTCATCTGTGATTGTTTATGTATACTCGTAAATCCATTGTTAATTAATTAGTTTTATTTTATTACTTATACTTTTTATAAGACCTAACAATAGCAATAGCTGACACATTAAAAACAAATATTTGACAAATTGTTCAAAATACATTGCTTGACTAACACTTATGTGATTATTACTATATATATTTCAATGGGTGAACATGCACTGTATTTTTAACCGACGAAATCAAAAAGGAGGAGGTTCTCTAGTCGACGCGTATATTTTTTTTATGTATGACCACGCATAACTTTCTATAGAGTAGTTCGATTTTGATGATTCTCTTTTCATTGGATAGGGTGTACTTCGAAGTTGGTCCCATTCGAATTTGAAAGGAATGGAGGATATTGATCGTTCACCCTCTGAATTTTGGTCCGTTAACCGATTCTATCAGGCATAACTTTGTAGTGGGTTTTCCGATTTGGATGATTTTTTCTTTATTTGATAGGGTATACCTCTACCTCTACCTATATAGTTTATCATATTTCAATTTGGAATGATATAATCCACCCCTATGGGTAGAAAAATAGGGGATGATTGATTTTTCACTTGTGAACATTGGCACACATATGTAGTTGACATTGACAGATTGCCATTGTCATTATTTTTGTTCTCCTACACCCGTCACAATAATTACATTCTATGAAAGGATGGAATTATATACAAAGTACTGGAATAAAGTAACTAAAACTATCAAAATAATTTATATTTTATAGCAATAAATAATTAAAGTAGATAATCATATTATTTAACTGTTAATAGTTGAAGTAATAGGCCAGTAGAGATAGACATGATTTTTCCAAAATTTAATAATAATTACAAAAGTTTCAAAACTTCAGTAGAGTGAAGAGGACTTCCATATGATATGTAGTCTGATTTTGCAACCTTTTTAATATGACGGATTTAATAATTTTCACATTATTAGCGCGGAAAAATTCGCAAAAGTTCTGCAAACTTCGAAGTTTTGAAAAATAGCAATTTACATCCTCTGATGAATTTGCAACCAATCATACAAAATGGAAATGTCGGTTTTATCGAAAAAAAATTGTTGTAGTCCTAATTTTTCGATGAAAATTCCAAAAGTTCTGCAAACTCGAAAAAATAACTTAAATAATGTTTTGACAAGAGTTTCAATTTGCAACCTCTTGCGTCAAACGGAAAATATATTTTTCCATTAAATAATTTTTTTTATTGAAATAAGTTCGGAATTTAAATTTAAAAAAGAGATGTCCTGACGTAGAATGTTTTCATCAATTTGCAACCTCGTCTGCAACACGGAAATGAGGGTAAAATTGAAAGAAAAATATTTTCGTACTTGTTCTCTACCAAAAAAAAAAAGTTTTGTGAATCGGACAGACAACTCATTTTACCAATTGGTGGCAGTATAATAATTTGAAACTTACAATGCGGAACATTGGGAATTGCAAAAGTTATATTTATAACATTTTGAATAATACAGATTTTTATATACCTAATAAATGACATTCATTGTGTTACCAAGTCAACTATCGATCTAGAAGATCGTCAACGGTAGGTGAAATCATTCAGTGTTGAAAGCTAACGTTTTCGATATGAATTCAAAACATCATATTATAAGTAGGAATTTGCATAAAAAATACTCTTGAGTACGTTTGATGGAGGATCGAGAATCTCTCGACATATTTTCATAATTTTGTTGATTAATAAAAAAATGTAGGAAATATTGAGATTTAAAAAACACTCGTACAGTGGTAAATTAGTACGATTAACCTACAACTGTGTTTCGTCACAGTGTTCTGTTTACAGAGTAATGAATGCACAGCAGTTAAGTAACATGATTTATTTCCAGAATATATAATAAGAAGACTGACAATTGTATTTTTATGACAGACAACTATTTAACAATTAACCAAAAACAATGCACATTCATCCAATAGTCCTGGAGCTATAACTGAAATAGAATTGCCTACCAACATGTTTTTCCTCTTTATTTTCAAAATTTCTATAAACCAGGAAAATGATTCTTACGTGTCGATTACATTCCTGTCCTCCATTCGGATTCAATAGAATTTTTCATGCGAAACCACAATTGGAGTAAGAAAGTCGAGTGGAAAGGTAAATTACAATTTTATTCATTTCAAGATATACATACCTGTAAAAATTAAATTTGAGATGTAATATCGATTTCATAAATTTTTTTTTCAGCAACGTTTCTATTTGATGATGAACATTATGTACATGCGAGATATACAAACGATAACGTTTTGATATCCTTCCTTCCATAGAGCATCGATTATTCATTTTAAAATCTCGTCTATTGCTATAAAGTCATGTTGTGACAAGTGAAAATTTTAAATGAAGAATGATTGTATGTATTCCAATAGTCTTTTAGCAGAATTTATCAAAATCATGTATTCTTTCGATTGTTGCATTTGAAAATATTAGATTAAATTTATTTCGCTGATTAGTCGAAAACAGTGATTGCTTCTGAGATCAATAATTAGTTTCAAATTTTTTAATGGTCAACTACGTAACCGTATTATTCTTCGGATGCAATTACAATCAACGAGTATAAAATATAACAGATATACGCGATGGATAATCAAGTATTTAACTGGACCACTATAGATATGTCGGTCTAATATATATCTTGAACCTATTTGCACAATGTTCGAATTTATGGCCAAATTATAAAAAAAACAAATCATTTATACAAAAAAAAAATTTCGTTAAACAAATCTCTTGCTTCACGTAAAATATTAGTCGTAATTTTAATCGAAATTTGCATAACTTTTGCAATTATTTCAAAAGTTGTAAAAATGCGAAAAAAATATATTGATGGATAAATAGGTTCCGGTTTTCGTATGAGGTTGCAAAGTTACATGTCCACTAAGACCAATATTCTCTTTATTTGCAACCACAATAAAAAACTTTTGTGATTATTTCAAGGCTTGTGTGTATTGAAAATGGGAGCGTCGTTAAAAAAGTTTGATAAATAAATTATGCGTTTTTCAGAAATGGTTACGAATGTACGTGGATATTTTAAACTTTTTTCCATTTACTTATCCAATTAACAGAACTTTTGTAATTTTTTTGAACAAATTAAAATGAAAAACTTAAAAAAATGACAAAAAACAAGGTTCCGTAACTTTAACAAGGTTGCAAACTTGATGCATGTTGTAGAACACCATTTCTATAGTTATGCCTGGTTGGCAGAACTTTGCAATTTTCAGTGCAATAATAAAGCATGAAAACATTTTTTGCAATTAAAACAATGTTCCGTTCATCGCAGACTTGTGCGCAAAATTTTATAGTTTGTTTTCATTGATGCACTAACATACCATTGACGTTTTAAAACTTTTGGAATTAATGTTGATTGATTGTCTATATCTACTGGCCTATAAGGTGGGTAAGTAAGTATTTTGGAAGTAATCAAAATTTAATAGGTAGTAATTAGTAGATTTCAGCCACAAAAAATCGAAAAATAATAACTTTTCAACAAAAAATTAAACCGACGAAAAAATCAACTGAAAAGCAAAAAATAAAATAAACCTTAATGTTAATTATCATTTAGAATAAAATAAACCTTAATGATAATTGAGCTCTCAAACTAATGTGAGTAACTAATTTTGAGTCGGCGCCAAACAAACTAGCAATTCAATTAGGTAAAGCGTAAAACGATGGCAGCGAGATGCACAGCGGCGTTTTGATTTGTTCTTCAAAGTAATATAATGATCTTTGAAAATTGTTTGTTTGGCGCCGACTCAAAATTAGTTACTCATATTAGTTAGGAGCTCAATTATCATTAAGAAGGTTATTTTATTTTTGCTTTTCAGTTGATTTTTTCGTCAGTTTAATTTTTTGTTGAAAAGTTATTATAATGTTGTATTATTCATCTTTTACTTTGTCAACAAGAACTAGATCCTTGGGACAATAAAGTTTATTTTCATATGATTTGATCGCATTATCTGGGTGAATTATTTTATCATCTCAATTTTCTTATGGAGCACATATCAGTCTTCAGATTTAGAGTTATTATTGAAGATAATTGCTTTGTACCTCATAAGAAAAAGATTTCACCGACAGTGGGACTTGAACCCACGTCGAGTGGGACACAGAGATTAGAAGAAGTACCACTTGACCCGATTTCGCTCTTTGATAATTCCGGGTGATTTGACGACTACTCATAATTCAATGTCAATGCAGTAGCACATTCACATCGTTGAGAAGATTACCAATACTCGACTGACTTTCTAAGTTATCGGTGTCATCACCAGGAGCAACATACCTACCATTTCATCATTTAAATAATCCTAATATCTAGAAAACAAATACTCGATGTTTACTCAAGCTGTCTGAATGGCTGACATTTGTAAAAAGTGAAGGTGTTAAGTTCAATTGTTTTCATATTATGCAAGTGTGGTGAACCGCGATGTGTGGTGTGATTTTTTCTCGATTTCTCACGATCGTATCCGGATAATTGCACTTGAAATAATAGTCCGCCCACACGATAACATTATTGAAGAATGAAATGAGGTAAATGACGGCGGAAAATGATTAGTCAGTGCTGTTTTATAAGCTGGTAATGCAATAATTATGTGTTTTGGCGGAGGAGTTGGTCTTACATGTGGGAACAATTTATTGCATTTTCGCATTTTTGTTGAAGTTATTTGGTCCAATATACATTACATGATTATATTGTCAGGGGTTTTGAGCTCACATAAATTTCAGGTTGCCTGAGATTCTGCATGCAAACGGCTCGTGACCAAAGACAGCTCATAAAAAAAACACAGATTGAGTTTTCCACGAATATCTTGAGAATTACTTATACTTTTATTGCGAAGTGTCGAATAACATTAAGATAAAATTGAAAAGTCGAAATTTACAGCAAAAATTTTAGATGAACAGAAATAATCGTTATGTATAATGATAATAATAAGTTCATTCAATCAATCAAATCTCAAAAAGGTAACTTAGTTTATAGTTTAAAAGTTAAAATACGAAGGTTTTTTCAGTATATATAAAAAGAATAATAATATCACATAAAATTGGTATAAGTACAGGCAAAGCACAATAAATACAGGAATCATATTAAAACCACCTTAAAGTAATGGTGTTAATTCATGAACAAATTAGAAATATATAATAATAAGTTTATAATATAGAGTGAGATATGAAAGCTGCTTCAGTATAATCAAAAAGAGCACAAAAGAAGTTATGTAAACAATAAGAAATAATTTCAATTGAAATCAGGAAATATAAATGTACACAAAAAATATTGGTGGGTACAGGCAAAGCACAGTAATTACACAAATCATATTAAAATTACATTGAAAAAATGTTGTAGATTCATGGAGTATTAGAATCTATTTTATTAGAAAATGTTTTCAGCAGTAACGATATAAAATATTAAGGTGTTAAATAATATTATATCAAGGTTTTTCATAGAAAATATTATCCTATGTTAAAAGGCGCTGCAATTTTTATTCGCTTGCAGCCAATGTTTCCAACATTGCAGGTGAATTTATTTCACGGATTTCTAAAGGGATTTTGTTGTATGATCTTGCACCAAGAAAGGCATGACTTCTTGAAGTGAGAGTTCTTTCCACTTTTGGAATATATGCGGCAAGAGGTTGATTTCTTGTACAGTTTTTAATCTTTGTAGTGGTTTCATTTTTTTAATTTTTTCTTTGATATCGATAATTCAAAGAGTTCCACTGTGGGATTTTTTTTGTCCTTTCCATAAATGATTTTTAAAATCATTTTTTAGGATCATGATTGGATATATATATATATATATATATATATTTATATATATATATATAAATCTAATAACTATCTGAAATTTTTACTATCTGTTTTTTTTTAGTTAGGGTACTTTCAAAATATCTATTCAATGTCCAGTTTGGCCTTAGCCGAGGAAGTAGTTGTTTTCTATTGAAAATTCACAAAATTAAGTCAATCGTGGATTTTTCAATTCGGCGCATTGATCAACAACTGGGATGTTTTGTGCACCGTTATCATGAGCTTCAATATCGTTATACTCAGCTGCATTGTCATTTGCTCCATTGTCTTACCTTCGTTGTTTCTATTCAGAAGGTGATTCCCCTGAATATGTATAGGGATGTGATTCTTCTGAAGGTTAAAAATTCCACACAGTTCTAAAAGAGATCAAGGGTATTGGTAAGTTTGATGAAGATGTCGCAGATGAACAGTTTAGAGCTGAAGCTGTAGGAATGGTAGAAAAAATCGGTGTAAAGTAAAGTAAAGTTTCGGTTGTGATATATATATATATATATATATATATATATATAGTTTGATTTTTGGGTAAATTTATAGTCTCCAACGATTTTCACAATTTTGGGTTACCTATTTGCATAATAATAATAATAATGATGAAGTCTCCTAGAGTAAAACACTCCGGAAGCAAAATACCTCTCCATTCGGATTTCCGGGCGAGAGGTACTCAACATTAAAGATTAATTTTTGCAACATCCGCGGACTCAACAAGAACATCAATGACTTCCACCATCACCTACAGACGAAAAAACCGGATATTCTGGCTCTAACAGAAACACAAGTAAACTCGTCCACCAACAAGGTCCATATGCTTTGTCCTGGTTACGAACTCCATTCTCGATTCAGGTTCAAAGGTGGAGTCTGCCTTTACGCTAAGGCTAACCTTTCATGCCAGCGTGAAGAGAGTTTGGAACCGAAAGACTTTGATGTGATGTGGTTTAAGCTATCTGATACCAAAGTGACTAAGTTCCTCTGCTGCCTTTACCTATCACCTAATGAACCTTCATATAACGACCTCTTTGAGTTTTTATCACTCAAACTGGACTACATTCAGGAGAACCATCCAACAGCTGAAACCATAATCATGGGAGACTTTAATGTACATAACGCTGCCTGGCTCAAATTCTCTAACAAAACAGATGATGCGGGTCGTCAAGCCGAGGCCTTCGCCATCACTCATGGTCTAGAACAACTGGTCGAGCTACCAACCCGCATCCCTGATGTCAACAACCAGTCTGCCAATACACTAGATCTTTTCCTCACCACCAATCCTGACCCGTATAGAATAGAAGTTTGTGCCCACTTGGAAACTCTGATCACACCCTCATCTCCACAACATGCTCTTTCCATTTACCATCGAGCTGCACAATACCACCCCGTCTCATGTGGCATTACAATTCGGCCGACTGGGAAGGTCTTCGTATGTTTTTCTCAGCGTTTCCATGGAAGAGAGTTTGTTTCTCTTCAGTAGATCCAACACGATGTGCTGAGACAATTTCTGAAATCATCATGTTGGGGATGCAAACTTACATACCGAATACCGAAAGAAGAACATCATCCGATAAGACCTGGTTTAACAGTAACTGCTCTAGAGCTGTGGCTTCCAAACAGGCAGCATACCATCGATGGGTAAAAAATCCGGGCCCTGAGACCAGAGCAGCATATGTCGAGGCTAGAGGCATATGCAAAGAGACAATAGAATGCTCAAAAGATGCCCACAATGCCAAAATAAGATCAAAACTTGCTGAATGTCCTAACGGATCCCGTTCATTTTGGTCTTTCGCCAAAGCTGTGGGAAGAAACTTCACTTCAGCTCATTTCCTCCTCTAACCAAAGAAGATGGAACACTAGCAACGACTGCCCAGGAAAAGCCAATATCTTTGCGCACCTATTTGCTGGAAATTCCACTCTGGATTCATCGGGAAAACAACCCCGAACATCACACCTATTGACAGTCACATGCCCGAGATCACCTTTCGCCAACGTACCAGCACAAAGATTTTGCTGGGTCTCAAAACCAACAAAGCCTGAGGAGCTGACGGAAGCCCGACGATTGGTCTCAAGAAATGTGCCCCAGAACTAACACCTGTTCTTTGCAAGTTGTTCAACCACTCTTACAATTTGGGGTATTTCCGTCCAATTGGAAAATTGCAAGAGTACAGCCAGTCCCTAAAAAGGCAAAAGGCCCTACCTAGCAACTACAGACCTATCGCACTGCTATCTATTATTTCAAAGGTCATGGAAAAAGCCATCAACATCGAGCTCATGAAATATCTGGAAGACTCAGGAATTGTCAACGATAGGCAATATGGCTTCCGCCATCAGAGATCAACTGGTGACCTGCTCGCTTACGTCTCACATATATGGCAGCTATCTATTGAAAAGTATGGAGAAACTTTAGCTGTGGCATTAGATATCTCCGAGGCGTTCGATCGAGTTTGGCACCAGGGACTCCTCGCCAAGCTTCCGTCTTATGGCTTGCCTCCTCAGCTGTGTTCTCTGCTTGCTAGTTTTCTCTCAAATAGGTCTCTCCATGTAGTGGTCGATGGAGTTTCATCTGACACTCTACTCATAAATGCTGGTGTTCCGCAAGGATCTATTCTCGCACCAACACTATTTCTACTTCACATCAACGACCTGTTGAAAGCTACTTCATGTCCAGTACACAGCTTTGCCGATGATAGTACCCTCCATATCGCTTTCTCTTCCAGGGCCCCTATATCAGCCCGTGAAACCAGAAATGAACGAGGAAGAAATGTTAATAATAAAAATATGGACTTAGCAACAATTCTCGAGTGGGGATCTAACAACTTGGTAGAATTCAATGCAAACAAAACACAAGCATGTCTTTTCTCTAGAAAAGCCGATCTCACTGTGCCTAACATAACTTTGTCAGGAGTATTACTATCAGCAATAACCTTTCCTGGGAAAATCACGTGAGGTCCATTGCCAAAAGTGCATCCCAAAAACTTGGTTTTTTGTTTCGTGCCAAGAGCTATTTCTCCCCCACTCAGCTGCTTATGATCTATAAGGCACAGATCCGACCTGTCCTGGAATACTGTTCCCATATTTGGAGCGCGGCACCTAAACATATCCTGAGGCTATTGGATTCTGTCCAAAAAAGGGCAATTCGTCTCGTCGGTGATGCCTCGCTTACAAACTCGCTCACTTGTCTGGAACACCGTAGAAAAGTTGGCGATTTGTCTCTATTTTATAGATATTTTCATGGGCGATGCTCTTCTGAAATATCAACAATCGTTCCTGCTTTGGCAGTCTCTTCGAGACTAACCCGTCAAGTTCAGTCATCACACCCCTTCGTGGTCACTTTGGAGACCTGCAGAACATCATTTTCCAAAGACTCGTTCATCCAACGAACAGCGAGGCTTTGGAACTCATTGCCTAGGGAGGTGTTCCCCGAGGCATACAACCTCCAGAAATTTAAGAAGAACACCAACTCCTACCTTCTTTCCCTTGGTTCCCACGATGTTCTCTGAACATTACAGGATATCCCTTTTCGTGGGAACCAGAACATAAAAAAAAAACTCACTGAGCACAATCTTTGTGCTCCCAATTACTTCAGGAGATACGACGACCTTTCCTATGTCAATAAAGGTATTTTTTTAAACTCAAATTCAACGTTGAAAGTCATAGGATTCTGGACACCAATACGATGTGTCTTACTTATGGAGTTTATGAATACAAACATAAGTTAAACCCGATTGATTCTTCAAAATGAATGTATGAAATCAAAAATTATTTCATTTATCGACTTGAATGAAGGAGAGAGAACTGTCTCTGAATGTAATTGCGAAGGGCATGTTTGGATTTCAGAATTGTGTTTGTATGGGAGCCTGCTGGTACATATGATAAAATGGATGGTGCACTGAGATGTTACTTCAGAGTTATTCAACATAGATGGTGGGTTCGTTAGTACTGAAGAAATTATTTTTTTGGTCTTCTACTCATTTTATTTCTCAATATTGCATAAGATATGCACTGCACCATATAATATGATAAGCCAGATATCTTAAAAGAATGTAAGTTATGTGCAGTTCTTTATGCGCAATTGTGTATGATGTCCACATTTGATACACTCGGCTCTATGGGAAAAAATATTCATTCTGGCCGCAGTCTACCACATTTGAAAAAACTTAAAAAAACATTTATTGTAATTTTTCTACATATTTCAACTTTGATAAAAATTATATTTTAACATGAAACCTGTGGAAAAAATCCAGCTCAGTAAAAATTTTTGGAAGCGTCTACCAAAAACATTTTTTATATTTCGCCGATATAATAATTCAGAAACTGTAATCAAACATCTCGATATCCGAGAAAAGTAAACGTATAATATCTCGTCCTTGTCGAATGCGAATTCGTATTATTACAATGAAGAAAGAATAATTGTAACAAGTCTGATACCAATTGCTTCGGGAAAACAACTTTTACATCTTAATTACGATTGCATTAACTTCCATAATCTTGCCCAATACGAGATATTATTTCAACTTCGAAACCGCTCACATTCAAGTAGCCATAGACCACCTAACTGCACTTGTTTCCTGTTTAATAATGGGGAAACAAAATCGAAAGCAATGCACGTCAATAGACGGGGAGTTGGCTGTCACGAAGACGCCCAGGGTTAACCAGTGAATTATTTAGGTAGATTTAATTCTATTGAGGATTTTCTGAGTCAAAACATAATTTTTCTCTCACTTAATAATTCTCTCATATAGATCTATGGAATATTTACTAGGCATTTCTTGCGAACTGCTTGAATTTTTCTCTTCATAATGTTTCCTACTATATTTTACTGAACTATATAGTCCGTTACATTCCTAATTATTAGGACAGCTATATGGTCTTCCTCAAAATAAATCCAAATCACCCGGAGAATTGGTACCTTCCAGCTTCAAAAGTCAAGCAGTGGGACGGTAAGTATACAGCAATCGTTGGATACTTATAAATGTGTAGAATACTTTCTGCATATGAACCCCGTGGTGGTAATAGGTTGCGTTTCACTCCGTGCATCTATAATTTGTGTATTTCACATATTTTTCCGTTGTCGGAAGGTAATGATTTGAATTTGGTTTTGAGAAAGACCACATAGCTGACGTACTGAACGATCAAACAGCTGTATGGCAGATGCTTGCTTTCTGGGAATTAAATCATAATCACTTCTCTTTGCTATATTATTTATCCGCAGCAAATAAAAAAAAACTGGTAAGAATTGAAGTTATAATTATACACAATTTTCAAATTTTAATCTTTTTACTCGATGAACTGAAATGTAATCTTTATTTTGGTGGCGAAGCAAACTGACATACAAAAAATTCTTCAGTTCGATTTATTGGAAATGTCGGCCAATAAGATATTATTCCAAGAAGATAAAACTTTTTAACAAAAAATCAAACCGACGAAATACGGAACTGAAAAGTAAAAAATAATATAAACCTTCTTAGTCTCAATAACTAAGCTCCTAAACTAATGTAAGTAACTAATTTTGAGTCGGCGCCAAACAAACAAGCAAATGAATTAGGTAAGGCGTAAAATGATGTCATCGAGTTGGGCGGTGACATTCTGATAATTTTTTTGAAGTAATTTAATGATCTTCGTTGATTGTTTGTTTGGCGCCGACCAAAATAGTTACTTACATTAGTTTAGGAGCTTAGTTATTGAGACTAAGAAGGTTTATTTTATTTTTTACTTTTAGTTCCGTATTTCGTCGGTTTAATTTTTTGTTAAAAAGTTTTTATTTTTCAATTTTTTGTGGCTGAAATCTACTCATTACTAACTGCTTGTTGTTTGATTACTTGCAAAGTACTTACTTACCCACCTTACTTCAACTATAACCAGTTAAATAATATGATTATCTACTTTTACTATTTGTTGTAATATAAATTATTTTTGTTGTTCTGGTTAGTTTATTCCATTACTTTGTATATCATTCCATCCTCTCATAGAATATAATGATTGTGATAATGACACTAGCGATCTGTCATTGCCAACTACATATGTGTGCCAATGTTCACAAGTGAAAAACCAATTATCCCCTATTTTTCTACCTGTAAGGGTGGATAATTCCATTCGAAATCCAAATATGATCAACTATGAGGTATACCCTATCTGATAAAAGAAGAATCATCCAAATCGAAGATCCCAGTACAAAGTTATGCCTGATAGAATCGGTTAACGGACCAGAATTCAGAGGGTGAGTGATCAATATCCTTCATTTTGCTACCCTTAGGGGTGGATTTCATCTTTCAAATTCAAATGGGACCAACTTCGAAATGAAAAAAGAATTATCGGAATCAGACGTCTCAGTAAAAAGTTATGCGTGATCATACATTAAAAAAATAATAAAAAAAAATATACGCGTCGACTAGAGAACCTCCTCCTTTTTGGTTTCGTCGGTTGAAAAAATATACGCGTTGACTAGAGAACCTCCTCCTTGGTTTCGTCGGTTAAAAAACGGAAGCTGACCCAGAACCATATCTTCGTCCTAATAGCTGAAGCGTGGGATTGATGGACACGCACGTAAATAAAAATTTTTTGGACTGTGGCAACCTGTACCTTTTATTAATATTTTATTACTTACTTATATGATAACTGGGTAGTTGATTCTGTTTGTCAGATTAGACAGTGCTTGGCAGTTAAAAAACGAAAGCAGTATCATTTTAAAATTCAATCTACATCTAATCACGGCGGGGTTATCAGATGTAGTACTAATGGAATGTGGAACTAACTTATTAGTATAAGGAAAAAGTTAAAGAAAAATAAGTAATTGTTTGTAATATCTATCAGAATATGATAAATAACTTGATTTGTTTGAAATTATGAACAGGATGTTCATTAAATCAGGTGTAGTTCAATGTCCAGCGTGGCTTTAGTCGGGAAAGTAGTTGTTTTCTGTTATTGTCGTGGATATTTCAATTTTCAGAAAAAAAATATTCCATTCAATTTTCAATTGAGAGTGTTTCCCTTTTCAACATGAAAAACAACGTTTTTTGATCTATGATCATACCAAATGAAAGCTGAATTTCATATTTGAAAAAATATCGGGAACATCCGAATTAATATTTCCTAATTGTTTACGAAAACAGAAGTGGGCAAAGACACCCTTCTATAATTTCGTAAAGAGTAATGATAATTCGTACATACATTGAAAACAACACTAATAATAAATCATAGTTTTAAATTCAATTATGCAGGATACGCCTATTTGCCAACCCAATTGACTTTATTAAGAGATCATCATGAAAAATTTTCTAGATACAATTTTTCAACATTTGGCTGATAAATGATAAATAAAAGATCTCGCTACTCATTAATTCACCTTCACAATAGAAGAAGAGTCATTTATCATCTTTCATATGTGAATAGAATAAGAAGTAGTAAATTCATCGTCTACATTTCCTGTTTGTTAAAGGAAAAGACAAATTCGAAAGCAAGCCACGCTAACTGGGAATGTAAACGAGTTCATGAGGTTGATTTATATGGAGATTTAAGTAAATCGAATGTTTCGAATATGTCTGCATAGGATGGATATTTCATTGATTGTACTTTCTTTCCAATAAATCTAAATGAACACGGGTGAAAACGAATTGATTATATGGAAGAATTTTAATAAACAAGATAATATACTAGAAATGAAGATGTTGGAGTTTTAAAAATTGGTGGCATGGCATTTTATACTTGATTAACATTATCATCAAGAGTTGTAAGTAAAGAAGAACATTGGTAGATATTATGTTGTAAATATTGTGTAACTATTTTTTCTTGTTGATGTTGAACATGGATTCATTGCTATCACTTGATTCTCTACAAGTTTCATTCTATTTCATGATTTGAAGTCACTATATTATTTGTTACAGAAAATACGTATACAGATGTGGAAAAAATTTGCCGCAATATTCGATTTCCAATGTGTTTGGATGTTGGATGATCTCTATAGTCGACCAGCACAAAATATAACAGATATGCGCAATGGAGAATCAATTAGTCAACTGGACCACTGTTCCCCTTCCTGCACTCTTTGTCTCGAGCACATTTACGTGCCAGTCTCGTGCATTTACGTGCCAGTCTACGTTCTAGCTAAGAAGTGGGAATAATTCAAGAGTGGTCCAGTTCACTAATTGATTCTCCTCGCGCATATTTGTTATATTTTGTGCTGGTCGACTATAGATACCATTCAACATCCAAATACATTGGAAATCGTATGTTTCAGCAAATTTTTTCCACATCTGTAGGAGCGATAGGATAGATACTGCCAACCTCAGTGGAATAAAAAACTTCGTTTCACTCACTACACGTCATTGATAATATATTTGGCACTATGTCTATAGAAGTTTCTACAGACAACCTACGCCACTGGTATGTTACGTGTTGAATGTCGTTCAAGAGATCACCCATTCATGCAGAGAATGATACTCGCGCTTTCAATCGAGATGAAGTTTTGCAGATATAGAAAGTTGCGTAACACTTGAGGTACGACAAACGCATTCGAAATGGGGGCGATTGAATATTGAAGCCTAAGAGCTGGTGAATGTTTCATTGGAAATGTTTGATAGCTATTGGAGTAAAACATTTTTTGGGAATCAAACGGCAAATGGAATTTTATTTCTGTAATTGATGTAATTGTTTCATATGAATATATAATCGCCAAATAATTCCCTTTCCATAAGAAATAAAAAGTTTCGTCAAACATTCATAAAAAACTATAGTAATATAAAAAAAGATCTCCATTACAAATTTTGGCTGTAATTTACAAAAGGAAATATTTCTAGGAATGAATAGAAATGATTATTGATATTAAACGAATAACACTGGACCTCGACAGCTATGAATTCATACAAATGAGGCACCTAATTGATTAATTATTTAGTGGGTTTCTAATTTTTATGACAGTTTTTAGCCATTTTGCATA
This sequence comes from Gonioctena quinquepunctata, assembly GCA_018342105.1. Classification (NCBI taxonomy): domain Eukaryota; kingdom Metazoa; phylum Arthropoda; class Insecta; order Coleoptera; family Chrysomelidae; genus Gonioctena; species Gonioctena quinquepunctata. The sequence goes on from JAFIRS010000012.1 coordinate 728,429, forward strand.
AGCAAAAATAGACACTGTAATGTCTTTTGGTCAAGATAATTGGAGCTTTCGTCATTCTTATATCCATTTCATTATATTAACTCGTATTATATTGATATTTGAATGTTTGGATATAATTTTCAGTATCTTTCGAATTAAATTTTTCTCATATTAAAATTTTTAGACCACATTCTCAATACTTCTCCACCATAGTAAAATATCTTCAGTGAAACAGATTCATTAAAATAAGATACGTTCCTGGGAGGAGGATGAATTTTCAATATTTTTTTCACTTTCGGTTTTTTTAATTCCAGAGCCCAAATCGATATCTTGTACGCAAAATTCCATCTCGCGACTACATTCAATCTGGGTATGCTTACTTTGAAATTAAGGGTTCTTCAAGGCATCAAGTTTCAAGGACAGTTGTTTTGATTTATTTTAGTATGGTTCATACCTTCAAATAAGGTGAGTTGTGGAATGTGTGGAATAGAACGGTTTGGATTAAATTTGTTATTTGAGGGGTTCATGAATATCTCCAAAGCAATCAACCTAAAATTCAGAGTTCCTTCGAAAAATTGGAAAATAATTAATAGAGAACCTTTTTAAAGTCAAGCTTTTATTCAAAAGCGCTAGAAAGTAGAAAATAATTGCTTTGGATGTGTGACGTAGGTTATTTCGTGAGTTATAGATTCAACAGCTTGTCGCGCAAAGTTTTTAGTTCGAATACAAAAGCGACAAGCTTTTGAATCTATAACTCATGAAATAACGTACGTCACACTCCCAACGCAATATTTTTTTACTTTTTAGCGCATTTCAATAAAAGCTTCTTCAATGCGGTGACCATCTAAAGATTAACTCGTCCGCCATCCTTGAGCTGTCATCTTCAATTTATGAATTTTGACAAAAAATCAATAATCTTCGACTAAATTCAATCTTCGACCCAAAATACCCCGACATACCAATTTTGAATAGAAACTGTCCATAATCACAAAACTAGTCCACCATCTGGGAGCCGCCCTCTTAAATTTGAGAATTTTGACAATAAATTTATGATCTCCGACCCTAAAAACCTCCACATACCAATTTTGAATAGAATCGGACCATAATCGCAAAACTTGTCCGCCATCTTGAATTTATGAATTTTGACAATCAATTCATAATCTCCTACCCCGAAAACCTCCACATATCAATTTTGAATAGAATCAGACCATAATCACAGAGATCGTCCGCCATATTGGAGCCGGCCACCATTTTGATTTTATGAATTTTGACAAAATATTCATAATTTTCCACCCCGAAAAGCCCCACATACCACTTTTGACATAATGGAGCCGCCATTTCGTTTTTTCTCCAACAAAATTCCATAATGCATTGTAACGGGAACTATCAACACCTGCCAAATTTCACGTTAATCGGACAACTAGAAGTGGGTAAAATTTAACTTGTAAGATTTGATTACACACATCGAGACGGAAAAGTAAATAAACGCTTGTAAAAACCTGCCTTTTTGAATGTCTTCGGATATTTTTTCCAAATTTTCATAACACCCTTTCGTGTGTTCAATGATATTACTCTGTAAAATCGGTCAATACTGCATCCAACATCTTGGGATTTCTTTAAGCCGTACAAAAACAACCTGTCTGGAGCAAGATAAGAAACTGAATAATTTGTTCTCGATAAATCATTAAATGGGCGGAAAGATAACAAATAATTATGCAAACTATGTGCTGAAAATGACTTACTGGGTTCAGTATCCAAAATAATGAAAAACATTTAATTGTAAATGAGTGAACTGATTACTGATTTAGCAATTTTAGGGACAGTGATTGATTTCTGAACATTCCTCTAATCAAATGAGAAAGTTCCATTTTTAATTAGCTCCAATTTTGCTAGATGCTTAAATATATTTTACAAAAAAAACACCCCATTTTTATCGTAAATAACCACCACTGTGCATTAATTACATGAAACTGATCTTCTGTCTATAACGCGTCCATATTGTACACAAGTTTGTTAAAGAATTAGCTGGATATTTTTCAACTGAAATGAGTGGTTTAGAGAGCTTACCATCTGAGATTGGAGAATGTCGTTATGTCCGGGAAAAAACACATGGAAAGCTATTGATAGTCTATTTTGAGGAACAGTACAGGATTAAAAAAGCCCTGAAAATGTAAGGTCTAACTTCCTGGACTTTACCGAGTATTCCTGTTTTTCCAATCAGAAATAACGAGGGCGCCAAACAATCAATGAGTATACATATAGAATATACCTTATCCCGAGGACTATACTGGATCCTGCTTTACAAGATCTGGCGTTGATTTTCTCAACGTCGAACGTCATGGGGGCTGGGAGAAAAATGCAGTTGCTGACGTTTTTTTTTTGAAAATAAAATAAAAAGATTGCCAGTTATTCTTGGAATGAAATCATCAATGGTATCTTAACCGGCTGTTTATTCACAGCAAAATACTGAAAATATTGGAAACACTATGAAACAAATGTAACCATTTCGACAACGATGAGAAGTATTATTTCATCTTATTGTCCTAGTTGCGTTTTACATTTTTATCGTCAAATTTTGTTAATGTTCCAAATGGAAAACAAATTTGATTTGTCTCATTGTTTTATTTTTTTACTGAGTGCCTTAATAGCCTATGATGAATTCGATCCGAAAAATATGTTATTTTGATATTTAATAAAAACGATGCCTATAATTGTATCATTGATATACTAGAATATAAATAAATTTTTCAATCTTCAGGAATGTTATGCCGATTCAAACACACACATATACATTGAAACAGCTCTAAGACATATTATATCTGATCGAGTGGAACCTTTGTGCACGTGTTAACATGTCGTCAACCAAGAAGAATATTATGTTTCTGCATTGACAGACAGCTTATAAGTCTTGCCAGATATGCCGATAAGTAAAGAAATACCTGAAGAGGAATATCTAGATAAATTGGAGCTAATTAAAGATGAAACTTTCTCATTTGATTAGAGGAATGTTCGGAAATCAATAAGTGTTTGTAGTAATGAATTGACGTTTGCTAATTGAAATACAGTTTCCGTATTCATTTTTTTTTGTATTATTTGGGAAACTAAACACAAAACGCCATCAAAATATTATTAGACTCATCTTGCTTGGGTCGTCATCTCATTTTGAGGTGTTTTAGCACTTCTAGTTAACATTGTCCTCCGAGTCCCTATCAACAGAGTGATTTTCAATCGAAAAGTTGTGTCCCTTAAAAATAGTTTGACTTTATAATTTGATAAATAATTTTGGAAGGTTTCTGCTCTATATGGTACCTTGCTATTGTAGCTGTACTTTTTCCAGTTTCAATCTATTTCATTAGTATTTCTAATATGTTCATCCATAAAAATGAGTGGATATTGGTTAATCACTTTTGTATTAATGATAATTTTTTTTCAATCTATTTTTTATATACATATGGTTCTAAAATTCTAATGCTGTTGGTTTTGTCTTCTTCGCATCGAATTTCAATATTCCTGTGTAATATAGAATCCATTAAATCTGCTCCATCTGTACAGCGGAAGTCATGTAAATCGAAAATTTCATATAAGCTCTGGAGTCTCTGAATAATTGTACTTAATCTTTGGGAAGTAACCGGTAATATATGCGAATTCATTGATAGTATCAATTTCTAAAAAAATGAGTGAAGAAATTTTTAGGAGAATCGTTGGAAATAGTTTGCCAGTAAATTTAATTATCACTATATACACCAAAATTCTCATCAAGACCAATTTCTCATATTGACAATTTCATCATCAACATCACTGTTACCCATTTATAACTAAACTAAGACAAGTGTTCCTCACATCTTTATAAATTGCGTCTTTCAGAAATACACATTTACTCTCTTGACGAAGTATCCATTGCGGATACCTATTAGTAATTTTTGTAGTCCTCTTTATTTCGTCAACAATTTACTACAATCAAGCTGAATTTTTGAACTAAAATAAATGGTATATTCAAGGTTGAGACGGTTACTATTAAATCCCGAGCGTCAAGTTTAAATACTGAGGACAGATTCAAGGTGTATGTGCCATGGTAGTCTTCTCAACCATGTTCTTTATTTTTCACTACTAGTAACAGAAATTACTATTTATCAATACTTGCGCCCCAAAACATATTCATTCGTAATATATTGTTACGAAACTGGGGTTCGGATATTTAAATAATCCGTTAATTGTAATGTCCGTTTATTCCACTTTATACACAACACAATAATACACTCTGGCAATACAATACTTGATCGCACTGTACTAAATCAAAATTCACCTTGACTTCGCCAAGAATAACCAAAAACTGGCGCTTGCGTGATTCGCAAGACTTATATATCCTCGATCTTGTCTTCTCGAATCATCGGAATCATTCGATGACGTCATTGGAATTCCCAGATGTCTTGCTAATGACAAACAATGCAGGGGCGGGCTCCATTCATTTCCGTAACAATATATTCATTATGGAAACGAAATTATGGTGAAAGCTGTTCAGTTCGTTTCAGAAGTTGGCATATCCATCAAGGATAAACACATGAAGGTTTTGAACTGTCATTTCAATTTATAACCTCTTTTTTCCTCCAATATTAAATCAAATCTGTAAAATGGATATTAACGGTAATTATACCCTATCGGGACTGAGGAAATCGACAGGAAGTGTAAACGAAAGAATCGAAAGATTTTTATCTGAAATTGTGTCAAGAATTCCTGGTGATTGACTTCGACTAATTACTTTGTCGGGATAAAAATTATATTAATACTGATAATAGCGAAAGGAATACTTTTTGATAAATATATCTGGCATACGGATCGTGAAGGTCGAACCGAGAAGAGCGGGAGATTATCTAATGATATTTAACATAACATGCATGAATACGAGAAAATTTATCAAATATAATACTGTCGAAATAAGAATGCAACAGTGGCCCTAGGCAAATAATTATACTATTGCTCAATGCATTCGAAATTTGAGGTTTGGAAGTAATGATTATCATTATTATGATGATTAGAATCAATCATGAAAATGCTGCAATGAATTGACGTTGTTTTTATTCATCAGTCTTTGATATCTTTACTCGTGAACAGATGACTGCACTGCTCACTTAATAACCATAGAGTGAATATGATATATCGTGAATTTTTAATCCCGACGCGACTCATTAGATCAAGATTATGCTAATAGAATGACGAATTCATTATCTTATGGAAATAGTGAAAATAACTCAGTTTTCTAATTCATATTGAAATAAATTAATTTCTTTTGGTATTCTCAATTATTTGTTTTATTTTTGGTTGGATGGGATAACCCGAATCTATGAGGAATAATGGAAGTATCTGGTGAAAGTGTTCGAAAGAAGTATTAAAATCTCGTCTCTGCATTCAAAAGCCATTTGTAGGGTTGAATTGGAATTGACAAACCTTGGGCAAGAATGAGTATAACTTTGGTAGAATGAGAAAATGGATGGCCAAGAATGAATTCACTATTGAAATAAATTATTATTAATCTCATCAAATTGAGGCCGTCTTTACAGTCTGATTGAAATTTGATCAATTATATAAATCAATAACAGTTTAGTGGATATATTACTACAGTTATAGAAATAATGTATTCAGCATTTCTTTCTTCCTTTCACATTGTGGGGGCAGGTCAATTTTCAATATATCAAGGCACAGTGTGTTTGTAACAACCCAAAAAACAATACGAAATGAGAGAAAATCATTTTTATTATAAGACTGAATTGATTGCAAAATATTGCAGTATATATTGCTTAATTGTCCAGTATCAGATTTATAACTGACCGTTATATTTTTGTTTTTATTGATATGGTACATATAAAAGAATGATCTGCCTTTGTAGTTATTTTCGTGTTCTAGTATTTTGACATTAATAATCGAATTGGTGAACGTTTTTTTTAGTGTTCAACTACCGCGCAGGAGTTTTTTCCTAAACGACAGTCATTCTTATGTTGTGTTATTATAGAAAAGAAAATGGAAGAGAAGGATCTGAAATTATTTGTACTAATATGGGACTGATGGGAGAACCTATCGATGTTAAAAATATCTGTTTATAAAATTTGTTTATGAAGCTAAAGTACGTGTTTTCGAAGATAAAGTTAATTAGTCTTATGGAATTGTTTTTTGAGAGAGATAGTTTTTTCTATTTTCTTCCAATTTAGTTCCAAAATATTTTCTATAAGATACAAAGAACTAGTGGTCACCAATTCGATTTCTAAATGTCAAAATACCAAAACACGAAAATAACTACAAAAGCACATTATTCCTTGAAATGTACAATATCAATAAAGACAAGAATATAACGGACATTTACAAATATGCTACATTATTGAATATATATATATATATATATATATATATTGTTATATAATGATATTTTGCAAATATAAATTGTTGTTATAAAATGAAGATTGCTAATAATTTCCGCTCTTCGTTGTGAGCCAAATTGTTATGATATAGATAAGTATTTTCGCCCTGTATAATATGTTTTGTGATGTAATAATAATTGCTAGCTAACGTCACTGTTCTCTCGTCACGTTGCTGCCAATTGTTATCACTTTCCTTACCACAGCTAAAGTCAGTTGGTACGCCTCTTGTCTCAGATAGCCGGTTCAGGCAATTGAGCCACTAACCAGTGCTTGATGTCAAATCTCAATCTTTTCAATGTTTATAAATACGATTGCTGATAATTGTGGAAAAGAAACGAGATAGTATCAAAAAGCAATTATTTCCTTTATTCAGGAAAACTTAATTTTACCTGGCCTACGATAGATAACTTATTCTAAGGGGAATCTACAAATATTCATGGATAATCATGAGAAACAGGTTATGGATTAATAGACACAACCTCACTTTTACCTTGAAAGTGAACATTTCCTCAATAGTTCAGAATCAAGTGAAATAAAGTTCTTCTGATGGGATATGAGTTATTAGTGAAATTGTTCAGTTCATGACGTGCACTAGGAAAGTTTATACCTGTCGCTGGAACTGTCGCTGTTCAATATACACCCAGAATTTGGATTCTCTCTCAATCCAATGCTCTCAGGAACTCCAATACCAAAAGAAGGAACCATACAAATTCAGCAATCAGCTTTGGAATATTTGTATATGGTGTACAAATAAGGCGATGTTGATTTTCTGCTTATAATGTTGAAATTATTGAATTTTTCTTTCTCCCAAATAAAACGTGGCATTCGTTTTCAAATTATCTTCGGTCTCCTTTTCGTGGCTTTGTTTTTCGTTACTTGGATACCATTTTTCCTCATTCCTTTTGATTTGAATTTTTGAATTCGCGCACTATGTTCTCACATTTTCACTGTTTGGGGTTATTTGTCAAAACTTATAAATGAATCTATTTTCCTTTCTTACAGACTATTTACATATTGTTCTGATTGGCTATTGTCATCAAGAAGTTTGTTGTTCTCCCATTGGCTATTTTTAGTTACATACAATTCCATATACTGTATGTTTCAAGCTTATAATTTTGTTTATCACATTTTATTCAGGATTATTTTGTAAATCTAGACCTTTCTTGTTGTCTCTTGAATAATTATGGGTTGTAATCATTATGACTGTGTATGAAATTGATTGTATTATAGTATTTGAATATTTTTATCTGTTCATATTATACAGAGGCTTAATAAAGGAAATATAATTTCAAAATATGTAAAAACAATCTTTCGAAACTAATAGCTATTAAGTAATTATTCTTTTTGTGGGTTTTTTCCTTTTAATATATATAACTGGTTTTTCATAAGATAACAATATATATATATATATATATATATATATATATATATATATATCATCAATTGTACTTTTATATCTCGTTGTGCTAATATTGCGTTGATTGGACATAGTAAAATCAAATTCTCTATTCACACATTCAATTTATTTATCTAGACGCGTTCGCGGTCTGCTATATGTACATGCATATATGTACGCACTATAACTAATAATATGCGTACCGCGCTACAAAGCAGTCTTCACTTCAAGCATCTATGCACACACTATAGGTGCGTCTCACTCATTACGGTGTCGCGTCCCCTTACAGTGTCGTGAGTCCAGCGATTTTCTCTCACCTAAAATATGCCTACCGCGCCATAAGAAGTTTTCACTTCAAAAATCGATTGATTAACTACTCCCACAAGTGTTTCAGCTTGAGATGCTGTTAATATATGTGAAGATAATGCAATTCAATATTTTTTGTTAAGTCTGTGTGGCAATTTTGAATTATATAACTTATTATCACGTCGACTATTATTCACATTTTATAAATACTGCATCAAATAATATTTGTACGTTAATTACGAGTTTTCATTACGTGTATCTTGCACGTTGAGAAACGATAATATGCCACGTTTCATCATATATGTGATAAGAACAGTCATATTGCCTAGTGACTTCAATTTGACGTATACTAAAAAAGGAATAACAATGCTCTCTACGCACCAGTCGTCTCCACTTTGTCTATACCGTCAGGGTTTCCGTAGTTTGTACTCACCATTAAATTGGAGATTATAGGAAAGTCTGAGAACAATGAAATTCATCCTTAGATTGTTGGTTGTGTGACGGCGATACCTGAAATCCAGGATAACCAGACCAGGGGGGTCTATTTTAGCTTTTCTTTAGTTTTGCAAACTCTAATAGGAATGATATGCATGAAAAATGTTACATAATTGGGGTCACTCTGACAACACTGGGTAGATTCAATTACTCTCTTGCCCTCTAGATCCGCTACTGATTAAGTAACTTACCTTTTAAAGAAAAATTATAAAAAATAATGGTATAAAAAAACTAAAAAACATGCTTTTATAGAAAACCAGACTAAAAAAATAGAAAATTAAAAAAACATGTATTTTATTTAAAAAAAAAGCGTGGGGTGCATCGTATCGCCTTGGCCAACAATTACCTGTGATCTGAGACATTTCTTACTTCACTGCCCTAGGTGTGTAATGTACTATATAATTATTGATACCATGCCCCCCACCCATTTTTAAAAATAAAATACTTTTTTTCTTATTTTCTATTTTTTTAGTCTGGTTTTCTATAAAAGCGTGTTTTTCAGTTTTTTTAAACCATTATTGATTTCCTACTTTTTAGTGTGGTTTATTTATAAAAGCGTGTTTTTTTAGTTTTTTTTAAACTATTTTTTTTTATAATTTTTTTGCAAATTGAAAAATGGAATAATCTTATCAAATTAGGTAATCATAATCTCCGACCCCAAAAATCCCCACATACCAATTTTGAATGGAATCAGACCATAATCACAAAACTCGGCCGCCATTTTAAAGCCGCCATCTTGAATTTTTCAATTTTCACAAGAGAATCATAATATTCGACCCCAAAAACCCCCATATACCAATTTTGAATAGAATCGGACCATAATCACAAAACTCGTCCACCATTTTGCAGCCACCATCTCGAATTTTTCAATTTTGACAGAAGAAATATAATCTCCGATCACGAAAACCGTCAGATACCAATTTTGAAGCGAAGCGGACCATAATTACAAAACTCGTACGCCATATTGGAGCCGCCATTTTGTTTTTTTTCACACAGAAATTGCTTAATGCATTGTCACCGGAATTATGTACACCTGCCAAATTTCAAATCATTCAGACGTCTGGAAGTGGGTCAAAATCGCGCCCAAAGGAGTCGGTTACTACAAACAAACAAACAAACATACAAGTGAAGCTAATATAAAGCGTGTAAAAAAAATCTAGATATTACTGTAATTTTTTCGGTATTTCTCAATCGAAAGGTTAAGTTATCTCATATATTTTCAATTAAATTGCCCCATGAAGTGGCCATCGACCGAAAACAAGCATGTATCAACAAATTAGGAACAGATCTGAATATTATGAAACGTAATGTTCACTGAAGCGTACCTTCCTAACTATATGGCGTTTTATTTTTTCCTATAAAGAGTTCAGATACCTAATTTAACGAGTATTAGCCTTTCAAATGGTAATGGGTATATCGCAAAGGCCGTTTGAAAGTCATTCGCCTAATTTAGATCCGACAGCTGTGGCGTTTATCATAAAAAGTACGAAAATGTTGCGAAATTTCACGCTTTCAATTATACAATAAGATAAATAGCAATCACTTTTCGTAATGTGATGATTGAAATAGGCATATAAAAATTACATTAATAGAAGTGTGCAACAGGAAATTGGGAAAATAAAAATTTAAAATAGTTTTGATGATTTTATGACCATTATTTGAACAAATCAAATGATTGTCCAATTTTGACTGCTTCTCGGTTTTCTTTGAAATGAGTATTCAAGGATTAGATATTTGGAGAAACCTTCACAATACAATCTAGACTTTTTTACCACAAAAAAAAAATGCATTCTGAGAACGGCGATTTTAATGACTATTAAGTCACTACTTTAAGTACGGAGGGCCGTATGTGGTCATTCGCTTTTCTTGCTATCATTCTGAGTTCATGGACTTGTGAATAAGTCGCAGTTTACATTTAAATTTATTATGGGTACTTGAAAATATCTTCACGAATCAAACTAATCAAGGGTTTTACAAAGGTACTCCCGTAAGCGGTATAAAAGGGAGTATATATTTTTATTTCTGTTGTGAATTAAGTTAAGTTTTCAAACTTTTTCCAATACTTACGTCATCTGTCATTTTTAATGACTTTCAAATGCCAAAAGCAGGCTATTTTTGAACAGTGTACAAAAAAAATCTGCACGGCGTGCGAAAAAGTACAGAACTATGTTGTTTATATACAGGTAATAAACAATACCCATCATTCTAATTTCAATAGATTTTTATTAAACATATTACAGATTCATATTAATAGTACAATTGCTGAAACGTTGTATGTCCATTCCAAACGATGATTTTCTTATAATTATACAAGTATTATTGTTCTCGACTTCGACATTTCCACTTTTCTTGATGTCATCACTAAAAATACCGTTTCCAATTTTCACTTTTCCTTCCACGGACTGCTCCACAACGGTCGACGACAATCCCATAATCATAACTACTTTCATCAATAAACATTTTTCATCCGCAGCATCAAGCAAACATTTTGTTACCTCTTCTATCGTGAAAACTTTTTCTTTTAAGAAATGCCTCCATTTTGGGATAATAACCCATATGTATGTTCTTGTTAACAGCTTAAGTTGATTTTAACATAGAAAACTTCGGCCACAGGGTTGACGACTTCAGTTTTATATTTTCCCCAAAACGCAAGAATGACGGGTTCTGATACCTTAGATATTTTTTCGAGAACACCAACTATCAAATGCATCATATTCTTTTTCGTATAGTAGTCTGACTTTACTGGTAGAAGTTTTAAGCTAACTGCTTCCGCTGACTCCATCACATCGGCAGGAATATCAGATGTATCACTAAAATAACTTTCTTCATCCATAATTAAAGCTATATTTTATAAATTTATGAAAATTATCTGAAAATAATTTTGCTTAATGTCATTGTCACTGCCCAAACAATAAAAATTGGACGTTTGCTTTCAAAACGTTAAAAATAAAGGATATTTTAATTTTTATATTGAAAAACCAAAGTACATATTGGAAAAAATCTTGTATTCAACTCGAATATGAAGCCTCTTTTTCGAACTTGCGAGGTTTCATAACTGGCCTACGGCTCGTTGTGAAAACCTCTCGCGCGTACAAAAAAAAGTCGGCTTTATATTCTTGTTGTATACATACCTATTTTCATATACTTTATATAATATATCCCCATTATAGCCATATGGTGTGAGGGTTGAGTTTTTCGATACAACCAAATTACTTTTCACTTTTTCCACCAGGTTCTCTGTTTCTCCCCAACTTTTTTCTCTTTTATATCATTCCCACTGTGTTGTCCCATTTGCCTGACTTCTTTTTTCCCCGGCATTTTACTTTCCCAATTTATTTCATTTGGTACTGAACTGTTCAGTTTTGTAAATGTCACCCTCCACCTGAGTTGTCTTTGTTCTATGAATTCTCCCACGGATTTTATCTTCAGCTCCTCTCTTATTCGAATATTTCTAATTCTATTCTTTCTTATCAGTCCCTCCATTCCTCTGGAGTATTTATCTCTGTTGCTCCAATTTTACTTTTGTTTCTTCTAACATACTTTCATATTGTTAATAAAACGTAACGTATCGGGACAAATTTAGTAATTTAGCCTTCTAGAACAGATCAGAAATGTTGAAAAGGGAAACATTCTCAATTAAATATTGATAGAAATATTTTTCTGAGAATTGAAAAATCCACGATTAAAAGAAGTAATTTTTTTGTGAATGTCTAACAGAAAACAACTACTTCCCCGGCTAAAGCCACGCTGGACATTGAACTACATCTGATAGATATTCTGAAAAGGCCCTAACTCAGAAGAGAAAATCTGAAAGTGAAAATTTGCATTTTCATTCAGATAGTTATTTGATTTTCTATTCCAGTCTTAATTAAGAACTCATAAAGATGAATGAGGCAAAGAAGAATGTTTTCAAAGAGTACGCACCAGAAATCATTCGTAACATTGACGCAGGAGAGACATCGCATTCACTAGGTCTTCAATAAATTTTTGTCGACAAATCTATTTCCGCTTCCACGATCATCAGGAAGACCGGAAGAAATGGAAAGAGTTTCAGAATTTTACTTCTAGGGGGAAATAAAATTCAAAAGCCTAAAATTTAAAGGAAAAATTAAATTTCTTTTGGAGAGACACTTTGAAATTAGTGTTTTCTGACATTTTACTTCTAGGGGGAAAGAAAATTCAAAAGTCTTTCGAGAATAATTTCCAGTTGATTTGTTTGAGAATATGAACAAGGAGTTCATGAAATCTTATGTGGAATCATCTGCGACTGAGAGATAATCTTCCATCATTCAAGATAACCTCACGGGAGGTATTCATGATACAAAAGAAAACTTCTCAATTCAAATAAATATCTGAATGAAAATGCAAATTTCCACTTCTTGATTTTTCGTGTTCTGGAGAGGGATCCAATGGAGCTCACAATAGGCCTCAAGAAGTGATTGGTTGAGTGGATTTTTGATAGGCTGTAGAAATGTTGGGATTTACTGTAATAGAAAACAAGTTGTATGCGTTTTTTTGCCTTAGGAAGTATATTTTTGTGTTTGGCCAGAGTCCTGTATACTTTTCGTTTTTAACCGACGAAACCAAAAAAAGGTTAATCATGCATAACTTTTTACTGAGACGTCGATTCCGATAATTCTTTTTTCAGTGGATAGAGTGTACTTCGTGTAAAAGATAAATCTACCCCTAAGGTAACAAAATGAAGGATATTGATCACTCACTCTCTAAATTCTGGTCCATTAACCGATTCTATCAGGCATAACTCTGTACTGGATTCTTCGATTCGGATGATTCTTTCTTTATTAGATAGGGTATACCTCATAGTTGATCATATTGAATTTCGGATGGAATTATCCACCCTTACGGGTAGAAAAATAGGGAATAATTGATTTTTCACTTGTGAACATTGGCACACATATGTAGTTGATAATGACAGATCGCTAATGTCATTATTTTTGTTCTCCTACATCCGTCACAATCATTATATTCTATTTGAGGATGGAATGATATACAAAGTAATGAAATGAACTAACCAGAACAACAAAAATAATTTATATTTACAACAAATAGAATAATAATTTAATAAAATGAATAGTAATAAAAATAAAATGAAAAAAAAAAAAAAATAATAAACCTTCTTATTCTCAATAACTAAGCTCCTAAACTAAGGTAAGTAACTAATTTTGAGTCGGCGCTAAACGAACAATCAAGGAAAATCATTAAATTACTTCAAAAAAATTATCAGACTATCACCGCGCAACTCGATGCCATCATTTTACGCCTTATCTAATTCATTTGCTTGTTTGTTTGGCGCCTCAAAATTAGTTACTTACCTTAGTTTAGGAGCTTAGTTATTGAGAATAAAAAGGTTTATTTTATTTTTTACTTTTCAGTTCCGTATTTCGTCGGTTTAACTTTTGATTGGCTTTCAATTCACGGTTGAAGGATTAATATTCGTTGTTATTATTATTTTCTTCATAGATAAGGACGACGACATATCTTATTCCTGAAATGGTCTGGTTATGCCTACATTTTTGGCTCGATCAAAATGAAGTGGGACCGATTTTTCAACTACGCTTTTATTCATGTAGACATAATTTTTGTTTTCGGTTTTTCCTGTATGAAGTGCACCCTAGAACGAAGCCGCTGGGAAGGCAGATGGACAGATAGGCACATAAAAACTGATAATTATTTTTTATTCTGTAAGTGGTTCCGATTCTAATCGAGATCTTGAATAGATTTTTTTTACACGTACACTACTTTCTCTTTTGGTCATTACAATGTAAAAATGCTTATTTTCCCTTTAACATAATTTTCAATGCACGTATCAATTTCAGTGATGAAGTATTCCAATTCAGTTAAGAATGCCATTAATTGGCTATTGTTGAATATGTATGGTGTTATGATAATTATAGGTTCGGTGTGTTGCAATTATATCGTGTACATCCATCAGGTTCTGGGTAATTTTTCCTTTATGTTACTAATTTAACTTTCACCTATCACACGTCAGACGAATGTTGGTAAAACCGTTATTTCTTCACGCAAATTCTTGCCTAATGTCGAGACTGATTAATTATAATCAATTATTATTGCTTGTACAGGAATTTCAAGAACACAAACAAAAATACAAATTAGTTACTTATCAACATTACATCGCGAACCATAGCTGACCTTTGACACATTCCATCTGTCTAGGAAACACTTCTAAGGAGGTGTTACAACCATAATCAAATCGAAGACGAGTTAGGAAATATTTTCATAATAGATACATGTTATTTCAGAGTCATGAGTAGGAAAAGGGCAGTGGGGCGAATTGAATATATTTTTATACTCTTGACTTTTTATTTGGTATAAGAAAACTTTTTTCGACATGATTTTTTGGGTAGTCTGAAAATGAAAATATAATCAGGAAAATCTATACAAGTGTAGAAAGGGCAAACTAATTAGTTCACCCCGATAAGTTACTGCGTTCACCGAATTATATTTCCTAAAGAAAAATGATTCAATTAGTAAGTAAGTAGCCATATTCTGAATCTGCCTATCAAAAAAATAGTAAACATTCGAAAGATACTTCTCTATATAGTTTTTGATTGACGTTTCGGGAAATATATCTGCCCCATTCTCAAAATCTTCTAAATCTCGTTTAATAGTTTAAATAATTTGATTTTTTCTCTTGCGAGTCTTTGTAGCTTTTTTAAATAAGCGGGTTCATGTAACAATTTGAAAATAAAACATTGATTCTTTAAGGAAGGTCCAATTTTTGGTAGAAAAAGCCACGAAGTTCTCATCAAGCTTAAACTTTCCACAAATATTCAGCAAATTTCAAATTGATTGGTGGAGGTTGAAGCATGACATGGTCGACTGAAAACTGATTGTGCCTCCAAGATCTTGATACAAAAAAAACTTATAAAAGTTGAGCTGGATAAGGTGACCTGCGGTTGATTGAAATATACCTCGACAGAAAGTATCTAGTAATTTCTTGCTGAGCTACGAGTTAATCATGAGCCGAGCTCATATATAAAATTACTAGCTGTTTTTTGAAATTTCAAATCATCTTTCCATAAAGTTTCTGTTGGCTAGGGGTAAATGTAAGAATGTTAAGAACTAAGGAATAAAAAATCGGCTGGAATTATTTTCTTTCACAAACTCAATGGAATTAATAGTTCAAGTGTGAGATTCTTATGTAACAAAATTGAGTTCTTTAAATAGAATAATTTGGTGTAAAATGGTTGTGTTGACACTATAAGAGTTTTTTGTTCCGTCATAATAATTCATGATCTGTTACCTGATTTGTCACAATTACTTTAAAATTGTTTTGGAATGATTTGTGCCGAAGTGATTTCGGAAATTGCAAAATTAATGGTTTTTAAACCATATTCAGCTACTAAAAATTAATTATGAGTTCTAAGTGAGCTTTGAGTGGGTATCAGATAATGATATTAATTATCACTTAAAAACGATAATTACTTTCAATATTTCCAAATGCTTTTATTAAAAGCTCAACCTTTATCCTCAGACCGCACCGCATATGTTCATTCTCTTTGGGATATACAACGAGTGATCCATCAAAAATCAATTTAGGATAGATTTTCATGAGCTGGGTAACGAGAATACTGGATCAGTTCTCTCGCAATATGACCTTACCATACTTTTACTCACTGTGTTCTGCAAAATATTCAGGGTCATTGGCAGCGATCCATATCACACCTACATAATCATATTTTTTATGAAGTGTCTATATATTTGTATCACGATCTCGCTGTTGTGGAATGCCATTCTGAACGAATGTATGCAAGAGTAAATTCAGATTGTTTCGAAATTTCTAATAATTTTTATAAGCTAGTTAAGAATATCAATTTAAATCGTAATTTTTTTAATTACAAGTCTACTTGTTATTTACGTCGGAGAGAATTACCATATATTTTCCTGTGATTTAAATCGATCTTCGTGATTATTTAATAGATCTGGAAAATCCACGCAAAGGTTTTTCTTGAATTTATTTCCAAAAAATGGCTATTTTCATATGGATCATATATTATAATTACTGAATCCTATTCATCTTTGTATACTTGTGAAAATTACTATATTTGTCGTTATGTGAATACATTATATTATTATTTCTCGATAGGTAAAAGTTATTTGACATTCCATTCAGGAAAATATAATCAGTTGCCCTGAATCTGATATCAATATACTGAAAATTGTTGATATTGTCGGGTTCTTTCTTCCAGTATCGTTTTAAAAAGGCAACACTTTTGATTTGTTGAAAATATAAACAGGATGTTCATATAATCAGATGTGGAATCATATGCGACTGAAAGATAAACTTTAGTCACTATCTTCTATCAATATTCAAGAGAATGTTTCCTTTTCAGCAACACTTTTATTCCTCCAGCGGAACGATTCATGAAAGTAAACTTTTTCTACCTACACGCATATCGCAGGTAAATAATAACATGTTTATATTTTGTTCACTCCCAAAACTATTGTCTGTCTTCAATTCAATCTTTCTGAAATACCTTTTCTTTGTTTACCTTATGATTATATAAAAACTCATACAGGATCTATCACAGTAAACATGATGAAGTGAATTGATAGAGGAGCCGACTTCCATTGAGAGGTTCAAGACTGTATCAAAAGGAGGCGGGGATTTATTTACTCATATTCCAGCATTTACGTAACACACGGCAGAAAATATACTAAGATGATGGTTTCGCGTGGAAACGGCTGAATATTCAAGTTTAGAGAGTTCGATTCAACATTTTCAGCAACCCTTGTGAATCATAGTAAATGCGAGATGTATAAACTTCTATGATGGAACTAAAAATGTGGAATATTGATCGTTTTCAGAGGTTTCTTCATGACGCTTCTATGAGTGTAGTGCCAAAAATTATATTACCATTCGACAAGATCAATTTGCCCAAGATTGAATAATTGATTTGGTTAATAAACCGAAAAGCGATTGTGCAACTTGGTGTTACGCCTTCCAATCTACGTTTATTGGAAAAATCTTCGCCTACCTGATAATTATCTATTTAAACTGATTGCGACTGACCCTTTCCATTTATTCTCATAAGATATATGATTGATAATAATTATTGTTATCATATATGTCTAAACATGAAAAAAATGTTTCTTAAAGTAATGTGTTTTCATTATAGAAACTTCCTGAAATTAATGAGTTTGTTGGTTGGTTTTCTCCATACCAGACTGATTGAATAATCAACGATAATTATCCAACTACCTGTTCAAAATATCTGAATAATCAGTTATTCAATACAATGATGATAGTAAAGATGCAATATTAAAATTTCAAGGTCAAATCAAATTGAGTCACATTTGTTAGCTATGCTCCAGAAAAAAAAAACTGAATAACTCAATTCAACATATGAACTTACTTGTAAAAAAAAACAAGCTACTCTGGGTAATGACAAATTTATCGCGGGATGTACGAGGAAGGCATCGTAGAGGTGCCAGGAATCATCATAAGCATGATTATAGATTGATTTGTATGATATTATGAACATATGTGCAATCATCTGCGACTGAAAGATAATCTCCCATTGTTCAAGTTAACCCCTTGGGAAACATGGTCACTTGATATCCAATAGAGATATCTTTATTTTTGTAATATCTATCAGAAAACAATTACTTTCCCGGCTAAACCACGCTGGAAATTGAACTACATTTGATAGATATTGTGAAAGACCCTAACTCAAAAAATGTAGTTCAATGTCTAGTCTGGGGTTAGCCGGGGAAGTAGTTGTTTTCTGTTAAATATTTCTTCATTTTATTCGTAGTTCTTTCAATTTTCAGAAAAACATTTTTTTCAATATTCAATTGAAAATGATTTGCTAATCAAGATGATTATGGAGTTTATATGTTCTTTCAAATAGGTTCAAGAAAGTTCAGATGTTCTAAGAGTTTTAGTGGATATTTTCAGAGGTGCCGAAAGATGGCTCTAGAGATCTGGTGGATGTTCGCAGAACATCCGACAGATGGCATTTGCGAATGAACTCGAGATCTTCCACTATCATTTATTTTTAACCGACGAAACCAAAAAGGAGGAGGTTCTCTATTCGACCCGTATTTTTTTTCCATCATATTTTTTTATGTATGATCACGCATAACTTTTTACTGAGGCGTCCGATTCCGATAATTCTTTTTTCAGTGGATAGGGTTTACTTCGAATTTGGTCCCATTTGAATTTAAAAGATGAAATCCACCCCTAAGGGTAGCGAAATGAAGGATATTGATCACTCATCCTCTGAATTCTGGTCCGTTAACCGATTCTATCAGGCATAACTTTGTACTGGGTTCTTCGATTTGGATGATTTTTTTTAATAGATATGGTATACCTTATATTTGAATTTCGAAAGGAATTAGCCACCCTTACAGGTAGAAAAATAGGGGATAATTGATTTTTCACTAGTGAACATTGGCATACACATACGTAGTTGACAATGACAGATCGCTACTGACATTATTCTTGTTTCACATTCGTCAAAATCAGTATATTTTATGAGAGGATGGAATGATATACAAAGTAATGAAATAAACTAACCAGAACAACGAAAATAATTTATATTACAACAAATAGTAAAAGTAGATAATCATATTATTTAACTGGTAATAGTAAGGTGGGTAAGTAAGTATTTTGGAAGTAATCAAAAAACAAGTAGTTAGTAATTGGTAGATTTAAGCCACAAAAAATTGATAAATAAAAACTTTTTAACAAAAAATTAAACCGACGAAATACGGAACTGAAAAGTAATAAATAAAATAAACCTTCTTAGTCTAAATGATAATTGAGCTCCTAAACTAATAAAAAACCGAAAAATCAACTGAAAAGCAAAAAATAAAATAAACCTTCTTAGTCTAAATGATAATTGAGCTCCTAAACTAATGTAAGTAACTGATTTTGAGTCGGCGCCAAACAAACTAGCAATTGAATTAGGTGAAGCATAGATAATGATCTTCGATAATTGTTTGTTTGGCGCCGACTCAAAATCAGTTACTTACATTAAGGTTTTTCAATATTTTTTTTTTTTGGTTTAATTTTTTTAAAATTTTTATCTAGTAGCTTCTACAATTGTATTTTGAATATCAATGGTCTTTTTAAAAATTTCTCACAAATCCATCTGATATGTCTTTTATCGTTTATCGAAAATTTTTCATGTCAACATTTCAAGAAATTGAGGTAATTTTATGATAGGATTTGCCAAGTCTAATATATGATTTGGAAAAAATCAGACAATTTTATATCTGTTCTTTCAAAAGAATCCTCCAAGAATATGATAGACTTTGTGTGCATTATTGATATAAGTTTGTTATTAGAAACCAGAAATGTCCTCAGAGGTTCGCGCCAAAATAGTTATGACTCGAGTAGAACATAAAGATAGGAAATCCCTAGACGGCGACTCTGTTTTCGTTCTGTTTCATGTTTTGCGTTGAGAAGTATTAACAAGTTACAGTCAATTTACGTCTTATTATTATTCATGAACTGGGCAAATTATTATTTTCAGTCTTCAGAAAAAAATCAACGTAGGATGATGTGCAATTATTTTAATTAGCTTATACGGATAACTTACTGTTAAAAGCTGTTAATTAATTTTAAAGCATCAGATATGGCGAATACGTACCCCCTTTTCCTTTTACGGTATGACCAAGATTATGACACATTAATCCAGATTAAGTGTTTGATAAGTGATATAAATGAATATTCAACTCGAATTACATAATGTATTGTTTTCATTGAAAAGGAGTTTATTAAAATTTCTGCTCAATAAAATTACAAGAACAAAAAATTTGACATTAGTCTGTTGGTGCCCAAAAAATAAGAAAACCGATGTCCGATTGGGATGGAACAAATTCAGCACGAATTTATTTTTCATTTTTTCCTTATATTGGCTTTATACTTTTATTTTGATGATTAACTTCAAAACAATTATTCCATGAGCCTTTTGAAGAATGTCAATGATATTAATACCTATGAATACATTCTCGATGGTGGTATGTTATTACATAGCGTTAAATGGCAAGTTAATAACAAATTCTCATCAATATTTGAAAATTATGTCAGATATCTCAAGAGACATTATAGTGATGATATAATAGTTGTATTTGATGAAAATGAGAAGGAAACTACCAAAGTAGCGGGAATAAAACGTCGAGTTTTAGAATATTATTCAGTAAACTATATGCTTTCAAACAAGATATGCAATTGAGAGTTGCGCAAGAAAAATTACTTGCAAATGAAAATAATGAAGCTAGATTGATTTCCAAGTTGATACCTCATCTTACAATTAATCGAATGAGAACTAAGCAAGCAGATATATTAATCGTTATTACAGCACTCAATTCTCCATCCTCCAATGTTATGGTAGCTGAGTATATTGACGTATTGGTCATATTAATCGCTTTAACTCCAGAAGAAAAAGAAATAATTTTTTGGAACCACCCAAAGTCTCAACAAAATGCAAACATGTAAAAACCATGTGCTGTTTTCACTCAAAAAATTTGAAGAAGACAAAAAAACTTGGTGGAGGCTGCTAAATTGTTCACGTGCTATTCCTGAAGCTGGCATTAAATGCATTCTTTCTATGTACCGAGTTATTCACTATAAATTATCCACCCCTTATCATATTATTGGCTAGAGAAAAAAAGTTAAATGTAAAAGTTGTGTGGTTATAACTGAGTTTTGATAAAATGCTATCAAAAATACAGTAACGTGCACATTTCAGGGGATACTTTTTTATTTCTTTCCAATGGGATACCCTGTATGTTATTGAATTTTAGGAATGATCTTTTTTCCTAATTTCAAAAATATACCATATGTTACCCCTATCTTGTACCGTTTTTGAGTTATGAAACATCGTATAACTTGGTTAGACTAGTTGTTATTGTAAATACCTATCATACAAAAATTAACATTTTTAAAGTGAGCTATGAAAATGACAACTACTTATATTATGTTTGTTCAGTATCATTTCTTTAATGGAATAATCAAAATGGTTTACAGTGAGGAAGAAAAAGTTCAAATATATACTACTTGTTATATACAAAACAGAAAAATAAACGTGCAGCAAAAAGTGATAAGGGTGTTGTATCCAAATCGTCCAACACCGTCATAAAATACATTCAAAAATATTTACCAAAAGGTGAATAATACTTTCAGTTTCAGTAGAAAAAAACGTGTAGTTCAAGAAAACCTGGAAGAACAGTTAGATATACTGCTTCATATCAATTCGCAAAAGACTCTTTTGAGACATTGTATTATTTTTTAGAAAATTATGAATGCCGTTTAAAAAATGTAGCCGATCAATTAGGTAAAGTTTTTCCAAAATCCAACGACTTTAAAAAAAAACCTACAAACTATATAAAATTGTACCATACAAGTTTTAACAGAGACCCATGAGAGGATAATGCTGGAATTTTTGATCCCGATTATTCAACTAAAATATTATGAACTGATGAGTCATTCTTTTCTACAGCAGGATTTTTCCAATAAGAAAAATCAATGTCGTGGGAAAAAAAGGACAACAGAAAAAAATTGGTGAAATAAATAAAGAAAACAGGAAGAAAAACTGTTAGCATTTGGTGCGGAATTTTCAGAAATAAAATAGTTGACCCTATATTTTATGATTATATATTAACAGGAGTTACCTATCTAGAAATACTCATTCCAGAAGTTGAAAATATTATTTTTTCTACTCCTATATTAGTAAACATTGTTTTACGTACAGTTCACTCTATAAGTAAATCCATTCTTACGCACAACTTGCGCAAAGAATAAAAACGCTTAACTGTGCGTTATGTTATAACAATCAAGTTAGCCTTGAACCACTCAAATCGTGACATTTATCTGTCTTGCGTTTTGAATATTTGACAGTGACATTGTCATTATTTGAGATTTTAAGTTCAGATCGATATTTTATAAATTATCAACCGATCTTTAATTTATTAGTATTCTTTGTATGTCTAAAAATATGAGCAACTCTGATACAGAAGTGAGTGCAATGCCACCAGAAATTGTTCTTCAGGCTGCTTCTGCTGTAGAGAATATTCTGCCGCAAAAATCAAAGGATAGATATGAAAAGGCTTATCAAAAGTTTATAGAATGGGGTATGGATAACCATGTGAGTACGTACTCCGAAAATGTTTTGCTCGCCTATTTTAATAATTTGACCAAAACATTTAAACCCTCCTCGCTCTGGGCAACATACTCGATGTTACGCACTACGTTAAATATAAGGCCCGATGTTAATATCGAAAATTATAAAAGTTGAGAAAAAAAAAAAAAAAAAAAAAAAAAAAAAAAAAAAAAAAAAAAAAAAAAAAAAAAAAAAAAAAAAAAAAAAAAAAAAAAAAAAAAAAAAAAAAAAAAAAAAAAAAAAAAAAAAAAAAAAAAAAAAAAAAAAAAAAAGTCTAAAAAATAGAACCTGTACAAAGTGCAACCACCAGAAATATGTCCACATTCAGCTGTTCAATGCTGTAGAGAATATTCTCAGCAAAATCAAAGGAAGAATGAAAGGCTTCAAGTTTATAGAAGGGGATGGATAACATGAGTACAGTACGAAAATGTTTGCACTCGCCTATTTTACATAATTTGAGCAAAACATTTAAACTCTTCGTCCGGAAAGTAAAAACTTATCTGAAGAGGCAGTCCGACGGCTACAAGGGAAAAAAATCAAAAATTCTTAAGGTGGAAGAAATTAAAAAAATATTGCAAGGAGCTCCGGATCGGGAATTCCTCTTTATGAAACTAGCCCTAATTATTGGAATAGCTGGGGTTTGTAGAAAACAAGAACTCAATAATAGAAAACAAGTGATTAGAAGATTCTAAGGGAAAACTCGTATAATAAGAATTCCTGATTCGAAAAATAAAAAACCTAGATCGTTCATTGTTTCCGGAATTTTCTACAATATCTGCAAGAAATATATGGGAATGAGAAATGCTGTAAAGGGGACCAGTATTAGTGAGTTTTTCCTAAATTATCAAAATGGAAAACTGACAAGACAAGTAGTGGGAATGAGTAAACTAGGAGCAGTGCCGAAAAAAATTGCAGAGTACTTGAAATTGCCCGATGCCGCTTTGTACACCGGTCATTGCTTCAGGACTTCAGCTACCACTTAGGTCGACGCAGGGGGTGATTTAATGGCGCTGAGACGACTAGGTGGGTGGAAGTCTTCTACCGTAGCAGAAGGATACATAGACGAATCCACTGTAAACAAAACAGCAACTTCTGAAAGAATATTGCAATCCATTAACAATAATTCACAATCCACGTCGACTATGAATAATGATATTGAGATTTCGTCAAATATTTTAATAATGAATAATTTATCGGAAAAATCAAATGCTCCCATTGTAACAAAAAACTATAAAAAATTTACTATTAACTTCAATACCACTGATAATAATAATTATTAATTCCTAATTATTTAGTTACACACAAATTTAATTTCTTAAGTTCATCATTTATATACTATATAGTATAAATTTATATTTTATTTGATTCAGTTTGTTGTTGTTGAAAATTAAACCATAAACTACGTTAGTTACTTTCGTTTTTTATCACTTAAGGCTTGAACAAACGCACCACCCAGTATATAAAAGTCGTAGACAAAGTATAGTACGTATTGCGTGTTTTAAAGCAATTACGCACTCATGTAATTAGCGCACTCGCCGCTACGCGGCTCCTGCGCAATTTTTCCATTCGTGCGTAATATGCTTTTTAACCGACGAAACCAAAAAGGAGGAGGTTCTCTATTCAACCCGTATATTTAATGTTTTTCCATCATATTTTTTTATGTATGATCACGCATAACTTTTTACTGAGGCGTCCGATTCCGATAATTTTTTTTTCAGTGGATAGGGTGTACTTCGAATTTGGTCCCATTTGAATTTAAAAGATGAAATCCACCCCTAAGGGTAGGGAAATGAAGGATATTTATCACTCACCCTCTGAATTCTGGTCCGTTAACCGATTCTATCAGGCATAACTTTGTACTGGGTTCTTCGATTTGGACGATTCTTTTTTTAATAGATAGGGTATACCTTGTATTTGGATTTCGAAAGGAATTAGCCACCCTTACGGGCAGAAAAATAGGGGATAATTGATTTTTCACTAGTGAACATTAGCACACACATACGTAGTTGACAATGACAGATCGCTACTGACATTATTCTTGTTCCGTCAAAATAAAGAATATTTAATGAGTGGGGAATGATATACAAAGTAATGAAATAAAAACCAAAAAAAAAATTTAAATTTGGAAGTAATA
This sequence comes from Gonioctena quinquepunctata, assembly GCA_018342105.1. NCBI lineage: Eukaryota > Metazoa > Arthropoda > Insecta > Coleoptera > Chrysomelidae > Gonioctena > Gonioctena quinquepunctata. The sequence continues at coordinate 753,299 of JAFIRS010000012.1, forward strand.
AAAAACAAGTAGGTAGTAATTGGGAGATTTTAGCCACGAAAAATTGAAAAATAAAAACTTTTTAACAAAAAATTAAACCGACGAAATACGGAACTGAAAAGTAAAAAATTAAAACTTTTTAACAAAAAATTCAACCGACGAAAAAATCAACTGAAAAGCAAAAAATAAAATGAACTCTCTTAGTCTAAATGATAATTGAGCTCCTAAACTAATGTAAGTAACTGATTTTGAGTCGGCGCTAAACAAACTAGCAATTGAATTAGGTGAAGCGTAAAATGATGGCAGCGAGATGCACGGCTGCGTTTTGATGACTTCTTTCATAGATAATGATCTTCGATAATTGTTTGTTTGGCGCCGACTCAAAATCAGTTATTTACATTAGTTTAGGAGCTCAATTATCATTTAGACTAAGAAGGTTTATTTTATTTTTTGCTTTTCAGTTGATTTTTTCGTTGGTTTAATTTTTTGTTGAAAAGTATTTATTACAATACTTGATACGTAATATACTATTACAGAATTTTTCGGGGGCCGAGCTTGCCAGTTTGATTTGGATGAAAGATGGGGAAACCCCGCATAGTATCCTACCCGTTCAAGAACATTTGAATAACGTATTCCCAATATGGATAGGAATTAATGGTCGTATTAAATGGCCAAATAATAATAATAATAATATTCAACTCATCAAAGACAATAATGGTGGACACATTGAACATCTTTTATGAGTCATCATGTTATTTAAATTTCATAAATAAATGTTTGTTATCTATTTTTGTATAAATATTTGAACTTTTTCTTCCTCATTGCGAAACGTTTTGATTATTCCATCAAAGAAATATCACCAAACAAACATAATATTGTTATCATTTTCATAGCTCACTTTAAAAATGTTAACTTTTATAGGATATATATTTATAGTAACAACTAGTCTAAGTTATTCGACGTTTAATAACTCAAAAACGGTATAAGATATAGTAAAATATGGTGTATTTTTGAAAACAGGAAAAAAATATTATTCCAGAAATTCAATAAAATACAGGGTATCCCATTTAAAAATATATATATTTTTTATCCCCTGAAATCTGCACGCTACAGTATTTTTGATAGCATTTTATCAAAATCCAGTCATAACCAAATAAATTTTACATTAAACTTTTTTTTCTATAGTCAATAATAATGATAATAATTTATAGTGAATAAACCGGTACAATGCTCTTAAATCTGAGGTTGACCAAATCAATTTCGCTTCAAATATTTTACAAAAACAATGGTAACATTGAATGTGAAAAAAGTAAAAACAAAAACAGTAAAAGATGCTCGTACAGCAGATTCAGCGATGGAACATCAGAAAGTTTATTCAAGTACAATCGTGGCTAAATAAATATTTGTCATCAATTGAATGGAAAAAAATCACTTAATACTCAACCCCATGGACCCTCCACCTGCTCCGGAGCAGATTTTGGAAGTAATATTCTGCAGATGTAAATCTGGCTGTACCGGGAATTGTGGGTGCAGAAAAACAGGGATATTTTTTAGCTTGTTCAGACTGCAATGGCAATAATTACCCACCAGTCCAGGTGATAATGATGATGACGTAGAAGAGGAAAAAAATTGAGAAAATAATTAAAATAAATTTTAAGATGTATTTTTATTTTAAATAAATTCTCTTTAAAAACGAACTGAAGTAATTATAATTTTTACTTTTTAATTTTATTCGCTACCTAGATCTTTTTTTTCAGCATCAAACTCATCTTTATTTTGAAAGACTCGTTGATAAAATACATACACTTTTGAAATATATTTATTTATTTTATTTTTTCGTCAGAAATATTAAGAAAAATCTCAATTTCTTTCATTTTCGTATTTTGACAATTTCCCCAGTAGAGCGTCAATTTTAAATCTATAAAAGTTGAAGTACTTTTAATTACCGACATTAAAAAATCAAAATAGACTAGTTTGACCGCTTCCGAAATAACGCACTTTGTTTCTAACCCTCCTTCACTATTATACTGCCTTTTTCTGAAAAGAATCGGAAGTTTAGTTTTGAAAAGTTTTCCTGATTGTAAACATACAAAAAAGGCTAAGATCGTCTAGTTTCTAGGAATCGCGTACTAATACAAATATACAGGTCGAATATTCCATTGAAAATAGCGATAATTCTAGGTCTCAGAAATCCACAATAATATAGTTGAAGATACGGAACGAGTAAGCGAGTCATACTCATACTTTTTCATTTTATTTCATTCTTTGTTATTCCAGTGAATCCAAATCAACCAAACCAACAGTCCTCATCACATGAATAATTTGAAAGATTTCTCAATTTCTTCCAAATGAAAATTGTTATAAAATTGTGAGTTAGTAACATTTCACAGTTCATTAGGTAACAGCTTTGTGTGATATCCTGTTGAAATATCCTTGAGGTAATATCAATCTCCATTAAACTATTGAAATTAAAATGATGAATCTTCAGTGAAAGTGGCATAAAAGAATTATTACCTGCTACGACTACCTCCTGTGTTTTTCATTGTATCATTCAGTGCTTTCAGAGTAATCGTGTTGAATAATAAGAAAATATGATTTTAATAATGCGTTATGTAAATGGATTGTGATCAATCAGAAACATCGAGACAGAGAAAAGATTGTGTATGATTATGCTATTGAACTATCAAAGATTACGTATGTTGCGTATTAACTCATTATAAAGGATCACACTAAGGGAAAATTAATCATTTAACAAACAAATACTGGAATATTATAAATTTAAAAAAAACTCAGCTGAACGTATTCTCGAACATAGTTGTCAAAACAAGGCATTTGAAAAAAGGAATCTGCTTGGTAAAAAAAAACATGGTAGTTGTGGAAATATATATGAATTATCCGACCACGTTCTTTGGAGAATGCATAAGTTGAATAACATCTCAATGTTTTCTGAATTTTCTTTCCCTTCGAAGTAAAAAAATTTTTTTTTTTCGAAAATCGATCAGAAATATTGACATTTTTGAAAGAAAGTCAATATTTCCTTCCACTTGTTATCATTTCTTCAAAGTAATTTAATGATCTTCGTTGATTGTTTGTTTGGCGCCGACTCAAAATTAGTTACTTACATTAGTTCTGGAGCTTAGGTATTAAGAATAAAAAGGTTCATTTAATTTTTTGCTTTTCCGTTTCTTTTTTCATCGGTTTAATTTTTCTTGAAAAGTTTTTTTTTTGTTGGTAAAATCTACTAATTGCTATCTACTTAATTTGGATTACTTTGAGAATACTTACTTACCCATACTTAGTTATTTGATGGTTTATTATTTTGTGTGAAGTGTAAATAACCGGAAAGTAATAAGTATTTTAATAACATTTCTAACAATATTATTATGAAATGAGTTATATATTCAATATTACCTTGTTCATATAAGAAAAATAACATTTTTGCTTCGTTAGCTGAAACGGAATCTTGACATCGTAGGAATTGCTGTTAAAGCACCACTTCACTCACGTGTTGCATATAATATTTTTTCTACAACTGTCGAAAGAAAAGTGCAAAACGCATTCAGTTGATTGTATTCACAATTAGCAAATCAGCACCATAAGGAACATTTACCATCAACTTCCGTGTTCAATAACTTAAACCTTAGGTGGAACAATTCATTTTCTTCTAATTTTCTTCACGCCATGTCATGAACTAAATAAATATTTTTAGGTACATCTCCTTCGATTTTTGTGGAAGAGAAAATATCATTATTGCTTCGTTAAGTGGAAGGGAATCATGTCATCACAAAATTGAGGAAGATGTAATGAGAGAGTAGGGATCGTAGAAATTGCCGTTAACACGTTAAGCCTCGCATGGCATTTAACTGATGCCTCACTTCAACGTTCTCTTGGCACATCGAGATATCAAAGTAAAGACACTCAGCAACATTTAGTTTCAGGCCGAGTGGGTGCTATAAAAACGCCCGGTCCCAAGAGTATATGGCTGTTTGCCGGGTTGAAAAAATTTCAATATACAAAAAAGTTATATCAATGTTTGTGTTTAATTGCGTTATTTTAACAAATATGCATTTATTATCAGAAATTACAATCATTGATTGAATAATGCAATCATCATGACAACTAAATATTTTTGATGCATTTCGAGTTTTAGAAAAAAAAAGTAACACTATATTAGAGAAATGTAGTGTATTTTTATTTCAAGTTGCATCGAGAAAAGGTTACACTTTGAGAACTCAAATTTAATAGGTAAGTCAGAAGTTGAGAGTGACATTGAATTCTTTTCGAAAATTGAGATTGTTTTTGTTGAAAATTGAAGGAAATAAGCATGCTTCTTTTTATTTCAAACGAACGACCCATGAAAATAGTTCAACGTTCGAATAAAAGCGAATCTCGAGACAATTTCGTTCGGGACATTAACTTGTAATACGAAATGGGTGGCGGATAGCCAAATTCAAACATATAGCGAGAAAAAAGTTCCTACTTTACCAACATTCTTACTGATTTCTTAGTCCAGTCGTTTTCGGATAGAAAGCGCCATTCTGAATTTCATTCATCCAGGGATAACTACACTATAATGAATAGGAATAACTATTTCACGAATCATTTCTTCCTGGATGATAATTGATACTTCAAGATAGCTATTATATGGAGTACCTACGCAACTTTATCGGCAAGTAGGTACTATCCTTGTGGGCTTTTGTTCAACAGCCTTATATCTTTATGTAATTCTATAGTTAAATCTAGGTAAAAGGATACCAGTTTTGTTTCAATTATTTCTTTTGATTTGAGTCAGATTACATAGAAATATTATAATACGTTTACCGAGAATTGAACCATTCTTCAGTTGTTGATCTCGTAGAGTTCAAGGATTGTACAATAATAAAAATACTGTTTGTTTTCTTCCATGAAAATATATCCCATTTTTTCTGACACATGATTCGTTAACTTGACTTATGGATATTCCAGAATCAATGAATGCATTCTGAAATCTACCTTTCCGACTGGCCACGCTATCGTTTTTTTAAATCTGAAATGGAATATTTCCCATGAGATGTTCTTCAAGAGTGCCATCAAATATTTCACAATTTCCTCCATTCGATTGGATTCTTTCATCATGATGGATCTGAATCAGAAAGGTTACAAGAATTATTAACTGTAAATTAATGTTTTCATTATCTTAGCCTCAAAACTAATTACCATGTCATAATTCATATCGAGATCCTGTTATATTTATTAAGATCGTAGGAGCCGCAAAACGAAGTAAATAAAAAACCAGGACGAGGTAACATCTTCGAAGAGTCGCAATAATTTCGAAATTCAACTGAATTTTCGAGTCGAAACTAATGGTTTATTAAACGAGTTTCTTAATTTTATAATATCGCAAATGGCAACAAATTATCCTACATCATTTATTGGTATATAAATCTCGAATCTTGCATATCAGGAGATAACATTGGACATAATTATACCGTGGATGTAATCGATATAAATGCTTTCACATTGATGAAAACGTTCTTCTATTGAAACTGTTTTTTTTGTAATAGTAATTTCTGGAGTCGTTTTGTCTTTTTATGTAATATCGAATCGATCGTTTCATCACAAGTATTACTTCTTTGACACACGCAATCTGAGGAGCTTTTAATTGATGCACTTTTTCATTTTGGAAATCATTCAGAGATATATAACATTTCCATTATTTTCATGATCTGTGAACCGAATAATCACCAATTTGTGTATGGTAATAAATATATGACTCCCCATTTTGTTATTTCCATTTCACATTCTAACGAGGTTTTGATATGATTTGATGAAGTTTGGTGATCCACTAAAAATTCTTTCAAATTAGTTGATTGGGATATCAATCAATATTGTTACGAATCTGATGTTCGTCTGTATTGAAATACTTGACCGTTTATTACACTTTACAATAACTAAATAATGCACTCTGACGATTAAACAAATCTATCACAATTCACTGTCCAAAATACCGCGCGCAACACTTAACAATATTCCATGATAAATCAGCAGTAGTTTTCTTCATCAGACATAGACTTCAAACCGTCGACAAAATTACTCTGAGTGTTGAATAAATGTGGTTTTTTGTGGAGGAACAACGTTTCTTGACATGTTTTTTGGGTAACCTTCCACAGTCTGAAAATGAAAATATAATCCGGAAAATATATACAAGTGTAGGAAGGGCAAACCAATTAGATCTCAATTGACATCCGTCAGTTGGTAAAGCGAAAAAGACTCTTCAAGAAAAAATCCAAATTATTAAAACAATTAAAGGAGATTTAGAAGATTTTGAGAACGGGGGCAGATATAGTCCCCGAAACGTCAATCAAAAACTATATAGAGAAGTATCTTTTGAATTTTTTGAAAATTTTTTTGATAGGCAAATTCAGAAGACGACAAGTTATTGACTAATTGAATCATTTTTCTATAGGAAATATAATTTGGTGAACGCAATAACTTATCGGGGTGAACTAATTCAGATCTCAATTGACATCCGTCAGTTGGAAAAGCGAAAAAGACTCTGTAAGAAAAAATCCGAATTATTAAAACAATTGAAGGAAATTTAGAAGATTTTGAGAACGGGGGCAGATATAGTCCCCGAAACGTCAATCAAAAACTATATAGAGAAGTATCTTTTGAATTTTTTAACAAAATTTTTGATAGCCAAATTCAGAAGACAAGTTATTGACTAATTGAATCATTTTTCTATAGGAAATATAATTTGGTGAACGCAATAACTTATCGGGGTGAACTAATTAGTTTGCCCTTTCTACACTTGTATAGATTTTCCTGATTATATTTTCATTTTCAGACTGTGGAAGGTTACCCAAAAAAAATGTCAAGAAATACTCTGAGTGGTTTAGAAATACGCATAAAGAGAACATATAAGTATTTAAGTGTTTTACTAGATAAAAAACTTTTCTGGTCCGACCACATAATCCACCTCATGAGTAAAGCGGAAAAGGGAATGAATATGTTGAAATGTGTCACCAAAACTAAATGGGGGGGCGATCCCAAAATCGCTCTTCTGTCCTATCGGGCATACATTCGGTCAATACTTGATTGTGAGGGTATCTTGTACGGTTTCGAGGCTAACGTCCATTAAAAAAAATACGATATAGCGCTATAAGAATATGTATTGGAGCTTTCAGATCTTCACCCATGCAGAAGCAAGACAGCCCCCTTTGAGTATTAGACGTGATTTTTTTCCAATAAAAAAATATGGTATTTGAAAAATGTTAATTGGTCCAATGAACTGAATCGAATGATTCCTCAATTTTCCATTGAAAATTTGACAAATACAGACCTCCATTAGCCGATGCCAATATTACATATAACAAGTTGAAAAGGGAAACATTCTCAATTGAATATTGATAGAAAGATTTTTCTGTGAATTGAAAAATCCACGATTAAAATGAAGTTATTTTTTGTGAATGTCTAACAGAAAACAACTACTTCCCCGGCTAAAGCCACGCTGGACATTGAACTACATCTGATAGATATTCTGAAAAGGCCCTTGACGATGGAAGATAGTGTGAAGTTTATCTTTCAGTCGCAGATGATTCCACATCTGATTTTATGAACATCCTGTTTATATTTCAACAAATCAATACATATAACAAATTCATCAACTTAATACCTTCACACACGAAATTTCCCTTATTCAATCTTAAATATTCGGAGAGTTTCAGACCATCTGTTATATTTCCAACGTATGCTGAGATCCGTACTGCTAATTATATTGAGCTAAAAAACATCCCAGCTAATTACGATAATTTCTTTGAAATATTCACAGATGGTTTAAAAAAACTAAATGGTATAGGCGTCGCAGTTTTGATTCCTGAAAACAATATTAAAATTCAGTATAAAATACCAGAATTTTCTTCCATATTCACAGCCGAGATCTTAGCTATAGAAAGTGCCCTGGACTGGATAATAAAACAAAAATCTTCACGAAATGCTTTCATTATGTCAGACACCGAATCCGCCCTTGAAGCCATCAATAATAAATCAAATAAAAATTTATCAACCTCTATACATTTGTGTAACATCAGGAAATCAGTTCAGAAGCTGTTTATACGAAAATAAGAAGTAATATTTATCTAGGTTAAAGGTCATGCTGGCCAAGGAAACCACGAGATTTGTATACATTGACAACAAATATTATTCCGAAGATGTAATCACTCTTGACAAAAAAGAAGTCGATACAAGGTCCGAGAATTATTGGACAGACTTTGTGAATAATTAACGAAATCCTTATGTATCCATCGCTCTTTACTGAGTAGCGTTTCATATATCGACGAATATGCCGTTAGCAGAGCAGAGCCGTCAAACGCCTAAAATTGAACCATGCTAAATTGGCTTAGTAGAAAGTAATATTTGTACTTGTGATGATGTATCGATTGCTGACTTAAACCATATATTTTTTGCATGCAAGAAATATCAACATGATAATAGAAAACTTTTCAATTTCTTTATCAGTAACAATAACCTCCTTACTGAGTATGAATAAGGAGAATATCTCAGACCAATTACCAAATTTGCTTCGAGATAACAAGGTTGATATTTAACAAATTGTACAAACTAATTTGATATATTTCTGTGGTAAATGGAATCTCCGATGCCAACTCTCTCTTTCTCACACACACTTTTTTTGAACTGTACTATACTCCAACTGATAAAACAACGAATTAACTGTATGTCTCTCGCACGCGATGCATTATATAGAGAGCTCATTATTACTTGGAATCCCTGGAAAATTTCCGAAGTTTCGAGAGCCTCGTTATTGAAACGGCATGGAGACTTTCTCCGATTTCTGCACTCGTGTTTCCAACTGTGCCTGATACAGTTGTTCTTGATGTTGGTCGTCGTATCTTAATTCTAGAGTAGCAATCAGATCTCTATACTTGCGTTGCTGCTCTTCTGAGACGTCCTGTAGCATTCCTGAAGCAGGTCCTCTCGAGGCCACCATAAGTGGAATAGCGAGTATAATAGCATTTTCTTCGTCGTTCCATCCATTGGCTTTTGCGCAGCTTCAAACTGTGTACGATGAACCGTGGTGACTGTCATAAAAAATCGAGGGTTTAATGAAATTGTTTGACGTGGCATCCATGTCACGTTAGTATTTGCGACTTTTTTCTAGTTCTCCTCGCACCGCACTTCTTTCTTTGCTCCTTCTCGGATTGCCCTGACTTCTTTTCTCGCTTCTTCGTCTTCTTCTTCTTGTAATCGCACTAACTTCTTTCGTTGCTTTTTCTCGTACTGCCTGAACTTCTTCCTTCAGTTCTGCATTTTTCCTGCAACTCTTAATTTTTTCTTGTTTGTCTTTTTGTTTCTGTTCCTCCTCTTTTTATCGACGTGCCGCCTCCTCTTGTTTTGCTGTTTTCTTTCAGCATTCGTCTCTCTTGCTCGGCAAACTGCAATGGACCTCTGAAACAGTCGGGACAGTCTTCAATGACCTCATCGATCTGAAGTCGTTAAACTAAAAATCAAATCACTCTACTTTGACACTTAACCCGGTCAGTGTTAGACTAGAAGTTTACCAAAAGAAGGAGAATCATGGGGTTTCATATTTAATCTATTGTATGAACTGTATATACACTGATTTGTTTGAAAATATGAACAGGGTGTTCATAAAATTAGATGTGGAATCATATGTGACTGAATGATAAACTTTAGTCACTATCTTCCATCGTTCAAGAAAATGGGAAACATTCTCAATTGGATATAGAATAGGAATATTTTTTCTGGAAATCTACGATAAAAATGGAGATATTTTTTGTAATATCAACAGAAAACAACTACTTTCCACGCTGGTCTTCGAACTACATTTGATAGATATTGATTGGACCCTAACTAAAAAAAAAATCTGAAAGTGATAATTTGGATTTTCACACAGTTATTTGATTTTATATTCAACTGAGAATGATTCCCTTTCCAACATGAATATTTATATAATATACATTCATTTATTATATGTCATTTGTCATGTATCTATTAATATAATATTACGCTCAAGCTTTCCAAGCTTCAGTGAGACCTTATTTTCAGTATACACATTTGTATTTCCTTGTTTCATTTGTAAATTTGAAAATAAACACTATTATTATTAATGGTGTCTACAATTTTGGTCCCCTAAACCCAAAAATACTTGAAAAAAAGACTTTTATTATAAAGTTTTACTGAAAAAATTGCTGTAGAATACCGTAGATATTTTTCAATCAAGCCACACTTTTTTACCCTATATGTTCTTTTTATATTGGGTTTGTTCGTTGTCTTGATTAGAATGCTATTTGACGACACTTCATCTTTCTTTGAAGCATATAACTCATCAGCTCTTTTTTGTTGTTGTGGTATGGTAACTGCGCTCATAAAATAACGATATGTGATATGATTGTAATTCAACTCAACATAGGAATTATTGTTACAGGTCTCCTTTGGCTGTACCTTTTTGGATTTGGTTTTATGGCTCTATCACTTGAACCTGGAGTAAGTAAAATCTCATATAGTATTTAGTATTGACCAAACTTAAAAAAATATCATAACGTTAATTTTAACATTTATCACCATGGATATTACCTTAAAAAAGGTGAGTTCTTCAAGAAATTCTAGGCACATTTTTTTTATTTTGAAAATGGGCCGCTTTCAAGCAAAATTGTCTTTTAATATTACAATTTTTTTTTAGAATTTCTATTAAAAACTAAAAAAACATCTTATTTCTCAGACAATTGATTATAAATACCTATACAATAGGTGTATGTTTGTTAGGCAAATATCCATAAAAAAATAACTACTTCCCTGGCTAGTGCCTCGACGGACATTGGATTACATCAGATGGATAATCTTGCAGAGTCCTACAAGGTTACTTCGAAAAATTTTGTTGCGAAATGGATAAAGAGTACCCACTTCATTCAGGCGGACCACCTGCAGACCGGTTTCGGGGTATTTGCCCCTCATCAGTACAGGGTAGGTCAAGTAGACAAATGACTAATGACCTGAGGAGTAGGCAGATAGAGAGCAGTACCTCTAGTCGGAAACTCAGATTTGGTTATAAATTGGATTCTTTTCATTGAAAAAATGAGCACGAATTGAAAATTTCTTAATTATTGAAAATGATGAAAATATCATATTATTAACTATTTTTTTCATTAGTATTAGTTAGATTCATTCGTAATAACAATTAAATCCAAGCGGTTAACTTTTTCACAAATCTGAATAATTATCAAGGAATCTTCCAGAATTTATTCAGAGGATGCGAATAGATTCCTTGATGTTGATTTAGATTAGAGAAAAAATTGGATGCTTTGATTTAATTTTTATTACGAACAAATCTAACGATATTCCTCTGGGACTTGTCGATGTCGAGGTGTCAGCAATAAGTAGTACTCCTACGAAATTTTCCTAAAACAGAACTGCAGGAAATTAAGGAGGTGGGAGGATCGCTTTGTAAACTTCATTGAGGTACCTTGACAAAATCGGTTTATGGATCTTATGAAGCAATTTCGAAAACGAGTTTTTTCACCCGGAAGTGAATGTAGTTTTTGTCCAACCCCACGCTGATTCGGTTAATCAAGTAATTGGTACGAAATGAGCTATAAAATGCAGGAATGCAATAAAACCAGATATCACCTTTTCATCTAGTTTTTATTGAACAATTTTAGCGAAAACAATTCAGAACGGAATTGTCTGTTGTAATGATGCGCCACGGCCAATTCCTTTCTAATATCTCACTTTCCGAGGCCCTATCCTAGCATTCCGATCTTATTAGGTCAACATGAGCAGTCGATTCGCTCATTTGAATGTGAGATCAAAGAGCGAGAAAATATAAAACATAAATGTCACCGATTGACCCCAGGGCTGGGTTGATATCAGACGCCTGAACCTTGAAAGGCGGAAAAAAATTCGATATGAACAATGATTCCGTCATGGAATTTGTGGGCGGGGGCGGGTAGTAATATTGACATGATTATTTCATCGATAAGTGAAGGAAATAGAACGTCAAGTTGAGAATTGAGAGACCTCGAAGAATTGGGATCGCGGAATAAGGCTTTGTCGTATGATTCCGTTGATATAAGAGGTCCATAATATTGTTGTTCTTGATTCTAGATTACGAAATAACTTTTTTACGTATGAGAGTTTCAATCGATGCAAACGTTTTCTTCGAAAATTGTAGCCCAAAATTAGCGAAATATAAAGGATTTTTGTATACTTAATTTATTAATTGGTTTAGCATTTAATAAAACTTGCAATGTTTGCAGTTCAATTGGCTAGGAATCTTTTATGCTTTCACCGATTGATTATGATTAACGTGTTAACGTTTTGTTGCGGTTTAATGAGATTTGAAGAGTTTTCTAGGAAATTCAATTCAAATATTGTTTAAAATAAATAAGCCAATATCCAACTATTAGCACATAAGTATGAAATAGAACTAGGTACTACAGAACTCAAGAATACAGAAAAAACTAAGAAGATTAATACATATGACAATGATGAATACAAAATTAGAGTTAAAACACAAAAAGGGAAGAAATCGAAATGAGGGAGTAAAACAAGGTGACCTACAATCGACACATTGTTGAATATAGCATTGGAATAAGTGGCCAGAAAAATAAATGATGGAACATTATAAAAAAGTTGAAAAGGTTATTTTGAACGATTGAAGATAGTGACTAAAGTTTATCTTTCAGTCGCAGATGATTCCACATCTGATTTCATGAAGATCCTGCTCATATTCCCAAGCAAATCAATTATGAACAAGATAGGAACAAACTATAACATATGCTGATGACAAATATCAAAATAGTTGAAGAAATTCTAACAAAAGCTGAAAAAATCGGAGTGTAAATAAATCAAGAAAAAACAAAAATAATGCGAATGGTTAGAATAGTAAATGGGTAAATTACAACATCATAACTTTTTAACGAAAAATCAAACCGACAAAAAATAAAATAAACCTTCTTAGTCTTAATAACTAGGCTCCTAAACTAATGTAAGTAACTAATTTTGAGTCGGCGCGAATGAGTTAGGTAAAGCGTGAAATGACGTCATCGAGATGCGCGGTGACATTTTGTTAATTTTTTTGAAGTAATTTAATGTTCTTCGAAGTACACCCTATCCAATAAAAAAAAAACATCGAAATCATAAATAAAAAAATTAAAAATATACGCGTCGACTAGAGAACCTCATCCTTTTTTATTTCGTCGGTTGAAAATAGGTAAGCACACATTTGAAGAAGTAAATGAAAAATTGATTGCATGCAAAATACTGAAAAAATAAACGAAAATGAAGGAATACAAAATAATAATACAACCAACGCAGACGATAACAATTGCCAAAAAGAAGAGTAAGAGTTGAGAGTACAACAGAGAAAAATATTGAGAATAATAAGAACCGAAAATAATGAATACAGACACATAACTATCAGAGAAATACTAGAAGAATCGAAGGGGGAAGACGTGTTCAAGAAAATAAAAAAACAAAGAAACATATGGCTAGGACATGTGTTGAGAGCGGGAGGCAGGACAGTTTGATAGAATGACAACCTGGTAGAAGAAGATTTAGATGGATGCGAGAAGGATAAGTGGACTCAAGTGGTATAAGCAATTGGTAGAAGAAAACCAGGATAGGCGGACATAGAGGAGAATAAGCGAAATAATTTAATCAACAGAGACTGATCTACCCCTTCATAAATAGATCTTGAAAACTTTAGCGACGATAATACATATATAATCAATGACGTAGCAACTTTAGTTTTTTCTATACGTAAAAAGTTAGTGCCCCTCTTCTTCAGGCTCCGGATACACACCAATGATCAAAACGTCTTTCACATTCATCATCTGCCTCATGAATCTTACCATATTTTTCTTGGAGAATGTTCTTAGAGACTTCTTAGGTCTGTAACCATTAGATGTTCTTTTGAGAATGCAATAAAATTTGTAGATCTAAGTACTCATATCCATATTTTTATTCAGATATAATGTTGTACCTAGTATTGAATACTTAATAATTACACCATATGTCAATTTTTTCGTGAAGTTTCTTCGATTTCTGCGGTATTATCGTAGAAAGCGCTTCATGTGCAAATGTGCATTTTCAGGGTCGCTATAGAATCCATCCATGAGTCACACATTCTCCAGCTTTAATCCTTTCAAATGTTATTGATAACGTTGCACTTTAGAAAAGTATAATTTGACAGCATCACAATTATTTAAAAAAATATATCTCCTAATAGCAATCAATGCAATTTTCATATTAACCAGCTAATAGCAAACTCGTGTAACGCGATTTCGATATAATGCAATAATTATATAAACATAAACAGGCAAGAAAAATTATTGGCGTTTATCAAAGTAACTATTAAAGGACAATTCTACGAAAAATCTTGTTTGTTTTAAGCCTTTGAATTTTTACGTTGCGTGTCTAAAACACTTCTATTTCGCAACTTGTCAAACAGTTTTTGGTAAACCACAGAAAGAGGTTGAACAGATGAGCTGAGGGCGCGAGTGAACTAATACCCCTTTCGATTTTTTTGTTCTGTTTACTGGAACACCTAGTACATCGATAAATTGATTACTTCATAGTAGAAAAAAAATATCTGAACAGTACCTCTTGAAGGTAATAATTTTTCTTGTGTGAAACCATTCTCTCAATCAGTTTGATCTCCTGTCACATGATGAGTTAACAAGTATGTTCCATACAATGTTAACCATCAATTACATAATTAATGATTACTTTTCAATGTCCTGTATTCTTCACGTCAGTACAAACAATTATTCCATCTGATTTAAAAGGTATTTTCTTACATTCTCTATTGCAGGGCCGAACGCAAGTAAAATTATGGAGCCCTACTATAATTTTTAGGTAGATCAATATCACCTATTGTGGACGTTTCGGCCACACGAGTTCGTAACAACTTCGAAAAATCATGTGCTTGTAACATAAGACATTCTCTGCAGAAGCAAATTTATCACATTTTTCTATTTATGGAGAGTGTTTTCATTCAACTGGAAGGAAAATCCAGAGAAAATCCACAATATCACTTTTCTTAACTATCTTACCTTATATAACATTGTTGTGATGTCATATATTTATCGATGCAGTAGATCCTTCGTAACAATCATATTGTGCTGCTCATGAATTTTCGAATGTATTGAATGAATATTTCCCTCTCAATGGGCTCCCTGACTATGTGACTATGTCAATGAATACCATATTTAACCGGTCTCCAGTCGCAGGTAGTAAACTATGAAATTCTGAATAGGGCGTTTGTTCTTTACATGAAGACATACATTTAATAAACATAATACACTGTTGACAGGTTTATAATCTCCGCAAGAAGTTTATGTGATGGTTCTTGTTGAATACATGCGTAAGAATTTGGTGATTGAAACGTATACGTTTCGTTTCAATATGAGACCATATAGCGTTTAGTTGTCATTTTTAGGAAATCTGACAAAAACATGTTTTTTTTCTCAAGAAAATAACTCTCAACTGATGAAAAATATTTAAAATCGAAAAGATCCCAAAGGATCGCAGACTTCTTGGGTCCGGTTCTGTTCTTTCGATGTTTGATTTGTCAGTAACTGGGAAAGGCATCAATCTCGGATAAAAGTATGCATTCAGTTGTCGCTTTATATGTCAAGAGAAGTACTTCGCGGTATTTCAAGTACATGTAAAAGTTTGTTGAGTCATTGGCAGCTATATAACCTCTGGCAGGTGCACACCCAAAAATGTGAACACAATTTTCTATCCGCGTTCCGTATCGATCCTAGATGGATTATTCCGAAGTGAATCAGGCGACCACGGATGCATATACCCCCATACCTCATTCTCACGACATTGGATTTTTTATCAGTGCATGTATGTTGGAAAAGAATACCTCACGTTGCTCACTGAGAATGCCTCTCCATAAAAAAAATGGATGAGTGAAAACGTTTTAGTTCTGGTCGTAATGCAAGATCTCCCTCATCGGTTATGAATAAGAGGAAAGTATTCCCAACGATTCTTCGTTCGACATAAGTGAGCATGCTATACCAACAAGAGACTCCATGTCTACATTTGGTTTGCGAGGATTGAGAATGTAGGAAATACCTGTTTTATGAATAGCATGGTCCAGTGTTTTTCGAATACCAAGGTTTTGTTGGAATGTTTTTTGTATGGAGAGTTTAAATACTACTACATCGCGAATGAAAGGAGATCTGGTGAATCTTTTATATCTTTGATGGAAAATATCTGGAGTCCTGATTCTTCTCGTAAAATGGTGGATACTTCACATTCCGTCGGTCTATTCAGAAATTTTCTCCTTCCTTCAATTATAACGCCCCAGCAGATTCGGAAGGGTTTCTTCTCGTAGGTTCACATGGTTATTTAAACGAGTCACACTCTCGACAGAGTCACATACGTTAAAGAGAACGTTTTTAGAAATTGCTTTAATATCTCAAGAAAACAATAATCAATGAAAGAAAAACGATATTAACCATTTGAGTGAGATCTACTTTTATTTATTGTCTTTAGATATCAATCCAAATTGACTACAATGCAATATCAAATAATAGTTATTTTTAACATTACCGCTACCTGGTAACATCAGTTGGTACTAATCAACAGTTGGCACCACCGTAATAATTTCTAAGTGACACCCGTCAGGTGTCGTTGGCTCAAATATAATTGCGGATATTATTCCTAATCTGTCAGTTTCACTTGTCACACCACATACAGTACACGTTTACATTTATATAATTTTAAACAATGTTAATGTGTTTTTATTAACTTTCAACTTCGTTTTATGCCTTGATTTACTTTTTTTTCTTTTGTATCACTATGTTAAATGAATATGTTTAACATCATTGAAACCAACCTCAACAAAGTTGTAAGTAGCATAATGTTTCGCATTACTATTGGTTTTTTAATCTATTGTAGTTTCCCTGTTGATGGATAAACCTTAAAGAGTTTACTTTTTCATTGCTGCTTACCCCAATATCCCTAGTTTTGTACCTAACTACTCAGAAAATACTACCCACCCACTTAAATTTATATATATATATATATATATATATATATATATATATATATATATATATATATATATATAAATCAGAAAGTACGTCGATACTTCTACCTTGGAAAAGATCTCCAAAAAGTCACTTCCCTGAAATAAAAATCATACATCCAAGCAGAACATTGGTTGGAGGTCGTATTGTACTAATCAACACATGATCTCAGGTTTCCTTCTGAATTATAAATGCCCCATTGCAAAACTTCCTCAACTCTTCAATGAACGTAATGAATCACCATAATAGAAATGAATTTATGCATTAAAGGCCCATAATTCACCTTACAAGTACAGGTACAACTGTATTGTGTCTTTTGTTTTTTTAAACACCTACTCGAAGCGCACGTCGCCGTATTCAGGTATGCTAATGAGCAAATATATTTATTGAGGTTTGTTCAACGAAGAGTAACAAAGAATGTGCAGATCCAGGAGAAGATATAAGAGTTTTGTAAAGGTGAACTTACACCGCTTTAGATGGTTTAACAAATACCGAGAGTTTTACGAGGAAGGCGGTCTAACCAAAGCGTACACGGGTAAAAAATTATCGCCGGTAGAAGCGGCTATTCTTTTGCCGTCTGTTTTATGGAACTGTATTGAGTAGAAAATATCTTTTTTACATCCAATCTCTGAAAATATTTTTGCATGTGAAAAAATAATATTGGGCCCAAGTCTATTTTTTCTTCGAATAAATGACTAAATACCACTGACTGATTTTACTCCCAAATAGTAGGATCTGTGCATCTATCATTTGGTATATTTAAAATTTGTTTGTAGTACATTCGCTAGATAGGACGGAGTTGACCAAAATTTAATGTCCACGGGGGCGAAACCCTAAACTATTCATTATTTAAAAAATTTATAGATTTTCCGCAAAACGTTAAAGCAAGTCAATTTCATTTTCATCGTAGATATCACTAATCGGTTCTCAGGGGGTTGACAACACCTCCTTGGATAATAAAATCCCATTTTTTTCGAACAAAAGCTCTGTGGGTGACATGGCCCCTGGAAAAATAATTTATATATTATTAAAAAAACATTTTCAAGCATATACTATTAAATTGATATTTTTGTGATAATCCCTGAGAAATAAAAAGCAACCTCGTGAATAATGAAATCAGAATCTCTCCAAAAGTAGAAGTCTGGATGAGAAAGGGAAGGGTTTTTTTAGGATTGAATTTCATTTTATTTCCTTGGAATTCATAGTTCTTTCAGACCCGCAATTATCTTGTTTCTGTTCATTATTTCATACTTGTATGCTAACGTTATATTTTCAATAACACATACATTTCATTCAATTTCAGTAAAAGAAGTATGTATAATAAATATAATCATTTCAAAGAATGGATTTGGTGCCCTCTTGCTCATAAAAGACGTATGCTTCTCCACTTACGAGGGATTTCAATGACATTGATACTCGAAAATCATTGTACTCGTGCCATGTGCCTTAAAAAGGGTGTCTACAATAAGACGTGTAGTATCTGTTGTATCTCAGGAAGACAGCTTCCGTACAAAGGGTCGACGAAACACCTTGGAGTCATCATAGACTGCTGACCTGGAACAAGTAGATTGAAAATCGCACCAAGAAGGCCATCTGGCTCCTACTGGGCATGCAGGAGAGCCTTCACACCAAAAACCCTACATTGGATATATACGGCGATAATTCACCCGACGCTAACCTACGGGTTCATCGTTTGGTGGACCGGCACCACAAGAAGCAAGTCCAGAAATAAACTAGATGAAGTTAAAAGACTTGCTTGCCTAGGAATGACAGGTGCTATGAGGACGACGCCTACCAGAGCTTTTCTGCTAGGACTGCCACCTCTTCACCTAGTCATTGAACATGAAGCCATGCGTACCGCCTACAGACTCCAAGGTACAGGCCAATGGATTGGCACGGAGGCAGGCCATGGACACTCCAATATTTGAAACAAGGCAAAGGAGGGCTATCCAATCCTACAAATAAAAGGAGATAGCCTCCCGCCGGTTCTGAATTTTAAAAAGGGACCAAAAATCATCATCCCCACGAGGGATGAATGGAAAGACGCTGCGACCGGCAGATCCCCTGTCTACGGATCAACCTGGTACACAGATGAATCAAGACTCGGGGGAATGACTTGGGGGAATGTCCGGTATACAAGGAAGGTACAAAGAAAGAAATATCAGTTCCTCTAGGCAAATACGCCTCAGTGTTCCAGGCCGAAGTATATGCTATACTCACCTGCGTTCAGGAAAGGCTCGACATTAGAAGTCGAGGACCTATTCTCATCTACTCGGACAGCAAGGCAGGAATCATGGCGATAGGATCAAACAAGATCACATCCAAATTGGTGTAGTGTAGAAACGCCATAGAAAGTTTGCAAAAAACAAGGAGAGTCTGCCTAATATGGGTACAAGGACACACAGGTGTTCCTGGGAACGAAGAGGCAGACAGAGTAGCCAAGATTAGATCGAGAAAGACTCCGGTCGGACCGGAACCAATCTTCGGAATACCCAATAGCATGGCCATCTCAAACATGGAGGGACTGCTGCAGAAGCAGTTAATCGAAACATGGCAGGAGGCGCCATGCATGTGGCAATCGAAGCTCCAAATAAAGGGGCCTTCGAAAAAACTCAACAGACAGGATACCAGGACTGTGAATGGGCTCCTAACGGGACACAATCACCTGAACAGGCACATGGAACTCATCGGGATCACAGATGATCCCTTATACAGATGGTGCCTGGAAGATGGCGAGACATCGTCGCACATCCTTACTGAGTGCTCCGCTCTAGTGCACCAGAGGGAGATCAACCTGGGTAGCATAATTCTGAACCCAGAAGATGTCAAAGAGATTCAGCTGAGGAAACTGCTGAGTTTCGTCAGAGAAATCGGCATGCCTAGCTGATTCTCAGATCACGTGGGCGCATAAAGAGGCCTACGTGCACGGGTTCTCCGGAACCAGCTCATCATGTGCACAGAAGAAGAAGAAGTCCGTTGTAAGTTGTTATACTATGGTTGGATAGAGCATACAAATTGTAACGACATGGAGAGGAAAGTCAATGATGAGATTTAGTTTTCCCTTGAATCTATTTATTGGCGAAAATCGTTTGAAGTGAATTACAACTTGTTTTATTTCTGCGTTCCAGATTTCATCAATTGGAATATTTCCATTCTTAGGGCTTTCCCCCCACTTTCTACATATTCAGCAACTATTTCGTTTTGTTCCGGACTTTTATTACTTAGGCATCTTATTATACCATCAACTTCCTCTTATGTCCACAAATATAGGCAAGACGCAAAAATAATGGACTGAATTTTAAATTTTGACTAAAGTCAATGGCAAATCCGAAAGGGTAATTAAATGAGAGCCACCTCGTGCTGCTTTCTTTCTCTCCTTCAAGAAGGCTGCTTCCCTAGGGAAAGCACGGGACGACTGGGTGTGGGCCTTACGGGCACTTTTTATACCACATGAGCGTAACTGTTTTTTCTCTGCATCCTAGACCTGCCATTGGTCCGCGCGCAATTGTTAAACCAAAAGATAATGGAAAAAAAACATACATACTGAGCGACAAAACGAATGTCGTTTCTTCCATTTCTTCTCCAAATCCATCTTCTACACAGTCACTTTCTATTCCTGTTTCTCCACTTCGAAATATTCCCTGCATCTTACCATTCTTTTTTTTTCTCCGATAAGGTTTTCTCCCTTATCCTTACAGTATAATGGTTTTGTCTGAATGCCTCTTCTGAAGCCTGTGGAGTGCTTGAAAAGTTAATTATTTGTTGTTTTCTGTTTCTCTCTTTAATATTCTGCATACTTCCTCCACTTCTTTCTTCTGTTCTGAGTTTCTCTTATGGCCCTCTTCTTTTCCCGATTGCAGAAATGCGGTCTTAACATTTCTTTTTTATTTTCCATAGTTCAGCTCTTTTTCACGTTCTTTTCAGTATCGTAGTTTTTTTACTGATGTCGTTAATACTTGTTCTATATTGTTCCATTTAGTGTCTATATTCTTTTCCGATTTTTTCACGTGTAATTAGTATAACTTACCTTTCTAATAGCAGTCAGTGGAAGTAAACGTCCCCCATTTTCACGTTCTCTTTCAAAGTAGTCTATTAAAGACTCTACTATTTGTTGAGATCGTTTTGATTATGCTTTAGGCATATTGATTTTACACGGGTGTTATCGAGAAAATTGATTAAAAAGAACTATTTTTATTAACAAACAGAAAACAATCAAGAATCAAACGAAATTAACCATATAAAAACTTTTTAACAAAAAATTAAACCAACGAAATACGGAACTGAAAAGTAAAAAATAAAATAAACCTTCTTATTATCAATAACTAAGCTCCTAAACTAATGTAAGTAACTAATTTTGAGTCGGCGCCAAACAAACAAGCAAATGAATTAGGTAAGGCGTAAAATGATGGCATCGAGTTGCGAGGTGACATTCTGATAATTTTTTGAAGTAATTTAATGATCTTCGTTGATTGTTCGTTTGGCGCCGACTCAAAATTAGTTACTTACATTAGTTTAGGAGCTTATTAATGACTAAGGTTTATTTTACTTTTCAGTTCCGTATTTCGTCGGTTTAATTTTTTGTTAAAAAGTTTTTATTTTTCAATTTTTTTTGTGGCTGAAATCTACTAATTACTACTACCTACTTGTTTTTTATTGCTTCCAAAATACTTACTTACCCACCTTACTTCAACTATTAACAGTTAAATAATATGATTATCTACTTCTACTATTTGTTGTAATATAAATTATTTTTGTTGTTCTGGTTAGTTCATTTCATTATTGTGTATATCATTCCATCCTCTCATAGAATATAATGATTGTGATGGATGTAGGAGAACAAAAATAATGACAATAGCGATCTGTCATTGTCAACTACATATGTGTGCCAATGTTCACAAGTGAAAAATCAATTATCCCCTATTTTTCGACCCGTAAGGGTGGATAATTCCATTCGAAATCCAAATATGAGGTATACCCTATCTAATAAAAAAAGAATCATCCAAATCGAAGAACCCAGGTCAAAGTTATGCCTGATAGTTAACGGACCAGAATTCAGAGGTTGAGTGATCAACATCCTTCATTTTGCTACCCTTAGGGGTGGATTCAATCTTTTAAATTCAAATGGGACCAACTTCGAAGTACACCCTATTCACTGAAAAAAGAATGATCAAAATCGGACGTCTCAGTAAAAAGTTATGCGTGGTCATACATAAAAAAAAATTATACGGTCGACTAGAGAACCTCCTCCTTTTTGGTTTCGTCGGTTAAAAAGTCACAGCTATTAGACGAATGAGAGAAATGTTGTGCAACTTTCTAAATTACATTTTTGTTATGTTGGATATACAAAATCACCAAAAATTACGTCATTCCCCTTTTAACGTGAAAATACTATATTACCCTCGATAATACTTTCCGTCTCATGTGTATATCAAATGCCATAGAAATTCAAACACATCCTGTTTACCAACAACGAATCTAGGTTAGTCATTTTCGTGTCTAAGGCCGAATTTTTACGAAATCCCATGAAAGTCGATACATTTGCATTATTTTCACCCGTATCGACAGTTGATCTGTACGGAAAAGGTCCCACGTTTAAGGACTATTGAATTACCATTGTGGTTTTATTGTTCGATCCGTTTCCAGATAGCTGGGTTATAAACACAATAGGTGAATACGTCGAAGTTAAAAAACTGCGTGAGATCTTTTTGTAGATTTCGGATGGTACACAGCGTACCTACGGCAGGTGCTATTATACTGGGAGAAGTCGCAATGGAGACTGGTTTTTTCTTTGGAATAGTAAGGGTACGACTATAATATGGGTGGTATTTTTTAAGAAGATAATTATGTGATATCTTGACAAATAATTACTCAGTGCCTCATTGTTTTCGTGAGAAGGTATCGTTCATCGTTCTGCATTATCGTTTTTATCGGAGGAAGTAAAACATTAGGTATACAGTGCGGTCCATAGATATGGAATAAATTCATTTTTAGTGTTATTATGTATTTGTTTGAAAAAACCTGAAACGGGTCGATTTCTAATGTCAATTTGACAATTTACAGTATAAAAATATTGCCCCCTTCTTGCACCTTCTCTGAATTTTGAGCATCCCCTCAAAAGTTTTAAATGAGAAGGGGATCATGTGGCACCCTGTTCGAAAGGGATTTGCATTCTCCGTTCAGCAATATTATGTTTTTTAAATTTGGTGCAATCATAACTCAGAAAATTCATTTTGAAAATATAAAATTTTGATACTTTACGTAGAATGAAGGAAATAATGTCACATAATGTTTAGGAAGTATTTTTCAATTTATTTTACAATAAATGTTCAAAATGACCACCTTTCGCTTCTTGACAATAAGCAAGTCGATTTTTGAATTCTCGTACAACATTTTGTAGGACCTCAGGGGTTATGTTTCTTCCGTTATCCTAACTTTCAAATCTGCAATATTATCTGGTCTATTGAAATATACTTTTGATTTTGAATAACCCCATAAGAAGTAATCGAGAAAAGTCAAATCGAGGGATCTAGGCGGCTATTCAATCGTTCCACGTCTTCCAATCCACCTATGGAAAAACTTCGTTAAAAAAATCTCTAACAATGCGTTTGTAATACGGTGAAGCTCCGTGTTGTTGGTACCAAATTGGTCGATCTATTTTGCATTTGGATAATTAACATCAGGAAAAAGTATTTTTAATGTAGGCTGTATAAAGTTCATAAACAAATCTAAATAAACCTCACCATTAACTGTGCCTCCAAAAAAATAAGGGCCAATAATTTTTTTGTTAATGATACCAGCCCAAACGTTAACTTTTTTAGGATATTGTGTGAGCCTCACACATCCAATGATGATTTTCTCTGCTCCAATATCTACAGTTTTTAATCACCGTTCCATTTAAATGAAAAGTAGCTTCATCAGAAAAAACAATTTTGTTTATAAACTGCAAATCTGCTTCCATTCTGTCCATCATTAGTTCACAGAATTGTTGCCTTCTATCAGGATCATCCTCATTTAACTCCTGAACCAACTGAACTTTATAAGGATGGTATTTTTCTTTATGTAAAGCCATCATTGTCGGCGGCAAGTTGTCTACTTGTCATATGTATGTACATCTAACTTTTTTCCTCATCCAATTTAACATTTCGATCTGGTTTTTGAATAGTTTCAACATGTCCAGTTTCAAGATTGTTTTTTTTTCTATTTTGCTAACTGTAAACTGTGAGACGTGTTGACCAGGGTATTTATTATTAAACATTTCACAAACTTCCTTTTGAGTTCTAGTTTTATTAGTTTCGGATAAATGAGCCATAGTTAAATCAAATACACACACAAATATTTTTCAATACACTGACGTGTGCTAGCAACTTATAAATATCAAAATAGCAGTAGTCTACTAGATTGACATTACATTATTTATGTGGGTTTTGTGAATAATTTTTTGGTGTGTTGAACGGCTTTTTCCAGACGTTTAGCAAAACAGATAAGAAAATACCTGATTATAAGTATATTTCAATAGACCCGACAATATTGCAGATTTGAAAATTAGGATAACGGAAGAAATTAACAACATAACCCCTGAGGTCCTACAAAATGTTGTACGAGAATTCCAAGATCGACTGGCTTATTGTCAAGAAGTGAATGGTGGTCATTTCGAACATTCAATTGAATTGTAAAATAAATTGAAAAATATTTCCTAAACATTATGTGACATTATTTCCTTCATTCTACGTCAAGTATAAAAAATTTACATTTTCAAAATAAATTTTCTCAGTTATGATTGCACCGAATTTGAAAAACTTAATATTGCTGAACAGAGAATGAAAATCCCTTTCGAATAAGGATTCACACGACCCCTCTTCTTTTTCAAAATTTTTGAGGGTGTGCTCATAATTCAGAGGGGGTGCAAGAAGGGGGTAATATTTTCATACTGACAATAGAAATCGACTTGTTTCAGATTTTTTTAAACAAATACATAATTGCGCTGAAAATGAATTTATTCTATACCTATTTTTTTAGTAAGTTTAGTGATCCAACATAAATATATAATATTGAGGAGGTTTGTTGGGATTTGTATCAGTTGTGTTGAAAAAAAACCAATAGTAAAAATAAAGAAACATTTGACCTCAAGAATTGGAACATTTCACAGTAAAATAGATTATTGAAAAAGGAAAGATTCACCAAAAATTTGTTTTTCCAAGTTGGATGTAAATAAAAATAATACATTAACAGACATTCTAGATACAACGAAAATCACTTTCACGGGACAACATCAAGTACGATATATTATGTTATAATATAGTAGAGGAGTGAGCGTTAGACATAAAAAGTACGTTATCTGGGAACCGGTCAAAACTACTCCGATTTTGATGTTTATTTCTCTGAATGTCGGTAATTACTTTAATCTTTGTAGTTTGAGAATTGATGTTCTACTCGGGAAATTTGTTAAAATAACAAATAATAAAAAAAAATTGATATTTCTGTCGAAAAAATATATTTGAAAAAATGTTTTTTATCCATCTATTTTTATTTAAAATTCACAAATTAAGATGGGGGCTCCAAGATGGCGGACGAGTTTTGTAATTATGGTCCGATTCGATTCAAAGTTGTTATGTGGGGGTTTCCGAAGTCGAAGATTATAAATTTTTTGGTTTAGGTTATTCTATGAGTTATAGATTCAAAAGCTTGTGGTTTTTATATTCGAAGTGAAAACTTTGCTCGACAAGCTCCTGAATCTATAACTCACGGAATAACCCACGTCGCACATCCAAAGCAATTATTTTTATTAATTATTTTTTAGCTATGATGGTCCCTCATATTAGCTATTAGTTACAAGTTATTACATTTCACATTTTTTCTTCCATTATTGTTTTGCCAAACT
Source organism: Gonioctena quinquepunctata (assembly GCA_018342105.1). NCBI lineage: Eukaryota > Metazoa > Arthropoda > Insecta > Coleoptera > Chrysomelidae > Gonioctena > Gonioctena quinquepunctata. Next base: position 779,219 of record JAFIRS010000012.1, read on the forward strand.
GAAGATGGAAGTATATACTTTCGAAACATGTCTCTACTCAACCTTCGAAGAATCATACGTTTGTGTCTATCATCCCTTAAACCTTGATCTTCCACTTCGAGTGTGTACTACTATTTTCGGATGAAAATTATATAAAATAGTTAACTTATTTTTATTTGCTCATATATTGCTGTGAAAAATAAGATTTGAAAACGAAAAATAACAGATTTGTAAATCACGAACCATTTCATCAGAGTCTTTCAGGAGAGTCAAAATATTATAAATGATGTTGGTAGCAATAAGAAAGCTTGCTTGAATAAGAATATTTTCACAAGCTTTCATTTAGTTTCACCTGACCCGATGTCTGTCTGTGGGTTCGTAATCAAATTTTACAAGTTAAATTCGACCCGCTTCTAGTTGTCCGATTAACGTGAAATTTTTTAGATGCCAAAAATACACAAATGAAAATAATAAATTATATAACATCATATTGAATGAGAAAGTCCCAAAAAAATCCAAAAATATATATTTCTATCACAGTATCTGATACATTAAAAACTTAACTCCTATGTACAATTCATTAAAATTATCTGCAGTCTCTTCCTGGATCCTTTTCCCGGGTATGAGGGTGGGAAAGGGGAAGCGATTTGAGCTCTTAGTTGGGGGAATAGTTGACTGTTTTCTTGCCCTCCCTGGGGGGCGAAGAGACAGCCCCTGCTGCTGTTGGCAGGCGAGCAATTCTTCAAGAACATACTAGTTCGCTTCTTTTTTACTAGTCGTCGTTGCAGGCGCCTCCTGCTTAGAGCTTATGCGCCTTTTGCTATTTTGCTTCATACGGTATTTCTAAGTAGCTGTGTTCTTTCTTATATTCGTACACTTCGTTGACTCTGGGAAAAATTACAAAAAACCCAGAAAGTCCAATTCCCTTTAAGTTATACTAGCTTCTTGGACTGAACAAAAAAAAATTACGACCATTTCATACATTTTATTAGGAATCTTGTGCACCTATTATCATTTTATTGATCAACGGTCTACCAATCCAATAGCATTTATTTTGAAATATTGTCAAGTTACAATTCACGTCTTAATCTAGGAACTACAATTACATGATATATACAATTTACAATATATACAGAGCTTAATTTCTAGTAAGGCGAGTTAATTTGTGGGTTTGTTTCGGCCTCCTACATGATGTTTATGCCAAAGTTTGAAGTAATTTTCGTTTTGTCTACCTGTGTTGTCTGTAAATAAATGTCCTGATCGACCCCAGGACGAGAAGAGTGAGACCTTGTCAGTACCTGGAGTTGATATAAAAAACCAGGTTTGGGAAATAACCCAAATTTACTAATTATAAATAATATAAACAATATACATATATCACCTATTCTCAATAGTGGCCGGCTGAATAAGCATTTCACTCGCATGCCGAAAAAAAACCATGAACTTTGGTAGGTGTTCATTATTCCGGTGACAATGCATTATAGAATTTGCTAGAGAACAAACAAAATGGCGGCTCCAATATGGCGGACGAGTTTTGTGATTATGGTTCGATTCGATAATAACTATAATATAGGTATTCTTGCGCGACAACATTTTGAATCTGCTACTCATAGAATAACCTATGTCAAACAATTATTTTTTCCTTTTTAGTGCTTTTGTATAAAAGCTTTTCTTAAAAATTTGTCTTAATAATTTTTATTATATTTGGTGCTAAGCATCTATAAGTATAAAAGTGTATTGTTGGTTTGTACAGCTCAAGAAAAGCATTAACAGATAGAGATATAATTCGTTCCTGATATTAGTATGCCCGTGTGTAGTTTTTGGAAGCGAGACTTCAAAAACAGAAATCTGGTAATTAGGTTAATGTACCATCGAAATGCAAATGAATCTTGGCAATCACAGTAAGCGAATATTGCAATTATTACATACGCGTTAATAAGAAAGTGGTCGTAGAATGGAACGGTTTCAGTGACCGCATAATGAATATTATGGCGTTTTGACAGCTTATCCCCATTCTCAGCGATATATCTATGTCTTAATTTTATTGTAATGCCTACTCTGTTTATGTAATTGTTTCACTTTCGTGTATCGAGTTGTGATACTTATTAGCAGTTATACATGAATATTACACTCAAAAAATTACAATGACCGAAACTTTCAAATCTGAAATCGATAGAAAGGAACCGGGATCTATAATTATCCAATCGTGATATCTGTCGGTATATTTCATTGAAACATTTCAAATAACATAACTCCATTTTCAATATAAGCATTAGAAAAAATAAACAGATTCTTGGTAAATGGAATCCATGGTGGAATACTCTGGATGAGATGAGACCCGACCCGACTGCGTAAAAAGTGAACTTTAAAAAAGTTGGAAAGAAGATGACCAGAAAATATAGTCAGAAAATTAGGTTTTAAGAGGTTAACTATTAAACTTAATACAGTAAACAATATCACGCAGTCGGAGGCATCTTCTTTAATTTAAAATGAAGATATTATTGCCTCCGACTGCGTGATATTGTTTACAGTATTAAGTTTAATAATTAACCTCTTAAAACATAATTTTCTGACAATATTTTCTGGTCATTTTGTTTCCTTCTTTTTTAAAGTTCACTTTTTACGATTGAATTTGGATTATTACTGTCTTGACTTCATTCACAATATGGCGTCTGGTTGGCGCCATATAGATTTTTGATTACTGTCATGTCATGTGACACTCGCAAGATTAAGACAATTGACGTAAGAATCATCAACACGCGTACACGAGCACAAGTTGCAACTCGTGTGGAATAGCGCATGAATTTTTTTTATCTGTCCAAAGTCCTTACTTCATTTAATCATTTATTACTATGGTTTTCATGGAACATATATTTGATGATAAAGTAAAAAAGTATTTTTTTATTTGAAAAAAAATACTAATTTTTAAATCCTATAATTTCTTGTTTCAAATATCTCTTTAGGTATTTTTATCGACGCTATATCAAATGTATGTCTTCAAAAAACTAAGTTTGAAGGAAACTTTTGATTGTACAAAAATGACTGAATTGAGGAAATCAAATTTTTAAAATAAAAAGGTCATCCGGAAAGGATGAATTTATAGATAAATGCAAATCATCCGCATTCTGTATTTGGGGTACCTATTGTCTGCTCAACTGTTTTTCCAAATTCCTCAAAACTCACTTGTGATCCCCATAAAATAGTCATGTCAGTAGGAGCATGCGCTTTTCGAAAAAAAATATCAAAGTTATTTAGATTAATTTAATTGTTCTTACGAATGATTGTTACTATCTTTTTGACACAGGAATACTATTTTATGTGGTAATCTTGATATTTTCCAGTCAAACAATCTAAAGAATTCATATAAAAAAAATAATTTTGCCTCGTCAACCGCCTGAAATAATATTCATTTCTACATAGTGCATACCAGAATCAAATTCTGCTCATCAAAATCGACAAAATAGCGGAATTTCAGTTAAAATCATATTCATAAGATTTTCCTGTATTGTTAATTTAAATGTGCTGAATCTTCGGGTTATAAATGCCATTGTAATTGAAGGAGAAAAAACAAATTTTAAAATGTGTTTAGGTTATTGAAAATATTAAGCTTTTCATACAAAAATGTAATCCTGTGTGAAGTCGATAGTGAAAATTGTTTTTGAGAAAATTTTTATTAAAATGTACCGAATACAACTTTTGAAAATGCACTAAAACGTTCAACATCAATTCTCACGAAAATGGGTTGCATCTATGAATTTGAATAATTGTCTCTATTTTGTGATGAAAATTTTATAGTTTAATTATCAGGGACAAACTCGCAACAAAATCCACAAAAACGGTGGGGTAAATTATATTCCCTAAAAAACACATGTTACTTCAAACCATTCCATTTTTACACGCTTTATATTAGCTTCACTTGCATGTTTGTTTGTTTGTTTGGGCGCGATTTTGACCCACTTCCAGACTTTCGAATGATTTGAAATTTGGCAGGTGTACATAATTCCGGTGACAATGCATTAAGAAATTTTTGTGTGAAAAAAAAACAAAATGGTGGCTCCAATATGGCGTACGAGTTTTGTGATTATGGTCTGATTCGCTTCAAAATTGGTATCTAAAGATCTTTGTGGTCGGAAATTATGATTATTTTGTCAAAATTGAAATATTCAAGATGGCGGCTCCAAAATGGTGGACGAATTTTGTGATTATGGTCTGATTCTATTCAAAATTGGTATGTGAGGATTTTTGGGGTCGAATATTATGATTTTTTTGTAAAATTGAAAAATTCGAGATGGCGGCTGCAAAATGGCGGCCGAGTTTTGTGATTATGGTCTGATTCTATTGAAAATTGGTATGTGGGGGTTTTTGGGGTCGAATATTATGATTCTTTAGTAAAAATTGAAAAATTCAAGATGGCGGCTTAAGGTTTTTTAATTGGTATGTGGGGGTTTTTGGGGTCGACGATTATGATTACCTAATTTGATAAGATTATTCCATTTTTTAATTTGCAAAAAAATTATAAAAATAATAGTTTAAAGAAAAACTAAAAAAACACGCTTTCATAAATAAACCACACTAAAAAGTAGGGAATAAATAATAGTTCAAAAAAACTAAAAAACACGCTTTTATAGAAAACCAGACTCAAAAAATAGAAAATAAGAAAAAAATTTATTTTATTTTAAAAAAGCGTGGGGTACATGGTATCAATAATCATATAGTACTGTAACGAACCTAGGCCGGACCTGTCGCCTCACACGTTGCCATCGACAGCGATGAGATCATCCCCGGAGATATTCGAGAACCATCCAGTCGCTCTTCCGCGGAAAACAACGGTCAATATTGGAAACAATTGGAACATGCCGTCGCCAACTGCCGGAATTCGAAAGATCGGGAATCCTGTGACGGAGATAAATAGGTAGCCCTCAAGATGGCAAGAACAGTCTGAACGAGCCCATACGATCGAGCTATTCAGTAGCGTAGTAATATAAATTAAGTTGTAGATTAAGTGTGAAATAAATTATTAAAACCAAGTTAAGTTTATTTACGTTACAATTGGTGTCGGAAGTGAGATTTTGAAAATAAACAAGTGATCGTGGAGTGGATAGTCAGAAAAATAAATTGATAGACCTTTTTGTACGCCCAAAATAGACAGTGGCCCGGTTTTCGCGAAGTGGACAATTGTGCGTGGGAATATAAACTGATACACTCTTCGCGTGAAACAGACAATAGACTGGTGGCCCGTGGAAAAGAATTCGCGAAGTGAATTTTTAACAAACTGATAAACTTTTTCGTGTGAAACAGACTGATACCTCGTCAAAGACAAAATGTGTTCAAGAAAAGTGCGCCTTGCGGACTTGAAGGTAGCGGAATTGAAACAGGAATTGGAGGAAAGGGAACTGGAAACAACAGGTAAAAAGCAAGTACTCCAGGAAAGACTTGCAGAAGGACTTATACAAGAAGGTGAGGACCCCGAAACATTTTTATTGAGGAACGGCAAGAAAATTCTATAAATCTGTGATTTAAGTTTGGTAATGAATAAACTGGAAGAAAATGCTAGAAATCTGGAAGAGAAGCTTGAGAAAATGCTAGAAATCTGGAAGAGAAGCTTGAAGAAAATTCTATAAATCTGGAAGAGAAGCTTCAAGAAAATTCTATAAATCTGGAAGAGAAGCTTCTAGAAAATTCAAGAAGCCTGGAAGAGAAGTTCCTGGAAAACACAGAAGGCCTAAAATCAAAGATGGGGTCGAGGCAGAGATGGACAAGATGAAGGAAATAATCAGCGATGGAATCAAAGACGGAATCGAGGCAGAAATGGACAAAATAAAGGAAACGATCAGTAAGCTGGAAAAACAAATTAATAGTGCGTCCTCCACAGAGATGGTTAACGAAAATGCAATGCTGGACTTGAGTTTGAACGTGGATAAAGTTCAAGAGGGTATAAAAGATGTCAGAAATAGGGAAGCTTTCCATGAAGCCGCCTCAGTTCGACGGAAAAACTCCATGGGCAAATTACCGCCGGCAGTTTGAAGCAGCGGCCAAAGCAAACGGATGGAATGCAGGGGAAAGAGCTGTAGCACTGACACTTGCATTACGTGGAGAAGCGACAAATATTCTACAAACTCTCACCGCCCAAGAACAGGAGGACTATGATCAGCTGATTAAACATCTAGAATTACGATATGGCCACGCCCATTTGGAGCACGTATACCACTCCCAACTGAAAAATCGCTGCCAGAAATCGGGCGAATCCTTACAAGAATTCGAAGCTGACATTGCACGCTTGGTTCGTCTCGCATATCCAGCCACACCGGAGAATGTAATGGAGCGATTAGCGGTTCAGGCATTCTTGGATGGACTCCGTGACCAAGAAACCAGACAAGCGTTGACACTAGCTCGTCCAACACATCTCGTAGACGCACTGGCACGCGCTTTGGAATTTGAGGCAGCAAAGCAATCCTGCAAAAACCAAAGTAAAGTTCGAAGTATTGAAGAAGACTCACAGGAGCATGCTGACTTGGAAGCTGCCATAAGAAAAGTGATGAAGGAAGTTTTGCCGGAGAAAAGACAGATAAGATGCTGGAATTGTGGCAAAATTGGACATGTGCGTAGCAAATGTCCAACATTCAAACACGACTCCGATGCAGGAAAACTAAAGAAGGTCGACGAGAAGGGGCAATCGTCGGCCTGTGTCCAGCAAGCCCCGGTTAACAACGCATATGTCGCTATCCTGAAACGACAGAACAGAGGTGTTTTCGTAGACGGTCTCATCAATAACGAGCCTTGCACCATGCTGCTAGATACAGGTGCGACTAGGACAATTCTCGGACCTTCCTTTGCCAGAACACCGGAACGAATTGAACCGACAACTTGGAAGCTACGCACAGCAACAGGGCAGCCAGCTACTGTATATGGCGAGCTACCGATTGAAATAATTTTGGGCAGCACTAAAGTGAAACATCAGGCACTTGTAGCGGACATCGAAGACGATGCAATCATCGGAATGGACATCATGAATTCCAGAGGGTTTGAATTGGATTTCAAAGACGGCGTCCTACGTGTCAACGGAGAAGAGCTGGTACTTCATGGGAGAAGTGAAGAGTTGATCCGTGTGCTGTTAGCTGAAGATGTAAGCGTACCTGAGAGGGCTGAAACCATCCTGGAGGCTCGCCTGGACGGGAGTGCGAGCAGTGGAGACGTGATGATGTTCGAGCCCAAACTTCATGATGAGAAAATTGGACGAGGGATTGCCCTAGGGAAAACCCTGTTACGTGCTGAAAAATTTGTACCGGTAAGGGTCATGAATGTCAATTACTTTCCAGTGACCTTAAAGAAAGGAACAATTTTAGGGCACTGCTCGTCAGTTTCATCTGTGATCCGGGGCGTACGAGGTACGATTAGCCAACCCAACAACTTGCCCACAGAACTAGAAAAATTAGTTGCCATCTCTTCCAAAGATATAAAACCAGCTCAACAGCCCAAACTAAGAGATTTAGTCAAAAAGTACCAATACATCTTCGATACCGGACAAGGAAAAGGAGGTCGAACTAATGTGGTCCAGCACAAGATTGATACTGGGGGTGCCCGACCGATCCAGCAATCAGCAAGAAGACTTCCTCTTGCCAAGAAGGAAGAGGCTGACAAAATAGTCAGCGATATGGGAAAGAAGGAGTTATCGAACCATCTGACAGTCCCTGGTCCTCTCCAGTCGTACTGGTGAAGAAAAAGGATGGATCGACACGCTTTTGTGTAGACTATCGCCAACTTAATAATGTCACGAAGAAGGACAGTTACCCTCTCCCGAGAATAGATGACACCCTAGACACGTTGGCTGGTTCCACGATTTTCTCGACCTTTGATCTGAAGAGTGGATACTGGCAAGTAGAACTGGCTCAGGAAGATCGAGAAAAGACTGCTTTTACCATCGGCTCAGGATTGTGGCAGTTCACCGTTATGCCATTCGGGCTCTGTAATGCTCCCGCCACATTCGAAAGATTGATGGAAACAGTACTGAAGGGACTCTCATGGAACACGTGTCTAGTGTATCTCGACGACATAATTGTGGTCGGCAGATCGTTTGAGGACCACGTGAAAAACTTGGAGGAAGTATTCCTGCGACTGAGGAACTCCGGATTGAAGCTGAGCCCCAGAAATGCCATCTGTTCCAAAAGAAGTACGATACCTCGGCCACGTTGTCTCTGGAGAAGGAGTAGCAGTGGATGACCAGAAGATCAAAGCTGTTAAGGATTGGCCCATCCCAAAAGACATTCACCAACTTCGAAGTTTCCTTGGTTTATGCACATACTATCGCCGATATGTGCTGGGATTCGCCAACATCGCTAAACCACTGACCAGGCTCACGGAGGGCCAAACAAAGTTCCAGTGGTCGAAGAATGTCAAGACTCATTCAGGAAGCTGAAAGGAGCTTTGATCAACGCACCTGTACTGAGCTATCCCTACCAAAGGGAAATTCATTTTGGATACGGACGCCAGCAACGTGGGACTCGGACTGTCCTATCTCAGATCCAGGAGGGACAGGAGAAGGTCATTGGTTATTTCAGCAAGACGCTTAGCAAACCAGAGCGCAATTACTGTGTCACCAGGCGAGAGCTGTTAGCTGTTGTAAAGAGTGGAGCACTTCTACAAGTACGTGTATGGAAGAAGATTCCTGTTGAGAACTGACCATGCAGCTCTCAAATGGCTCCTACAGTTCAAAAATCCGAGGGTCAAGTAGCACGTTGGATCGAGAGACTCAAGAATTCGATTTCGAGATCGAACATCGAGCCGGAACTAGCCATAAGAATGCAGATGCCTTGTCGCGAAGACCATGTCCAGATGTTTGCTCACATTGCCGACGAGCAGAAGAAAGAAGCAACACTTTGTAGAACCGCGGCAATGGATGACAACTGGAATGACAGCAAGATCCAGAAAGACCAAGAGAAAGACCCCGACCTTGGCTTAGTTGTCAGCTGGAAGAAGGGCAATCGAAGACCATCATGGCAGGAAGTTGCAGGTTACTCGCCGGCTGTTAAGTCCTATTGGGCACAATGGAACTCTCTTATTCTGGACAATGGGATCCTGAAACGTGTGTTGGAGGCCGATATTGGTGGGAAGACAGACGCCAAATAATTGTTCCCAGGAACAGAAGAGAGGAAGTGCTGCAGGAAATCCATGATGGAGTCGCCGGAGGACATCTGGGAGTGACGAAGACCCTGCAGAAAGTGAGGCAACGGTTTTACTGGGCCAATTGTCAAGCTGACGTCCAGGACTGGTGCAGAAAGTGCGCTGTATGCGCTGCTAGCAACGGACCTCGAATACGACCCAAGGCCCCGATGCGTCAGTACAACGTAGGCAGCCCGTTCGAGAGAATCGCCATTGACATCGCCGGCCCGTTTTCCGTATCCGACCACGGGAATAAATACATCCTTGTGGCAATGGACTACTTCAGTAAGTGGGCGGAAGCCTATGCCCTGCCCAACCAGGAAGCCATCACCGTCGCCGACGTCTTGGTGAAAGAATGGATATGTCGATTCGGTATTCCAATGGAGCTGCACTCGGATCAAGGCAGAAATTTCGAATCCAACCTTTTCCAAGAAATATGTCTACTGCTGAACATCCGCAAGACAAGAACCACGGCCCTACATCCGCAGTCCGATGGAATGGTGGAACGGATGAACAGGACGATCAACCGCCACTTGTCCAAGGTTGTCTCTGACCATCAAAGAGACTGGGACCAGTATCTTCATTTGTTCCTGATGGCCTATCGATCCGCAGTACACGAGTCAACCGGTCAAGCTCCTGCTAGTATTATAATGGGCCGAGAACTGCGACTGCCTTGTGACCTGAAGTTTGGGATACCGCCGGGACAAGACACTGCGGGAGAGGACTACGTCAGCAAACTTCGGCAGAGAATGGACGACATCCACGAACGAGTCCGGTTGAACATCCAGAGTGCCAGCGATAAAATGAAGAAGACCTATGACATCAAGGCCGACGCTGGAGGATTTAAGGTTGATGACCTGGTTTGGCTGTACAACCCCAAACGTCGTCGTGGACTATCACCAAAGTTGCGGAACTCGTGGGAAGGCCCGTATAAAATCGTGAAAAGGATAAACGACCTTGTGTACCGAATCCATAAGCCACCCCGAGGAAAACCAAGGGTCGTCCATTTCAACAGGTTGGCCCTTACGCTGGAAACCATGACCAAGTTCGCACCCTCAAGCCACCGGAGGATGATATGACGTTCGAAGTTTATGTCCTTGTATTCAAACGGGCAGAAAGTTCTACATGGGATTACTAGAGAGGAGTCACGAGACCTTTTCGAGGTGCCTGCTGACTACGCACTAGCGCACTGTGTGGCAGAAGATCTTCAAATGTCAGGGCATCGCCGCAGTGTTCTCCAAGAAATTTGGTCAACTCCAAACACTGCGGGAGCAGAATCCAGAAGTTGGTGGGGTGCTACAGTTGAAGAAAGGCCAGAGAAACATCTACTACCTAGTTACCAAGAGGCATTCCCAAGATAAACCGTCCTATGAAGATGTCTGGAAGAGTCTCACCAAACTAAGAGATACTATGGTGGACCAGAATCTGGCGGATCTAGCAATCCCAAAACTATCCTGTGGTATTGATGGGTTGGACTGGAGAGTCATAAGAAGTATGCTGGAGGCGATATTCAGATCCAGCGGCGTCAGTATTTTGGTTTGCTGTAACCCTCTTCCACGACCGATCATGAAGACCGTGGAGTGTTACTTCCATCGAACTTCACGGTGCAGATATGGGGAGTCATGCAGATATCGTCACACTTCAAGGATGAAATTTCGGGACGAAATGTCTTTAAGAAGGGGGCAATGTAACGAACCTAGGCCGGACCTGTCGCCTCACACGTTGCCATCGACAGCGATGAGATCATCCCCGGAGATATTCGAGAACCATCCAGTCGCTCTTCCGCGGAAAACAACGGTCAATATTGGAAACAATTGGAACATGCCGTCGCCAACTGCCGGAATTCGAAAGATCGGGAATCCTGTGACGGAGATAAATAGGTAGCCCTCAAGATGGCAAGAACAGTCTGAACGAGCCCATACGATCGAGCTATTCAGTAGCGTAGTAATATAAATTAAGTTGTAGATTAAGTGTGAAATAAATTATTAAAACCAAGTTAAGTTTATTTACGTTACAGTACATTACACACCCAAGGCAGTAAAGTAAGAAATGTCTCAGATCACAGGTTATTGTTGGCCGAGGCGATACCATGCACCCCACGCTTTTTTTTAAATAAAATACATTTTTTTCTTATTTTCTATTTTTTTAGTCTGGTTTTCTATAAAAGCGTGTTTTTTTAGTTTTTTTAAACTATTATTTATTTATGTCAGAGTTGTGTTTATTATTTTTAAAAACACCTCGTATAATGCTGAAAGTATATAAGCTCTTGTTCACACACCAAGTCATCTCATTTTATTATCATTTTGTTTAGTTTGGGCTACCAATATTTTTTTCATTATATTCAGAAACTAATTGTTATTGTGTTTTGCGTCCCACAAAGTCTTGAAATTTCAAAAATGTTTTAGGTTGCTGCAAAATTGTAGTTGTGTTTCGATATACATTGTCTGGGAGCTTTCGTTTGGTGCTTCAGTTGTGGGATGGTACAATTTGAGAAACATATTTTGGTGTGAGCCTGACTGTTTTTTCGATTTATTCTCAAAATTCCAAACGTGTCAGACGTACTTCCATTGGAACTGGGAAATACTATGTAATAATCGAGTCTCAAACTAGGACGAAGAGTTGACCATATATGTACCCATGCATTTTAATGTACATCGAACAAACTATAGTAAATCACATTTTTCTGAACCGCCTCCTAGATTTACATGTTGGTACCTGACGTCTCAAAGCCAGACAATAACTACATTTTGTTTTCACGCACTATTAACTCTAATAACCCGCAATCACAGTCTCCCTCCTACCCATAAATCTCAACTCAAAAGAAAGTTCCCCGTAATTTTGTTAGTGATTATGCAACACGCCTACCCCGCGGCTGTAAAGGCGATGTATATGCAAGAATTACAATGGAAAATTCATAAAAAGCATGCTGAATTTTCACATGACGTCCGGTGACCAATTTGATATATTACGGTCTTTTCGATGATGATGAAGAACAGTATCGAGTTTGATGGAATTATGCAACGAGGAAAAGTTCAACCTTTCAAATATTTCGTGTTCAATGAATCGCGTAACAATGATTAATGGACCTTCTCTCGATTGAGAGACATTCTCAGAAACGCAATTAAAGCCGAAATATAAGAATTCATGAGCACCCAGAATAATTTATGAACAACGAAGAGATTATTCGAACCATAATCAATCGAAATAAGAATACAGAAAATGATCATTTCAACAAACAAAAGACACTCACCTCACTTAATGTTCACTAAACTGGGTTTACAAAACCACGACACGTGTTTCGCTATACAATAACTTCTTCAGTGGAGATGATACTAACTAAACAACCACGATGTATCATGTTAAATAATCAAGGCAGGTAGTAGTAGGTATATACATATAATTAAGAATATTGAGGAAAATCCATTAGGCAATTAAGAGGACGGGAATTAATTATATCCATTACTTGTTGAATCTTCAGTAAAATGAATTCAACAAAGGATAATTATTTTGAGTTGATCTTGTCATCGAGCAAATATTGCGCCTTTTGGCATTTAACTTTCTAGAAGGTCGAGTCTGAAACCTTTCTATATTTAATGTTTTGAAATCGTTAACAAAACAATGTTTTTGAGTCAAGAGGCGAGTAGCCAAAGTAAAATTTGTTTTTCCATTGACGAAACAGTTCCTATGTTCTGATAATTGGTTTTTAAATGATCTGCTTGTTTGGCCTATGTAAAAACTGGGACAAGAGCCACATGTTGATTTATTTACTTCAGATTCATCAGATTTGTCAGTTTTAACTTTATCGTTCTTAATTAATTTACTTGAATTATTATCTGTATTGTATACAATATCAATGCTGTGTGTACTTAAGAAAGTAGAAATTTTTTCGGTAGGATGGCCTAAATATGTAATAACTTTAAAAAATTATGCTTTTCCTTTTTTGTAGGAAACACTTCTCATGAATATTTTTTATAAAGATTTCTTGAAAGAATTTTATCCATCAGGTTTGAACTATAACCGTTATTAATAGCAATTTGTTTATTTATATTCAATTCTTTATTAAAATTTTCGTATCGTACTATTATATCCGGCTGATTTATGTTGGTATGGCCGTGTTGAAGAATTGTGTATTATGATGTCTCTATATGAAGGTTTATGGAAAATTTTAAAGTTGTGTTTATTACTGACTTTTGTTATAGTCAGGTCTGAAAAGCGTATAGAATTAGCTGTTTCCATTTCCTTTGCGAATTTAATTGAAGAGTGAATTGGATTGATAAAGTCGAAGAATATTTCTAATTGTCTTCCAGTTCCCACAAAATGACGTCCACATACCTGAACAGGGCCGGATTAAAAGGTGTGAAGGCCCTGGGGCAACAAAGGAGTGGAGGCCCCTAATTATTTTTCAAACAATTTTTTTTTATTTATTTCGGAACAAATCAAATTATTTCGACACCAGCATATGTAGGTATAATAAAATACAAGAAATAAATTAAATTACAGCGTAAACAAAGGGATTCTTGCGAGCTTTTTGCGACGAAAAATCATTGATGATTTCGGTCAAATCCAGCATCCGGAGAAAATCATTATCAATGCTAAGAAGCGATAACTTTGATAGGCGGCTTTGTCTCATCGTAATTCGCCTATTTTCTTCATTTTGGAAAATGATCGCTTTCCAGTGCAATTTGACATCATCACATTCTCAGTTGTAATATCACAAGAGAGTGAAAATAATTCGACAGATTTTCGAAAACTTGTTGCCAGGCAATAGACAAGAGAGACCAACTGGCTCGAGTGGCTATTGCCAACAAGTTTGAGAAAGAAATCTAGATAATTATTTTCTACTATATCGGACTCTCGTGTGGTATTCTTTAGATTATTTTTTGATGTTACGATCATAAACACATATCCTTGCAAAATTATATAATGTACTAAACCGGTTTTGATTCATTTCACACTTTTCATGCGAATTGATGACAGACGTCAAATTAAAAATATAGGTTATCAGACAATAAAAACAAAATACCTCAAATTATTCCCGCGACAATTTTCTAGGTAGAATATTCCCACTATTGATTGGCCAAAACGTATATGAATTATTTGAATTGAACGTTTCCATTGGTTTCTAGCAATGTCAAAAAATAATCACTGTAATTTCAATGTTTGAGAATGTAGCTCTGAAATTTTGGTTTTCAAGAATTTGATAGTAGAACATCTTAGAACATCATAGATAGATAGATAGTCCTTTTCAGAAGGATTTATATTTGTTGCGGAATGTCATCCTTCTCTTAGACTCACACTTTCAGATTTCGGGGATTTCTCTGTTACAAGCGCGCCACTCAGCGGACACTTGTCAACGCCAATAAATAGGAAAAACAGGTATAGACGGGCAAAGTATTTGTAGAATCGGCAGAAAAATAGTCAACAGAATTTGAACTTCAGTTCTATTATGGAATGCGCACAGGGCTCTTATAAATAATTTGATGCAATCATATTCATAAATTGAAATATTATTTTCTTTTGCTTATGATTATTGAATTTCATTGTGTATCTAGATCGCTTGTGTCATTCGAAGAATACATCGACACAAAATCCTTCATTCAATTAAAAAAAAATTATATTTTTTTTTAAATTCAATTGTTCTTTCTAATTTCGATACGATATAATATTTTGTATAATAGTATGATGTTTTACTTGGTGATTGTTTCTCGCATATACACATGATTCATCAGATCGAAGACTAATATTAACCATGGATTTTGACAAGAATACGAAACATGTTTTTGAATGTTTAAAACGAAAAATGAGAGGAAAAAGTGGGAGAACTGCTCTTTCGTTGTCAGATTTTTTATATATAATTTTGCATATCCTTCGGTATTTGTTAGGAAATTTTACCTGAAAATGTATACTGTGGAGGCCCCTCTCTTGTGGAGGCCCCGGGGCTGCAGCCCCCTTTGCCCCTCTCTTAATCCGGCTCTGTACCTGAACCACTGTAAGAAATTTTTAATTAAAGGATTATTGGGAATTTTTTCTTCCGAATTGTCCATAAAAATTTCGGCTTATGAAGAACTTACGGGATTACCCATCATTAGTCCTTTATCAAAAGAATATAAATTCCTTTTTCTGCCTCACCAAAGAAATAGTTATCTGCAAAATATATATGACACAGAGTTTGGAAGAGTCAATTATATTGAAGAAAGAAACTGTCGGGTGTTATTTAAAATTGAACTTACATTCAAAATTATATTACCTATTTGAAGTAAAATCTCGTAAATCTCGATCCAAATGAACTAAAAACGAAGGAATTCGGAAGATATTTTCACTTTCTTCATTTCAGCGTTGTGAAACTGGAATGTGAACATGGTAATGACGATTAAATTTGATGATTTAGATGATATTAACGTTAATCATAAAGCGTTTATTAATAGAAAACATTATCTCTGTTTGAATGTTCAACAAAATGATTACAAGCGTTCATTTAATTTCACCTGTCCCGATGACTCTCTGTGGGTTTGTAATCAAATCTTACGAATTGAATTTGTCCCACTTCTAGTTATCCGTTTAACGTGAAATCTGGCAGGTGTTCATAGTTCCGGTGGCAATGCATTATGGGACAGAAATCTCGAGATCTCGAATTTTTTGTCAAAATTCATAAATTCAAGGTGGTGGCGACGAATTTTGTGGTTACATGCCGATTCCAATAAAAATTGGTATGTGGGGGTTTTTGGGGACGGAGATCATTATTTTTTGCTCAAAATCCACGAATTTAAGATGGCGGCTCCAAGATGGCGACGAGTTTTGTAATTATCGCCCGATTCCATTCAAAATTGGTGTGTGGGGGTTTTTGGGGCGGACATCATGATGTTTCTGTCAAAATTTATGAGTTTAAGATAGCAGTTTCAAGATGCTGACGTATTTCCTTATTGCGCCCCGATTTTATTCAAAATTGGTATGTGGGTTTTTTGGGGTCGGAGATTATCAATTTTTGTCAGAATTCAATAAGATGACAGATTTCATGAATGACTAAGAATAATTTTATCTCCGAAAAGAATTGCTATGCGGGATCTTGTTGAAAATGTTACGATTAACCCCAGTCTCCCCTATCTGCGTCAACATAATGGAAAGAAAGTTGTCATTTCTATATATTGAGTTATTCAACAGAAAGTGAAGAATTTGAGATCGTAATGGTGCTACCTTAACATGTCAAAATGACCACGTTTCAAGATTATCATCTATATGACTTCGTGACTCCAAATGCAAACGGTCTGGCTGGGTATGGGCCAGCAGGATTCACGATTATAATAGGAAATTATCGGTGTTTTTAGCATATTATCTCAGATCTTGAAAGTATATCAAGTTATATAATTGCATTACGATGACTCCATTATATTTTATAACTGAATCGTGAAAATATTTGATACAGTTCCTAAATTGCTTTCTTGTTGTCGGTCATGGTGTTTTATAACATAAATAGGTTAGCGAATACGGTGACCTGTGAAGTCTCGCTCGTCCATACACGTCCGATTAAACGTATTTTTTGCGGTTGCACACGTCGCTCTACAAGTATTGTAATAAATTGTGGGTTATAGTATTGTTTAGTAATTTTTGTATTCATTTCTGTAATTTGTTTTTAAATTATTTGTTGAACTGTTGATTTGAATGAAAAATGCCTACAAACTACTTTTTTGTACACGCTCCATAAAATATCTACTTTGGAAACTGAAAAAAGTCCACGAAATACCTCTTTAGCGGACTTGTCGCCATGCCAACACTTTAGCGGACTCTTTTTGTTTATTCAGAAAACTTATAATTAACAACGTTTCGGGAGACGCAATGAACTATAGATTAATTGATATTTGTAGTGCCAGTATACGTTTTCTCCGAAATATTCTTATGGAATGCCTTATTTCATGAAAAATTAACCCTAATATTTGACAAGTATTTGACGAATGTGTCATTGATGAACAATCGCTTGCTAGATTTTTGCACAACTTCCTTACACTACTATGGATGGTGATTGAAAATATATACACGGTGTGGAAATATGTGTAGCATTTATGTTCTGTTTATTAAGAGAGCTAAAACAAAAAATGATGTATGCAACACGTACGTAAATGGCTTTAGCGGACATTCGTCCGCTAAAGCCTCAATTTGCAACCTTGTTACATTAACTACTATTTTTGTACAACTGTCAAAAAACTTTTCCCTCTCTATTGATGCGTAAACGTTTTATTTTTTCGCCTCGAGAATAGTAGTTTATGTAACACGTACGCAAAATGAGGCTTTCGCGGACGAATCGTTATGTTTACGGACGAGGCGTCATTAAAAAAACACTCGTTTTCTGCACTTAATACAAACATAAATAACTATTTGAATTTTTCTTTATTATTGATATCCGAGAAGCCTGCGAGTATTAGACGACATATCTGATGATTTCAAAATTATGATACTCATACTTGGATCCTGTCTGAATTCTTAACTTTTTTTCGAGTTTTTTTAAGTTTCATAATTTTCTCCAGAAATGTTTTTTATCGATTTCTTCTTGCGCTTCAACTCCAACGTTTCGTTTATCAGTATGAAGTATATAAACAAAAAAATTGCTGTCACCAAAAATATATTTTGATTTATTTATGATGTTTTTTGGAATTACGGTACACTAAAGGTATTTTTTCTTCAAATGGGACACTGCAAATTATACAATTCTCAGATCTTCCCATTCCATGAATTTTAATTACCTATGAGTTTTCGTATCCTTCTATCGAGTAAGGCAAAAGTGATAACTACTTTACAAAATGTATATCTCACAACATTTAAATATGTGGTTTTTACTACAGTCAAAATTCGACAGATAACCTACTAATGTTCCCTTTCCTTTAAATTCCACTTGTTTAATATCCGCACTGACAGTTGTTGTCATGTGATTTTTTAAGAAATAAAAATGATAAAAAAATTAAGACAAGCTTTTATACAAATGCACTAAAAAAAATATTTCTTTAATTGTTTGACCAAGGTTATTCTGTGAGTAGCAGAATCAAAATCTTGCCGCGAATGAATACCTATTTTATATTCGCGCCAAGCTTTTGATTCTGCTACTCACAGAATAACCTAGGTGAAACAATTAAAGATATCATTTGTTCCTTTTTAATGCATTTGTATAAAAGCTTGTCTTAGTTTTTTTTATTATTTTTATTGTCCAATTCCTATTTTACTAATTCAGGAAATCCGTCATCTTATTGAATTCTGACACGAATTGATAATCTCCGACCCAAAAAAAACTCACATACCAATTTTGAATGGAATCGGGCCATATATTTTGGAGCTGCCATCTTGAATTAATGAGTTTTGACAAAAGCATCATGATGTCCAACCCCAAAAGCCCCCACACACCAATTTTGAATGGAAACGGGCTATAATCACAAAACTCGTCGCCATCTTGGATCAGCCATCTTGAATTCGTGAATTTTGACAAAAAATCATGATTTACCGACTCCAAAAACCCCCACATACAATTTTTAATGGAATCGGGCTATAACCACAGAACTCTTCGTCATATTGGAGTCGCCATCTTGAATTTATGAACTTTGACAAAAAATCGAGATCACTGTTCCCGAAAACCCGCACATGCCAATTTTGAATGGGATCGAACCATAATCACAAAACTCATCCGCCATATTGGAGCCGCCATTTTGTTTTTTCCCTAGCAAAATTTCCATAATGCATTATCACCGGAATTATGAACACCTGCCAAATTTCACGTTAATCGGACAACTAGAAGTGGGTCAAAATTCACTAGCAAGATTTGAAAGAAGAAATAAAAAATAAAAGTTTGTATTGAATATACCATTTTTTATCATTTTATCGGGCTATAGTAACGAAACTCGTCGCCATCTTGAATTCGTGGATTTTGACAAAAAAGGCATGATCTCCTACTCAAAAAACCCCCACATACCTATATTTATTGGAATAGGGCCATATCTACAAAACTCGTCGCCATATTGGAGCCGCCATCTTGAACTTTTGAATTTTGACAAAAAATTCGTTATCTCTGTCCCCGAAAACCTCCACATACCAATTTTGAATAGAATCGAACCATAATCACAAAACTTGGGTCCGCCATATTAAAGCCGCCATTTTGTTTTTTCACTAGTAAAAATTATATAATGCATTGTCACTGGTGGGTCAAATTTAACTTGTAAGATTCGATTACAAAACCACAGACGGATATCGGTACTGGTGAAACTAAATAAAAGCTTGTAAAAGTACTATTAAAGTACTATTAAAGTATTTTGAACAAATACATTTCTTCACAAACAAAAATTATGCGAGAGTATCATTTACTGGATTTTTGGCTACGACGATTGGAAGTTGGATGATATTTTTTTGCGAAAGCATTGACTACCCAAGGAATAACATGGAGGTTCTTTTGATTTCTTCTTATGTTGATGGAAACAAAGGTCATTTCATCCCATGTTAAATATATCCCACCGTAAATGATCAATCTGTTCATACTGTGAATTGAAATTTCTATATGACCAATCTATTTGTAATTGAAGTCGGGCATATCATTAAAAGATAGTATGAGAAGTAGTTGTCCAAGCACTGACCCCTGCGGAACACCAATATCCAGAAAGATCAGAACAATAATTGTTTATTTGTACATAGTGCCTTTCTATCAGTGAGGCGTGATTTTAATTAATTGAACATTTTTCTCGCACTTCGTTTCTATCGAGTTTATCTAGAATAAAATTAACTTGCAAACTACTGAAAAGTTCGCCTGGCGGCTCCATACATTCAGCTATTTATCACAAATATCCAAATATTTGCAAAACAAGCAAATACCTGTCTGATCCACATATTCGTACTGCGTGATCAGTATTAGTAGCAGAGCGCTTCATGACGTTTTATTTATTATAATACAGTGTGATTCAAAAGTACTTTGACAAACTTCAGGAGGTGATTCCTCACAATATTCTATTATGAATTTTATTTTCGTTTTTTTAAATAACTTTCGAAATACTGACCTTAATTAAGCGAAAATTGGTATTGAGAGGTTTTTTGAGGTGTCGAATTCGAACCTGATGTTATTATTGCTCTTACTCGTAGGGGGCGCCACCTACACGTCTTTTTCTTTTTTGAAGATTCATAACTTTTTTGAGCATACTTTTAGCACATTTTTCAGTAAAAAAATCAATTTCTCTTATCATATCTACGTAATGAAGCTACCCTTGTTACAAGTCGCTATAAGCAACCGTTTTCTAGATATTTGGACCTGAAAATTTCAAGTAGATTATTTGATAATCGATGCGTGTTGAAGTTATCATTATTTTGCATTTTTCACAAGAATGCTTAGGAAATGAATTTGACGTTTAAGTAAGAAGTTTTGGTAATTACATATTATGTTACAGTTAAACGTTCTGTTGTTTTGTTGAAGTTTCTGTAAGTTTCAAAACACTAATTTTGAAAAAATGGATTATTTAAACAATAATGCTCATTTAGCCGATATTCATTTCGTTTATGGCCTTGCGGATGGCAATGCGCGCGAAGCAAGGCGTATTTACCAGGAGCGATTTCCTAATCGAGTTCTGCCTTCTACTCCAACGTTTACCAGTCTTCCCCGTCGTTTGGCAGAAACAGGTAGCTTTAAGAGCACAGCTGATATTATTGGAAGACCACGAGCAGTCTGAACCCCAGAATTGGAAGAAGCTGTTTTAAACGCTCTCGAGGAGAATCCAGAAACAAGTACAAGAATAATTGCTGAAGCTCTCAATTCTACTCACTCCACAGTTTAGAGAATTATCCACGATCAACAATTTCATCCATACCATATTCAAAGGGAACAAGCTCTTTCGCCACGAGACTTTCCCCAACGCATTACTATGTGTCAGTGGTTTTTGAGATAATTGGCTGGATATCCTCAATTTTTAAGATATTTGTACTCTTCACGGACGAGGCAAACTCCTCCCGAAATGCTATCACAAACTTTCATAACAACCATGTTTGGGCTCTGGAAAATCCGCACGCAGTTAGTGGAAGACATTATCAGTATCAATTTTCTGTAAATTTATGGGCAGCAATCATTGGTAATTACTTGATAGGTCCTTCCTTTCTTCCGTTCCGACTGAATGGCGCAACTTACAGAGACTTTTTAGAAAATGAATTGCCGGGACTACTTCAGAATGTACCATTAGAAATTCGTATCCGCATGTGGTTTATACATGATGAGGCTACGACCCATTTTAGCGTTGTAGCCAGGGAATTCCTTAACACTGTCTATCCAAATCGATGGATCGGTAGGGGTGTAGAAGAACCTAACCAGGCGTGGGCACCAAGGTCCCCAGATCTAAACCCGTTAGATTTTTATTTTTGGGGTCATTTGAAGTCACTAGTTTATAAAACTCCAGTAGCGAACGAGGAAGATCTAAGAAACCGAATAGTAGACGCCTGTGAAACAATAAGAAACACACCAATAATATTAGACTAGAAGACTGAATGCCTGTATCTTCGCTGAAGCTGGACACTTTGAACAATTTATTCGAATACAATTTAGTTTCCTTTATTTCATTTTATTCTGAATATTCAAAAATTTCTTGAAATAAAATGTTGATATTTCTTGCAAATTTTATTAAAACAAATACAGATTTTGCACCCTTGAAACAAAAATAACTATTTCAAATGAGTAAAACTGAATAGAATAGGTGGCGCCCCCTACAAAAAACCGAAACTTAAACGTCAAATTCATTTCCTAAGCATTCTTGTGAAAAATGCAAAATAATGGTAATAACTTCAACACGCATCGATTATCAAATAATCGACATGAAATTTTCAAGTCCAAATATCTAGAAAACGGTTGCTTATAACGACTCGTAACAGGGGTAGCTTTTTACGTAGATATGATAGAGGAATTGATTTTTCTACTGAAAAATGTGCTAGATGTACGCTCAAAAAAGTTATAAATCTTCAAAAAAGAAAAAGACGTGTAGGTGGCGCCCCCTACGAGTAAGAGCAATAATAACATCAGGTTCGAATCTGACACCTCAAAAAACCTCTCAGTATCAATTTTTGTTCAATTAAGGTCAGTATTTCGAAAGTTATTTGAAAAAAAACAAAAAAAAATAAAACTTTAACATCCTGTATCTTGGAAACGAAGCGTTTCCAGACATATATTTATTTGTACAATGCATAATAGAATATTGTGAGGAATCACCTCCTGAAGTTTGTCAAAGTACTTTTGAATCACCCTGTATTATCAGTGTGTCGAAAATGGAGTGGTCCAACGAAACGATAATGACATTTTTAGATTTATATGAAAATGAACCATCCATCTTGAAAATGTTTGTATGAATATTTGTGCTTCCCGCGTCAAATACACCATTATATAAATTGGCAAATATGGGGATGTAGATTTGGCATACAAGCAAATATAAACACAAATATACAAACAAATATACGAAGGTGTGGAGCCGCCTTTAAAGTAAAAAAATACCCTAGTAAACATATTCCATGATTCACATATGGCATCGTTGATATTCCTCTGAGGAATCCATGTTAGGGGAATGTTGTTTGTATTCAAGAAATCGACGATTCTCTCATAATTCCTACGATATTTTTTTCATGTTGATTAAGTAGGTCAGGGGATCAGCTATAGATCCCTTTAGAGTTTCTACTATTTTACGCTGATTTCATCGTTGGATATGATAGAAAATACTTTTTGACAACTAACATATAATAAAATGAAAACACTGATTAATAAAAACATTTGTATACACGCGGTTGATTCATTTTCCTATAGTGGGAAAACACTAATGACTCAGTTTTTCCGAATACATGGAGCTCTGTTGAGAAATAAGCTCACAAAGTATTTGCCGTCATATTCACATGACATTGGCCGCTCAGCTACTGTCATGGTAATATACCATTTTTGATGGGTCATTAAAAATACTCGCTTGAAGTCCAGAAGTGATAAAACAATAAAATATAATGTTGTGTCAATAATAATCCTCAGAGAATCGTAGATGATTTATTCGATAATAACTACAATGTTCCCACATTTTCATTATCTACTGGCGCAACAAAAAAATAATAGCTCCCGTGTTCGAGTTCCGTATTATGAATAATAAAGTAATGTTGCATAAACTATAACTGATTTTTTCTCATGAATTACGTAAAAGTGTATCATGGAATATGGGTCACAAAATTCTTCAGAAATATTACTTGCCGTTATTTCGGACGGGATTTGCGACATTCTATACAGAATTCGATTGTATCATTATCTTCGCAACGAACATTTTAATTTCACCTCTTACAAAACTATGAACAGCGGATTCTTCTATATCGATTATCTTTATTGATTTTTTCTATAAATATATATGATTTCCAAAATAGCACAACAAAAAAGATTGTACTTATGACTTGCGTTGCTCCTTGGAATTTTTTCTGTTTGTGAAATTGTATATTTTTCATGTGGATGAGTAAATAGGTCAAAGTAATTCAGACAATGACTTTGTCTTGTTAAAGTGTTCATTATATGATTTTCATCATTGAATGTTTGCTTATCACTGATTTTGCATCTTCTTGTGAACATCTACAACGCCTACATGTGCAAATATTTGTAAACAACCACGATTTTTATGCTTGGATGAGAATATCTCTAATTACTATGGAAAAGTGAGTAATTACTCAGCGTTTAAGGAAAAAAAACAGTGTAACACATGCCACGATTTTTCAAATCAATTAGAAAGAATATACCTCTGATGATTAGTTGGAATTCTTCTTAGGTTACGAATCTCACTCTGACGGAAACTCGGAACGAACTAGAAAATATATTTTCTGAAACCTTCCAAATCCCTTTCAGAGTGGCCAAAAGTTGAAACGGAATGTTAATGGCAGAGCCAATTGATGAGGGTTATACGCTTGGGGCATTGCATATGAATAGAGGTCCTATGAGACGATATGTGAGAGCTTGATTCTACATATAGGAAGCATTATCATTTCTCTGGGGGTACATTATGATATTTGGCTAAACAAATGACGAAAATCCCAGGAAAAACCGTGCAATAACTCTTACATAAGTCATAGTGTACTACGCACAGCCTATTTCCCGATTTTTAATCCTCACCTATCATATGGTACATATCTATGGGGCAACTCCCCTTCCTCAAAACGGGTTTTCCTGACGCAGAAACGGGCAATTAGGATAGTTGCAAATGCAAATTATAAGGCCCCTATTTTCAAGCCTACATCCCAGGCAGCACAGTGACGTTCAATTGACGTCAGTTTTTGGTCACAGAATGTCGAAGTGGACGTCATCAAATGACGTCCAAAATGACCCGAAAATGACGTCTATATGTCACATCCATAGGACGTCATATTCATACGTCAAAGAGACGTCATATTTATACGTCAAAGAGACGTCATATTTATACGTCAAACAGACGTCATATTTATACGTCAAAGAGACGTTTCGGATATTGCAAGATGCATGATTCCATTGATCTAAATGAAACCTAAGGAAAGAATAGTTACACTGAAATGAAAGAATTTAGAACCGCCATGTATATGTTATTGGAAAAACAATTGTATCAAAATAAATTGATTAAAGGGGCAATAAATGAAAACACCACACCCAAATATTGCGGTCTAAATTCTTTATCAATTTCATTAGTACTGCTTCCTTAGCATTCAAATCTTCATACCTTCAGACAATGTAAGTCCAAAACATATGTGTAAAGAATTGATAAGGAGAATCCATATAATTTTGAGAACCACGCATTTTTCGACATAGAAAAACTTTTCTGATATTTTACATAAAGAATCACCTATCAATTTTGTGCACATATTCTGATAATGGGAAAGTATTCCATACAATGAAACATTTTACATGAAAATACATTTTTAATTTGGGTAAAAACTGACAAAAATTATTATATACAGCTACAAACACATAGAAAAAGGAAATAAATCAAACGGATATATTTAGACTATTCTTACTAATGAATTAAGACCTTTTTCCATTTATACTAAAAAATGTAGACATTTGACCACTTAGTTATTATCTTCAAGAACAGTAGCTCTTTTTATTTTATTTTTGTCTCTATTAGGAGCATGCTTTAGCCATATTTTAATACAGTCCTCAATATCCTTGTCAGTTGATTTGGGACAACTCTCCTTAACGGATTGATAACACAATAGGAGGTGATGGTTGAATACACAAAAACAAGAAAAATATATCACACTGTTATCCCTGGCGTCACTTATTTCTCTGAATTATATGACAACATACATTTTGTTTCAGATAATCTAGAGAGAAGTGAATTTTTGTACTACCTCAATCACTTATTGCATTAACACTAAAGACCATTTATTTTTATTATACCTTTGCCAATATTGTGCACTTTTACTATCACTATTACACACGTTCAATGGACAATGCGCATTTTAGAATACACAAACATTGCTTCTACTCACATTCCTAACCAAAGCTAGGGGGAAACTGGTGAGTCATCACTCATGACGCGCGTAGCTCGTGACCACGATCGTGTATATACGACCGTGCTCGTGACAAAGGACACAGAACACGGACAAGAAACGATAAACAATCATGGAACGTAAAGTTGAGAACACCTTATGATGAATCTGAATTTGTTTATATACTTGTAAATATTGCATTTATTGTACAGTGTAGTTATATCAGTACTGAGATCTGAGAGTATTAGTGTTTGCGACGTGCTTTTGTTGGGACAAAACATCTGAAATCGCAGCTATATGAGTTTGTTGTTTTATCTAATAATTATAGATGGCACCATATAATACGATTGAAAAATAAACATTGATGATTTCTTCAATAAATATTTCCTTTTTTTCATCGTCTATATATCAAAAAGTAATTTAAACGTGACGATATCACTTACTTTCTCTTATTTTAATGTCTCTTAATGAAAGGTGAGTGAGGTATTAACCCTTTAAAACTATACTATAGTTTTTGAAAAAATGTCGTAAGTAGTATTATTTGAAATATAGGTATGCCGATTTTACTAGAACACTTGACCTGTATTTGACGTCTATTAGACGTCAAAAATAATAACGTCTTATATAAGTCATATATTGTGACGTACTTTATAGGTCATAAATTGGTCAGAGACGTCGTGGACCAAAAATGACGGAAAAATTACGTCAAAATAACGTCATCTTAGGTCACTTTGCTACCTGGGTATGACTCTTCCAGTATCTATCAGTCTCTTGTAGAAATACACAAAAAGAATCAACAATTTCAGTCTCACAGAGGATATTCATTGCTATCAAACAAGAAACGCCAACAACCTTGTTGACAAATTATATAGATTGGAAATTTCAGCTAAAAATAGCTTGGACATAAAACTTTATAATAAACTGCCAGAGGAAACCAGAAACCTCTCAATTTAGAAATTCAAGAAAATAATGAACAACGTGTTTTCCACGAATACTATATATAATCTACATGACTATTTCAGTTTACCAAACTCCCTTTTCCACACATAGATTTCAACTATTTGTGTTATTATACTTTCATATATATACTCAAACCTCATTGTGTATTATATTATTGTGTACATTGTTTTCTAGTATGTGTATGTAAGTATATATGTGTTTATATTGACTTGTATGTACATATGACTGTGCGTCTTAGACATGTATTTTTTTCAATGACTTGTGTAAAGATTTTTATAATCAGCTGCACCAAATAAACTCTACTCTACTGTTCTCAATTATCGTAACTAATTGAACATTGTTCTCATGTCCTATATTGGTCGATGAAGAAGATCCTTCGTAACAATCATATTTCATTTACATTAAATTCCAAATAGACTTAACACATATTTACCTGCGGATCCCCGACTATTACTCACTTCTCTGGAGTGGTATTCCATCTGTTTAGCACTTGTCTGAGTCTGACAGGCAGATGGTAATAAATAAATCCCTACAATGATTGAAAGGTCATCTATTGGGGACCATTGCAAACAAAACAATTATATTTTTATATAATCTATGATATTCGTCGAATTTTTAAATGAAATATTTGTGTTCAATTAGTCAATATACATTTTGCTACAATCTGAAAGCAATTTTTGTTCGAGTTTTCCATATCTGAAAGAGTTTTTACCAATTCACGAAACTATTTTCAAGTGGAAGGCCAAGTTTTCGCAAATTGAGAAATCTTTGCCAGAAAAAAGATAATTCCAAATTTTCTGGTAAATGTTTTTTTCATAAATTGTTTGTTTCAGTTTCTGGACTTCGACAATTTACCAGACACGAATTTCACATGCGTAGGCAAAGTCATAGGTGGTTATTATGCGGATTTGGAGACGAACTGCCAAATGTTCCACGTCTGCACCATTGGCCAACTGGACGAACCTATGGATATTCGATTTTTGTGCCTGAATGGAACAGTTTTTGATCAGGTAAGATTATTCGAATACTCCCTCAGTTTTCGTCCTATTAATCGTTCTACGGAACTCCAAGCCCTGGAACTATAAGCCAGTAGATATAGATAATCAATTAACATTAATTCCAAAAGTTTTCAAACTTCAATGGTAGGTATATTAGTGCATCAATGAAAACAAACTATAAAATTTCGCAGAAATCTGCGATGAATGGAACATTGTTTTAATTGCAAAAAATGTTTTCATGTTTTATTATTGCACTGAAAGTTGCAAAAGTTCTGCAAACCAGGCACACCTATAGTAATGGTGTTTCACAACATGCATTAAATTTGCAACCTTGTAAAAGTTACGGAACCTTGTTTTTTGTCATTTTTTCAATTTTGTCATTTTAATTTGTTTAAAAAAATTACAAAATTTCTGCAAATTGGATAAGTAAACGGAAAAAACTTTAAAATATCCACGTATATTTGCAACCATTTCTGAAAAACGCATCACTTATTTATCGAACTTTTTTATCAACGCTTCCATTTTTAATACACACAAGCATTGGAATAATTATAAAAGTTCTTCATTGTGGTTGCAAATAAAGAGAATATCGGTGTCAGTGGATATGTAACTTTGCAACCCCATACGAAAAACGGAACCTATTTATCCACCAATATGTTTTTTGCATTTTTACAACTTCTGAAATAATTGAAAAAGTTATGCAAATTGAAATTCAAATTACGACTGATATTTTACGTGAAGCAAGAGATTTGCAACCGTCACTGTATTTCTTTATGCAATTTCCTAATTGTAATATGATGTTTTGAATTCATATCGAAAACGTTAGCTTTCAACATTGCATGATTTCACCTACCGTTGACGATCTTCTTGGTCGATAGTTAACTTGGTAACACAATGAATGGCAAGAGATTATAGAAATTATTTCTAAATTAAAAAATAATTGTGCACCTGGACCCGATGGAATAAAAACTAATTAAAGCTTATCACCCTTATCTAGTAGAACCACTAACCTATATAATAAATTTAATTTTCAAAACAGGAACAATACCAACACAATGGAAAGAATCGAGAGTTACTCCCATTTTCAAATCAAGTGTCAAATCAGAAATGGGAAACTACCGGCCAATCTCTGTGATTGATAACTTCGCGAAAATACTAGAACATGCCTTGAAATCACGCTTGGTAAATTTTTATGAAAAAAATCATGTTATAACAGAGAGACAATTCGGTTTCATAAAAAAAAGTAGTACCGAATCCGCCATATTGAATTTCATATCACAAACAACAGGGGTCTTGGATGATTCCGAAAAGTGCCTAGCAGTTTTTTTGGATTTAGCCAAGGCTTTTGATACAGTTTCACACGAAAAACTGTTAAACAAACTATACACGTATGGTGTCCGAGAACCAGCAAATACAATTTTCAAAAACTACCTATCTCACAGAAGCCAACGTGTCAAAATCGGTGACAGCATTAGCAGTTCTCGCGAAATTTCTGTTGGGGTACCACAGGGCACAGTCTTAGGTCCGATACTGTTTTTAACTTATATCAACGACCTATTTGACATTCGAAATATTAAAGGTCACCTCATTTCATACGCTGATGATACAACAATTATTTTCAAAGCTAAAACGTGGCAACAGGCATACAATGAAGCAGAACAAAGCTTAGAACACATACAGATATGGTTGAATGAAAATCTCCTAAATCTCAATGTTTCAAAAACTAAATTTATAACATTTTCTCTTCAAAATAACCAACAGCCCGAGATGCAAAACATTCAGATACATCAGCCAAATTGCCCTAAAATATCTTGCAACTGCCGAAATATTGAGAAAGTGGCGAAAATAAAATATCTAGGTGTAATTTTGGACCAGCGTATGACATGGGATGAACATGTCTCTCATATGGTCAAAAGACTTAGGCAGCTGACATATAAAATATACAACCTTCGTGCTGTTCTTACTAAACAAAACCTGATGATAATTTACAATTCCCTGATTGAATCATTAATTAGATATTGTATAACAGTATGGGGTGGAGTATTCGAAAATGTACTAAATAATATTCAAGTGGCCCAAAATTCAATTATAAAAATAATCTTTGGAAAACCTAAACGTTTCGATACCCATTTATTGTATAAGGAAACTAATTTACTTGACGTCAGGAGTCTATACGCGTTCCAATGTCTCGTTTGGATCTATTCCAATAAAACAACTCAAAACACGATTAAAACTAAGAATACCAGATATGCACAAAACTTGTCCGTACCATTCTTTAAAAAAAGTCATACGCAGAGAACAATATTTTATTTTGGTCCAAAATTATATAATATACTACCAGGCGGTATAAGAAAAACTTCCAATTTCAAAATATATAAAACAAACATCAAAAATTTCATTATTGATAACAACCAACTTATAATGACCCTCCTGAAAAACGCACCTTTATAATATAGAATCCGTTACCCAATAAGAATCCTTTTTAACCGAACTGAATATATTGTAAATATAAAACCACGGTTTTACGTTGCACCAACCTTTTTTACTGTATCATCATATCCTCATAATATACTATAAATGTATCACTACCATGTTCTCGCTCTACCAACTTTCTCTGTTATATCGTATGTTCGCGGCTTATTATCTTATATTATATACCTAGTGATTATTATATCTGTCCTACCATGTTCGATTTATAAAAGTGTCACCATGAGGCGGAAGATGGGGAGCAAAAAACAAGCCAAATGCGCTTAGTTTGCCTTCCACCTATCTCCGAATGGTCCAAATGATCTATGTTAAACAAATGTATAACTTTTTCAAAAATAAACAAACTTCAAACTTCATTTATCAGGTATATAAACATCTTTATTATTCAGATAACACAAGTGTTGCAAAAATAAATATTTTTTTAATTCCTAATGTTCCGCATTGTAACATAGTTTGCAAATTATTATACGGCCACCAATTGGTAAAATGAGTTGTCCACCTTATTAGCAAACCTTTTGCTTTTTTTGGTAGGGTACAAGTACGAAAATATTTTTCTTTTGATTTTACCCTCATTTTCGTGTTGCACACGAGGTTGCAAATTGATGAAAACAATCTACGTCAGGACATCTCCACTTGCAACCATTATTTGAAACTTTTGTAATAATTCCGATACTTATTTCAATTAAAAAATCAATTTTATGAAAAAATATATTGTCAAGAACATTATTTTAGTTATGATTTCGAGTTTGCAGAACTTTTGGAATTTTCATCGAAAAATTAGGATCAAAAGTTTTTTCAAAAATAGACATTTCCGTTTTGTATGAGTGGTTGCAAATTTATCGAAAATTCCTTAAATCCTGATTCCAACATCTTCCGTTCAGAAAAAAGGGTTGCAAAATCAGACTACATATAATATGAATGTCCTCTTCACTCTACTGGAGTTTTGAATCTATTAAATTTTGGGAAAATAATGTCTATCTCTAGTGGCCTACTAGTTGAAAATTGGATCGAAATGCCGGTATTATTGTTGGATATAATCAAGGCACTAGACAGGGTCAGGCATGAAGGCCTACTGCAGAAATGATCAATTATCAACTACCTCAGGGATTGATAAAAAGTATGAACTATTTTCCCTTCGGCAGGACTATTCGAGTAAAGGTGGAAACATTTCTCTCGGAAACAATAGAGATTCAAGCCTCAGGGGGCTATATTATCTCCAATGTTATTTATCTATGACGAACCAAGGGGCGATGGGGGTTGTTTATTCACGACCTCCAGTGGTGATAGTTCAGGTAGAAAGTAAAAATGCACCCTGAAAAAATGCAGGCGATTTCGATGGGACGTTATGAACGAAACCCAGAGAGTAGTGAAGATACAATGGTCAGCGCAAGTCAAATATCTTGACGTCACCATAGATTGACTCACTTGGAGGCCGCACATCGACAAAATTAGTTGCCTTCATTTGGACAATGTAAAAGAAGTTTCAATACCGTCCATTGTGTGACGGTTTGATGCCGAAGGCTGGAGAATTTTCAGATGTGAATCTCGGAAAAGTCTGATTTTCATCGTTTGCGGTAGAGTCAATTGTGTTGGACAAGAAAACATTGTATGCTATGGGAAAAAATTCAGATGAGAAATACTCTGGAATAAATATATTGAATATGATGACCCAATGCCGATTTGTTTCAAGATTTCTTCAAAAATTACAATCAACATGGAATCCAACGAATTCCTCGGTTTCTTAAGCGTTAACATTTTCAATTCAATCAAGGCCAACCTCAGGAATTGGTTGATTTATAATTATTTGTTTCAAGCCGCAAGATCGAGGGAATGGAATAGAAAAACACTTTGGATATCAAAACAAATGCATAATTCTCTTCCATGCATTTTGAAAATCCCAATCCCCCATATCACAGAGAAAAACAAATTGTTGAATCAAATAAAATTTATTTGAATCCAACAAATAAAAGTATCGTATATGCACGTCAAAATATTGCCCCAAAATAAGTGAAATTATTCATAACTCATTTTGGCAGAAACTTTGTATCAACCATGTAATTATTTTGTTGAATCGAATAATTAGATCTACAAAATTTTCTGATTGCTTTAACAAAAATATTCATTCAAACAAGTATTTATGTCGAATTGATGAATTCAATAAAATGTCAATACAACAAAATAAGCTGATCTCTTCACTAAACATAATTATTCAAATGAACAATCATTTTGTTAATCCACTGAATTGACAAATATGGCAACCGAGCATGAGCACCTACACCAGACATTTAAGTCCAGACGTGGCAACGATGATAAGTTGGCTTTGCTATTCGGTAAATTATCTAAGTCAGTGTCAGTTGTGTGAACGCATATAATTCGACCAATACAATAATCTTCTATTTGAATTGATCTATTTCCGTTGTTCGATTCAAATAAATTTTATATTTGTGTTAAAACAAATTTTCAATCAATACGAGTTGGAGATTGTTTCAATAGATGAACATACAGTGCTCGTCTAAAGTCCGTTCTCCCCCTACTAATTTTTGAACCACCTGGTATATCGCAACGAAATTTGGAGGGCTTGAATAAGAGATAAAAACCTACTATTTCATGGAAAAATTAAAGTGAATTTTTTACACTTAACTCCTAAATTCAATTGTTTTCGAAATATTAACGTTTGAAAAGTGACATTCCGGTTTAAAATAAGTATGGATTTTGGTCACTTCCGGTAAAACATTTTGCTAACTAAACGTTGTTATTAATTTGTAGTTAAATCTCTTGATGAATTCGACTAATAAGAGGCGTAAAGAGAGTTTATTGAGGATAAACAGTACCGCTTACCGGAAAATCTCGAAGCCTACGAATGTGTTCTGTAAATTCACAATCAAAACAAATTAGTTAGCTGAAAAATTATAATTTATTTTTGAATAACACTTTTATTTAACCCCAACAATTATTTCATCAAGTGTTCAATGTGATCTCCTCCTAAATCTTGACAATAAAGTGCCCTATTATAAATAGCTTCTCTCACGTTGATGAAAGTCTGTTCATCTATTTCTTCACATGTATCTATTATTCTGCGTTCCAACTCTTCTATTGTTTGGCATTCAGTGGAGTAGACTCTTGACTTCAGATACCCCCAAAGGAAAAAATCTAGAGGTGTAAGATCCGGAGATCTTGATGCCATTCTGTACTTCCCCTGCGACCTATCCATCGCCCAGGAAAGTTTGTATCGAGGAACTCTCCAGCCATGCGATCGAAATGGGGAGGTGCCCCATCCTGCTGAAATATTATTTCACGATTTTCAAACTTCTGTAAGATTGCCTCTGATGAAAATCGGTCCAACAACGCGATTGCCCAAAATCCCCGCCCAAACATTCACCTTTTTAGGAAACTGGGTATGTTCCTCTCTAAAAATATGCGGATTTGTATCGCTCCAGTATCGTACATTCTGTTTGTTGACTTTCCATTAAGAAAAAACGTGCATTCGTCTGCGAAACATACACGTTTTAGGAAGCCCCGTTCTCCTTCAATTGTTCTTGTTAACCACTCACAAAATTCAACCGTCCGGTCTGGATCATCCTCCGTGAGAGCATGCAGGATTTTCATTTTATAGGGATGAAACTTTTCTTTTTTTAGGACTCTTTGGACACTTTTTGAACTTACTCCACAGGATTCAGCAACTGCAGACGTCGACTGAGTCGGATTGATTACCATTTCAGCAACAATTTCTACCTTTTTTTCTTCTGAAAGAGGCGGTCTTCCTGATCTTGAGCATCTTTCAGCGTACCAGTTGCTTGGAGCTTATTTAAAAGTTTGCGCAAATATGACCTCGAAATAGGATTCTCGGGAAATCTATCATTAAACATACTGACTGCTATATGATAATTTCTTCCAGCTTCTCCAAATATCAAAACTGCTTCAAATTTATCGTCTAAACTACGAGCCATGATCATACTTTTCATAAAAGGATCTAGGCGCTCAGCGGACTATTTGACAGATAGCAGTTCAGTTCGACAGTAAACAAGATGTTACAGCGACAACGATTTTTTCCAACGCAAACTTGATTGAAAGCAACATTAGTGTTTTTGGTTGGGTTTGAAATGACCAAAATGTCACTTTTCAAACGTAAATTTTTCGAAAACAATTGAGCTTAGGAGTAAAATGTATGAGAGAAAACTGTTGAGAATTATGAGCAAATTTCGAAAATAATAATAAAAAAAATATTGAAGATGGCACTCAGCCGCCATTTTGGAACTTTTAGCTGTGATTTTTTCATGGAAAAGGAGGTTATCTCCTTTTTGAGCCCTCCAAATTTCGTTGCGATATACCAGTTGGTTCAAAAATTAGTAGGGGGGGGGGGACTTTAGACGAGCATTGTATATTCAAATCAAAGAAATGTTCGCATTGCATTGATAAATCCATTTTGTCACAGCAACATAATAATTCCATCAATCGAACAAACCTGTGTTCTGGGATGAATTTTATTTAGTCGGGTCAAGCCGATAAGAGTGACCAAATAAATTTGGTTGAATTAACAAATCCTTTTTTCCGTGTACAAGTATGCTCATCTCCTCAATATATTTCCTTATTTCACCTTCAGAATCTCCATAGATAGTAAGAATTTTTTTAATTCTCGTGTTTGTGTTTAATCTTTTAAAAATTCTATTGTGATTTACTGCTTCATTCATATTTATCCTCACTGCTGCTTTTTCCTTCCTTCAACATACTTCACTGGCTGCCTTTCTTCTATTATTATACTCTTCTTGATTAGCTGCATGACTCTGGAATCACGTCTCAAGGTTACGCTGATAACCTGGTCGTCACCAGTAGGGGCAAACATGAACAACAAGAACCCAACACAAATGAAGCTGCAAAAAGAGCATCGGTTAGCCTGTCTGGGAATCACAGGGGCAATATTCACTGCACAGGTGATATTGAACCTTCCGCCACTATGAAGGAAGCGGCTGTGAATGCCTTCAGACTACACCAGGCATCAAAGTTGATAGCTGGAAATATGATTGCATATCTGAAAATTCTGGAAAATATTTCCCTAGAACCGAGGAACAAGCCATCAGATATTATGCCAGCTAGGCACGTCTTTGAAGTAGACGAATTATGAAGTGGTTATGAACAACAACCATAAATTCACAGCGAACGGGCCTCAACTAGGAAGAAATCAGAAATCAGTATGGTATACTGATGGTTCCCAGATGGACGAAAGGGCTGGAGTGGGAGTAATGGGTCCCAAGAATTTCCAAACCCCAACAATTTTTCAAGCAGAAATCCATGAAAAAGAATTTTCACTTTGCAGACGTATGCAACGAAGCATATTTACATTAACCAATCCAATTCGGAGTAAACACCTGAATACCGGTTTCGAAGTTTTTGCCACTCATCAGTTCAGAGTAGGTGTTTCAAACAACAGCCCGAATGTGATTAAGCTCTGGCTAAGGCATGATGATGCATCACCATGTGTTGCCTCCATAATACCGGATTTGATTCCAATTGAGCGTGCGAGGCTCATGCTCCAAAGACGTGTTTTGCGGGTTGCAGACTATTTTTTGAAATGGCCACAATTGTTTGCAGCCCTATACAGAGATTATACTACAATAATACTACAATAATCTGCTCCTAAGCATATAAAGAACCGTTGGAATCATAATCAACAATACACACAACTTTTCAAGTTAACCTAGAGTTTTTTTTTCATTCAAAATTGTATTTTTCTAGTTTATTTTCTTGAAAATTGTTTCTTTTTTTGGATTAAGTTTAATTAACGACAATAGTTTCTTCAACCTTAATAATACCACTAGAGAAATTCACACCTACTCTCATTGGTAGCTCAGTAGATTCCTAGTTATGTATTTAATTTAATGAAAGAAGAGTCTACACCATGAAGGTTTCACATCAAGCGCTAACTTCAACTAACATCATGAATTCTGAGTACCTACTATCGATAGGGATGTTTTTCACTTGTTGTATTGTTTTGGGAAAAACTGTAACACAGTCGATATCATTTATCATTCAACGATTGGCAAATAGATTCTTTCGATTTTTTGTAGTTCGTTGTCTTTTTTTTTTTTAATTCATGTTTTTTCATTTTTCAGGAAACTAGAGTCTGCGAAAGGATAGACGAAGTTGACTGCACAAAATCTGAACAATTTTATAGTTTAAATTTAGAATTATATGGAAATAGTCAACCCTCTAATTTAGAAGGTGAGTGAGTTTTGATTAATATAAGTACGTATATTATGGTGATTTATGTGGATTTGATATTCAGTTTGTTACAATTACTCTCCATATTTTTATCATTGTGCTGCTATTCATAAAAAATCAGCCGAACATTTTTCTTCAATTCCAATGACGAATACATCACGATTATTTCATCACATTATGTATTAGTGGAAACTAGACGTAATGATGCAGGGAATATAACTCATGAAATCGAGTTTGGGGCATTCAAGACAATTTCGTTCGATCATTATTTATGGACAAGATACACGTACCTAAATGGAACCATTTTTTTAATTCAAAAAGCAATTAGTATTCCCTTTGAATAAACTCGGCCGATCACGATTTGGAAATAATCAACAATTAGCAGATCCATTGACTGTTGTTTGGTCATTTCATGAAATATAGAACTATATAGATAATATATTACACTCAAATAGCTTGCGGTTAGGTGTGTCTGCTAATAGATAAACTCTCTGATGGAATGAACCCAACCAACAAAAAGTAAGACATAGACATCGAAAGTGCAAATCATAATCACATGAATTAGAATAATAATCCGGTAATTTTTTAGTCGTGCTTTCGATTTCAGATTTTGGAAATATGCATTAACCATATTTATGTACAAAAGAAAAATTTGATCACAGGGTAATTGTAAAAATTTCATTTTAGAACAAAAACCGCCACTTTAGCGCTTGAAACTCAATCAGGAATCTCAATAAACGTAGCAGCGTACCGCTTTTTGTAGCCGTTGGATGATAAAAAGTTGTATCGACCACGGTCGGCCGTTAGCAACGTTGGGTACATTTATATTTTTTCACAACAATAATATCCACATACAGTTTTTGGCTTATTCTAAGGGGAATTAACATTGTTCGTTGATTTTCCTACATCGAATTTTGTCTGTCATATGCATATCGTTTAGAAAATTGAAAAGATTATTCGTATTTAAAAGACTTTCAGGAGAGATCCCACGACTCCCCTGGGAGGATTCCAGATCTGGTTCCTTCTAATATCCTCAAACATATGACATTCAACTAGGAGGTGTCAAATACTTACTTGCACTGAACAGTCATCACCCGTTTTCACTGGTTTCCTTTTGAAAATGCTCTCGTGGGTGTATCTTTTGCGGTCTAGTCGTAATAGTTTGTCTTTTTTTCTGAGGAAAGATAGCCCGCGGTTTCGATGGTACATTGTTTATTTTACATGATGAACACTTTATAGCACTGAGTGAGTCAGTGATAATGAGTGACTTTTGTATTCCATAACTCGTGATGTATTTGAGAGAGTCATATATTGGCGTCTTGACTTTTTGAAGGTTTCCCAGCTTCTCAATAAATGCTGTTGAGGAGCAAAAAACGTTCATTACCGTTCTAAGTGCTGACTTTTGTGGGGAGATTGAAAGTATTACCAGTCTCTTGCTCACTGGATCATACACCACTGAACCATACTCTATTCTCGATATTCTAAGGGTATAGAAGGAGTAATATTTTTGCGTCAGATCCTTACTAATGGTTTGAATGTACTCCACGAGGTTTTATATATGAGATTCCTAGGTGAGCTTATGATCAAGTGTCACTTCCAGATATCTGGTACCGGCTCATTCTCTATAAATTACCAACCCTTATCATCGTTATTATTGCCTATAGAAAAAAAATTAAATGTATAACTGATTTTTTTATAAAAAGCTATAATTTTTGTTTCAATAGGATACCCTGTATATTATTGGATTTTTTTAATGATATTTTTTCCTTGGTTTCAAAAATATACCATATGTTACCCCTATCTCATACCGTTTTTGAGTTATTGAACGTCGAATAACTTAGTTATAGTTTAACCATTTTCAATTGCAGAAGCTGTTTCTATAGGGAGCAAATTAAAAACTCACTTCGTCAACACGAGCGTTTATGCGAAGAAACGGAACGAAAAATAATGTGTACTACTCGTAAACATTCTCCGTCGGCGAACGGTATATCAAGAGAGCCGATAGTCAACGGGGGTTTGAGTGACCGCAAGCTAATGATGATGCTTGTAATAAATCACCAGTTTCAGAAGGCCTGAGTAAATGAAAGCGTCTCTGGTTTGGGATCGAAATAGGTTTTAAATTATTTTATAGTTGTGATGTGTTTTGTTGGAAAATATGTCTTTTTTCGACCATGGGAACATGAAATTATGTTGATCCGATTGCCTATTAATACATACTTCCTTGTTTATGGCACATTTTTTTCATTTAAACGTATTTTCAAAATATTTACATATCTGAATAAAATCAGTATCTCCGCCTCTGCTAATGAAAGGATTGCGCCTCAGTACTGGGAAACTTGTTTTTTATGCTTCTGCAATTGATAATGGATGAACTATAGACTAGTTGTTACTGTAAATATTTATCCTATAAAGTTAAAAAAATTTAAAGAAACTTTGGAAATGACAATAATTATGTTTGTTTAGTGACATTTCTTTAACGAAATAATAAAAGGTTTGGAAAAAAAAAAAAAAATAGATAACAAAGATTCTTTTAGGAAATTTAAAAAACATGATAACTCATAAAAGATGTTCAATGTGTCCACCATTGTTGTCAATGCATAATTTTATATTTATAAGTGCATTGGAAATTGCTTCATTATGGACATTCAGATTCTCCATTAGAAGTCGAATCGTGTCTTTAATGAGTTGAATATCATTATTAACAATGTCTTTTAGAAATCCCCAGAAAAATGAATTTATAGGGGTAAAGTCCGGATTGTTAAGTGGCCATTCATTTCCTATCCATATTGGGAATACATTATTCAAATGTTCTTGAACGGGTAGGACACTATGCAGTGTTGCCCCATCTTGCATCCAAATCACTGGCTTCCGAAAAATTCTGTAAAATAATATTTTCTACTTCTGGGATGAATATTTCTTGTTAGATAACTCCTGTTAATATATACTCATAAAATATAGGGCCACCAATTTGATTTCTGAAAATTCCGCATCAAACGCTTAAAGTTTTTTTTCCTGTTTTCTTTATTTGTTTCACCAATTTTTTTCTGTTGTCCTTTTTTTCCCACTACCTTCGATTTATCATATTGAAAACTCATCATTCCATAATATTTTAGTTAAATAATCGGGATATTCATTCAAATTTCAAATAATCCGTTGGTAAAATTTCAGCCATTTCCGCGACGTGTTCATAAAAGTAGGTACCAATTAATTTCATTGGACAATGATTGGTTGGTAAGTAACAACTTGTCGAACGGTTAATTCAATTACAATTCGCGCGACAAGCTTTTTGAAACGAAATAATTCAACAAAAAATAATTAAATCATTGTCAGCGATGATTTGAACTTATTTTATACGTTTTAGTACACGTCTTAAATAAAAGCTTGTCTTTAAAAAGGTTTTTTATTAGTTGTTTTATTTTTTGCTTTCCAGTTAGTTCGCCTTAATCTGTTCATTTCAAATTGAGCATCGTTATTACAGGTCACTTCCCTGTGAATTTTGAGCTGGAAGAATTCATGATCTACGACCCCAAAAACTCCCACACACCAATTTTAAATGGAATCTGACCATTATCATAAAACTCGTCCGCCATCCTGAAGTCGCCATCTTGAATGTATAGATTTTGACAAAAAATTCATAATCTCCGAACTTGAAAACCCCCACATACCAATTTTGAATAAAATATGACCATAATCAGAAATATCGTCCACCATCTTGGGGCCGCCATCTTGAATTTATAAATTTTGACAAAAAATTTATAATCTCCGACCCCGAAAACCCCCGTATACCAATTTTGAATCGAATTGGACCACAATCACGGAACTCGTCCGCCATCTTGGAGTCGCCATCTTGAATTTGTGAATTTTGACAAAAAAAACATTTCCGACGCCCAAAACCCCCACACACCAATTTTGAATCAAATCGGACCTTAATTACAAAACTCGTCCGCCATCTTGGAGCCGCCATTTTGTTTTTTCCCCAACCAAATTTTTATAATGCACTGGAATTATGAACACCTGCCAAATTTTGAATTAATTGGACGACTAGAAGTCGGTTAAAATTCACTTGCAAGATTTGACCCTAACGAACGAACTAAGAAATAGAAGCTTGTAAGAAAAAATGTAACTCTCATAGGATAGGTACCTATTTACAGTAACAACTAGTCTAACTGAGTTTCGACGTTTAATACCTCAAAAACGGTATAAGATAGGGGATATTTTTGGAATTAGGAAAAAAAGATCATTCCAAAAATTCAATAATATACAGGGTATCATATTTAAAAATAATTGTATCTCCTGAAATCTGCACGCTACTGTATTTTGGTTAGCATTTTATCAAAATTCAGTCATAACCACATAACTTTGACATTTAACCTTTTTTTCTAGAGGCAATAATGACGATGATAAGGGTTGGGTAATTTATAGTGAATAACCCGGTTCATTCTGTAAGACGAGTAGGTTTGGTAGGTATACATATTTTTAAAATTTACCAACCCCCATTCGAAATCTTATAGATAATACGTTTTAATGTCGTTCGTGGCATTTTGGAGACTGCTCCTACATAGTTGTAATATTTTTCCCTTTCAGGTATTTAAACAGGTCATCGCCAAACTCATTCATACAAGTTTTTCAATGAATATTGCAAATGTTTCTTCGCAATTGGAGGAATATTTGTGATAATCACATCATGAAAGAAATTCTTATTTCGCTCAGATCCTCGGAATTGAAGTTGGTGTAATAGTGACTTTCAAAGATTACCGGACCCCAGTTTTTGACAATGAACTGTTTTTTTGTTTTTTTTTTTGTTTTTTTTTCAATGACGATGAACATTTTCCAGAAAATTCTGAGACTGAACAGCCCCTAATAATCAAATCAACCCTACCGACCACTACCACCACAACGACGGAACCACCTAGGAAAACCACACATACCCCCTACTACACCACCGTCACCTCCCCGACAACCGGAGGAAGCGCTCAACAACAACTCCTTTCCGCCCACCACTTCCCCGTCATCGACTCAAATTCGCCGGATATCCGCTTCAACCCGGAGGAAATCAACATAAGTTTACATCCGGGAGCGCCTCCAGACATTCGGACGATTTCGTACTACAGTGACAAAAAAGTGGCGCACAGTGAGACAAAAGTGGTAGTGACTACGCATGGGTCGGTAGTGACTACGCATCGCTCGGCGCCGTACGCGGACGGGGTGAATACGCGGAAATCGGTGAATAGTTACAACCAGGCGACGCCGGGCGATATCAATTTCGGGTTCACTTACAGGAACGCTGACGTCGAGGATTATCACACCGACGACCCGGATAGTTATCATTTCCACACCGAGTTCAGGCCTAGTCAAGAATATTCAGGTAAAACAGATTTTGCTTATATGTTATTTCTTCAGCCGTATAGTTATAGCTTTTTCGTTACTGAACTGGCGAAAGAACGGCCAGACAACGTTCACTTTTCCCTAGTGAGTACCCTGGGTTCACTTTTATTTAAAACTATCCTCGTCGCCAGTTGTTATACAGGGAGTATAACGATGCGTGGGTGGATAGCTGTTTCCCCCTATTTGAGATAAGAAAAACGGTATCATATCAAAGTTGTAGAGAGTAATGAAAGCTATGATACAGAAATAACTACCAACTTACAAGGGGCCCGAAAATGTGTGTCTAATCAAAGTTATGTTATTAAGTGAAACACCGTATACAGTATCTCACTTCTCATGGAAACATCCCTGTATCTTCCGTAATTATTAGAGAAGAATTCTGTGATTTTCACGATCGTTAGATATACCTTCTGGGGTTAACCTGACTGAAATACAATGCGCGCCAGAGGCGATGGTTATAGCGATTTTTGCGAAAATAATATTAGGGGGCAAGGTATAGACCGGGAGATGGTGACACAAAATATTAGGTCATTTGTACCAGTATGGCGGTTCTTCAGGGGTCTAATTACGGAATGACAAAAAAAATGATGGTCATAGCGCTGGTACCGGCGGCCCAATCGCGTGGGCGTTAATCGAACGTGTCGGATAAATAACGAGTGTCAAACGATTTGTTCCACAAAAATGCTTGTATTTTCCGATAGTCGATAAAAAGTAGGCGGTAGCGTAATACTATACTTCTCCGGTGTGACTTACAGCCCGCCATACCGACGCAAATACATTAATTGAAAAAAAACAATCCAACCATTTGTACCAGGCTAATTTTTGCGCAGCTAATCATCGTCGAGTAGCCATTCACGAAAATCACCTTGCCATACTTTTCCGACGGTTCCCAATGGCCGCCATACCGCCGCAATGAGTAATTTTTTTCGCAAAACGATTTGTACCAGTATTGCATTTGGATTTTTGGAAAGTATTTGATAAAATGTGACCGTTATTATATTTCCCATACGTCTAGTAGGGGAAAAAAGTGCTGCCATACTTGAAAAACTTATTTATTCGACACGTTTTGAAAATACGACTGTAAAATACGTAAAATCATTTTTTACATCATGGAATCATTGTATTCTGTTCGTTTGGATGTAATTCTACCTAAAAAAAATTATTCCAGATTGTAACCATGGGGCAGACGACTGTCGGACTTAAGCCAAGATGTAAAAAAAAAGACGATTTGTACCAGTATGGCATTTGGATTTTTGGAAATTATATGATACAATGTGACCATTATTATATTTGCCATACCTAGTAGAGGTAAAAAGTGGCGCCATACTATGGGGCGGAAGTCTGTTACACTCGAACAAGATATGTTCAACCCTTTGAAAACTCTCTGTTTCTTATAGACCTTGAATCAGCATATTGAACTGCATACATTCTATTGGCTAATAGACAATTTCTGTCACCCAAAATGTAAATCATGTTTATCATTTCTTCGGTAGATAATTACATTTTGAAGCGAAAAAATATTAGGTTCAAACTATAAATTCACCTCCTCGATAATTGAATGGCAAGTTTGTTGACAATTCCAATAACATTCAAATGTTCCAACGGTGATTTGATACAATCGATAATATGATCTACATTCCGGGTAGATGATTTTAGCCAGTAGAATGTATGCAGTTCAATATAGAAAGTAAGACCCGAGAGTTTTCAAAGGAGAGATTTGTAGAAACAGGAAGTGTAAAGCACAAGAAGTAAACAAAACGTGGAAGGAAGAGAATAAAAATAAGCGATGGTGTCGTAAACTGTTGAGAATTTTCACGTCAGTAAAAGGGAAATTGCAAATGATACATATCCGGCGAGAAAGCATCGACACTAGAATACATGAAAAATAGAATTAGGGAAGTTTTTCGCTCTATTACAAAATCAACTTCAATTGGAGTTCGAAGAGCAATTGTAGATGGGTTTAATTTTGGCATAGCTCAAAATAGGAGATTGTTGCCGTAAATTTACGCTTTCTCAGATTGTTTGAGTTTATTTTGTTACCTGTTTTGTCCAGCATTGAATAAAAAAATCTTTATTATTGTTATCATGGCTTTTTCATACTTTCCTTAAGAATTAGATACATTTATGATCAAATAGGCAAATCTTACATTTTCTGCAAGCTCATAGTGTGGACAATTCAGGTATGGCCTTACTTACAGGGTGTTCCATTTGAAAAAACTGAGAAAAAAGTTTTCCCGAGTTTTAGTTGCCTCAATCGGTACCATTATGGATAGGAAATGAAAATACACCACCTCCGAGGATATTTGCTGGAAAAACTGTCTCATTTCCAAAATAATGATTTTGAGATATTTGATATTGAACGAACCCATTTTGTGACATTAATCGCACCATAACTTCCGAACCACCTGGTATAAACCCATACATACAACCCTATATTTTTGAGGAACACTCTGCCAAAGTTATTTTCGAGTGAAAATATATAGGGTGTTTCATTTAAAAAAACATAACTTTGATAAGTCACACATTTATCGGATAATCTGTTTGTTGGTAGTTATTTTTGGAACATAGCTTTCATTGCTCTCTACAACTTT
Organism: Gonioctena quinquepunctata; assembly: GCA_018342105.1. Taxonomy (NCBI): domain Eukaryota; kingdom Metazoa; phylum Arthropoda; class Insecta; order Coleoptera; family Chrysomelidae; genus Gonioctena; species Gonioctena quinquepunctata. The sequence goes on from JAFIRS010000012.1 coordinate 823,452, forward strand.
TATTTGAGACATTTTTTTCTATCTCAAATGGCAGCTATCGTCCACTCACGCGTCGTTGATACACCCTGTATAAGCACATTAAATGTGAAATGAAGCACTGATCGATGTAAACAAATAAGTTCACTTGATATTCTTCCTGTGTTCTTTCGCCATTCTGAAACGAATGAGCTCTAGTTGCCCATTGACGTAGGAAAAAGTTTGCACTTGCAAAATAAACTACTCCCCTGACATGATCATTTGAAGAAAAAAATTATACCAATAATCCCCTGCATTTTTGGGTTTTAGTTTGAAACTAGGATATTTTCTGAACGACTATTGAATATTATTTCTTCTTAGGGCTATTTAGAACGATGAATTGATACATGACTTGGATTTTTTAATATACCCATTTCTTCACTTTAAGTGGAAATCCTCACTCGTTCAGCCCTGAGGAAGGTTCTGTACCTGCCAAAATCAACTTTATATTGTAGTATCCCTGAAGATGGAAATGAAACATTCCGAAAGTTTAGACAAACTTTAAAGAGTGCACTTTTTCTTTTGCTGCATACCCTAATATCTGAGCTTTATATATATATATATATATATATATATATATATATATATATACTAGCGGACCCGACAGACGTTGTCCTGTCCAAATTTCTATGTTCCCTAAAATGTTTTTCCCGAAAACTCTCCTCCGCGTAGAATTTCTTTTTTTCTATGTTTTCCTTTATGTTGTTCCATCTAGATTATGCTTTTGACTCCTTCCGCTCCCTGTTGTCCCGTTATCTCGTTTTCCCGTTATCCCATTTTCCTGTTATCCCTTGTTTTCTTTATCCCGTTATCCCCTTATCCTGTCATCCCGTTATCCCGTTCTTTCGTTATCCCGTTATTCCTTTTATCCCGTTATCCCATTATCCCGTGATCCCGTTTTCCTGTATCCCATTTTTTTCCCTTTATCCCGTTTTTCCCTTACCCCCTTTCCTGTCATCCCGTTATCCCGTTTTTTCGTTTCCCGTTATTCCTGTTATCCCGTTTTCCTGTTATCCCGTTTTTTATTATCCCGTTATTCCTTATCCTTATTCCGTTATCCCGTTTTTTCCCGTTATCCAGTTATCAAATTATCTGGTTATCCCGTTATTCCGTTTTCCGTGTATCCCATTTTTTCTTTATCTCGTTTTTCCCTTATCCCCTTATCCTGTCATCCCGTTTTCCCGTTTTCTCGTTATTCCCGTCATCCCGTTTTTCTGTTATCCCTTTTTTTATTTATCCCGTTATTCCGTTTTCCCGTTATTCCCTTATCATGTCATCCCGTTTTCCTGTTTTTTCGTTATCCCGTTATTCCCGTTATCCCGTTTATAAAATAAAATAGAAAATAGGGGTTGATCGTAGAAGGGTGAAAATTAAAAGCAATATGATTTTTTTTTATTCTAGGTCATGACAAAATAAAAATAAACATCTTGCAAAAAAAATAGGGGTTGATCGTAGAAGGGTGAAAATTCAGGGTTGTATGTATTTTTGAATGCTGTTTCATGGTTTCCCAATCATCCGGACCGATTGGGATACCATGAAACAGGCTGTAGGCGGATGGTGGGCTCTCTTGGATTCGTAACAAATTTCTCTTATTCTCGTTACTCAGAACGCACTAGGAGTACGACTATTGGTGTCGTGGATTGGCCTATGCTGACATCTGTTGGTGAACTATTAATGTGCACGAAATTTCGTGTCATTAAAATTCCACGATGACAGGTCTAAGCTTCACCGCACAGATTATAGGTGACTCTATCTATAATTTGATGCTTTTCACATTTTTGTACTTGCCGATAGGTATTAACTCTACGAGATATTTGATACGAATTTGAAAGAGACCACACCACAAGCCGTCCTGATGATTAGGAAACCATGAAACAGGCCGTAGGCGGATGCTGGCCTCTCTTGGATTCGTAACAAATTTCTCTTATTCTCGTTGTTTGTTTTGCGTTACTCAGAACGCTCTAGGAGTACAACTATTGGTGTCGTAGATTGGCCTATGCTGACATCTGTTGGTGACCTATTAATGTGCACGAAATTTCGTGTCATTAAAATTCCACGATGACAGTCTAAGCTTCACCGCACAGATTATACGTGTCACTATCTATAATTTGATGATTTTCACATTTTTGTACTTGCTGATAGGTATTTACTCTACGAGATATTTGATACGAATTTTTAGTGTCTTGACGTTACATCTTTTTTTTTTAACTAATCATATTAGGTGAGTCAATGATTATATAAAAAATTTTGGCCAATTACGCGAGATTTGTGTATTTCTATTTGAAATCGATAGAGCTGATCTTGTGGTTACTTTATGTAATAACGTTCAGGAATAAGGATTCAGGGTTCCCTACTACGAAAGGAGAAAAGGAACGTGGGAGTTGGAATGTGGGAGGAAGATAAATATTACCTGGTTACCTTCAACAGAACCATTGTTTATCTGGAAGATCTAGTACACGATTATTTTTTGTAGTCGGATATCGGGGGTATTATTAAAATTGGGGAAGTCTATAAAAATTCCACATTTTTCAAAAATTTTGTAAACGCTTGTTTCAAAGACATTGATGAAAATGTCCTACCAGACCAGGTTTTTAGCAGTTTTAAAAGGAAACTATAGAAATAATAAAAATCAAGATTTATTTTGACCGCTTTTCGCTAGATGGTGATAACTCTCTGCGGTTTTGAAAGGCTATTTTCATAACGGAATTATGATATTATTCGCATATTAAAAAAATCAAATTATGATTTGATGATTTTTATTTGGTCCCAAAGACTTCCGCACGAGTCCCTTCGGGTCATGTACAATATAATGTTATTTTTGTGCAGCGCGTGAATATATTACATGCCCACTCTTGTTTGTTAGGTACTCAGTTCAGTGCGTTTTTTTCTCTCAAAATTGAATTTGTTGACGACTCCGTCTGCCAACAGCCAGATTAACACCTCTGGTGAAGGGTATGTTCCTTAGATTGTGCATATTCCTTCCGAGTCTATCCTCAACCAGCCTGAGATGAGCTCTCCAAGCGGCTCTTCTCAACACGATGTGAAGAGGCGAGAAGTCTAGTATGACTTGATCTCATTGCTTCTTCATGTAAAGACTTGTACTTTGTTATTGTAGCCACCATAATCCTGCTGGGCTACACTCCGCTTCGTGCGTGATCATAGCAGCTTCACGTTCTAACCCCAATAATTTTTTACGTAGCCTTAGTAAGGATATTGCCCTATTAGCGATATTTTCTACGTGTCAGTTCCAAAGTAATATTGCGTCTAAGGTCAGTCCTAGTCCCTTTATCTCTTGTTTCAATTCTTGGTCTTTTCCATTGAGGCGTATGGGCTTCAAGTTGTTTCCTCACTCAAGTTTTTAGGGCACTCAAGTTTTTAGGGCATATTTCAGTTATCCTATATGATCAATAAGGATTCCTGGCATTTCAAACGTGTAATAACCTCCCAATCGAATCTTCATTTTCAACATAACGAGGATCAATTTCCATGAAATTTTCAGTTCCTCACCACAACGCTCAACCTCAACAATACACGTCGAGCACCTACCGCAACGACTACAATCCCACCACCTCGAAAAACAATAATTTCCAAGGTCGATCGTCGACCACCATCAGGAACTACTTCATAGAATCCCTGAAGCCACCAGCAGCCGACCAGCAGAGTCAATATGGCCATCACCAGAGCGAAAAGCCCCAGGCGCAGAGACTACAGCTGCCACTACCGACACTGCCTCCTTTGACGTTTAGTTCACCGGCGCCATTTTCGTTGCAACAGCGGGTGGATACCAAAAGGTAGGGTATACTGCGTTGTGTATGGACCTCGAAACTGTTCCTTCTGGAAATTCTGCAAATATCAGTTCATACAAGTGGCAGAAACAAAAGTATTAAAAAAAATACAAACAGGCTTTTTGGTATATTTCCTTCGATACAGTCAGGCGTTTTAGGATGGCGATATGCAATAAATCATTGGTGAGACGAAATGTATATTTAGTTCATTTCAACTCTATCTGCTCATGGTGATCAAAATGAGTAATAGCTGTTGGGTCAGCCCAAATAGGACGTGCCTTGAGATATCTCAAACAAGTGGAAAGGGCTTAGACGTATAAGTCAGGTCTCACCAATGATTTATTGTTTACTTCGCCATGCGAAAACTTTTTAACTAGATCTTAGAAATTTTTTATAGGTACGAGAATACTCAACCGTTTCCCAGTATTCGTTCTCCATCAATATAAGCAACTTTCTCGAGATCAAATGATATATTAATGAAACAACAATCAGTAATAAAATATTATTTCAAAATTGTTTTTAAAATTTCAACTTGAAATCTGCTTTTTGACGAAATATCTCTTTTTCAAAAAATGTGACTATTCTCAAAAACATTTAACTCTCTTGCGTACTTCCGGAGGGGGGAGGGCTTGTCTTTACCGGCCGGCCTAGTAGACGAGAACTACAATAAAAATCACAGCATAAGCCGAAGACTAGTGGGTTGACTAGTAACGTTTATGCGAACTCCGGGGTATCTGGCGTCCCCCGGTTTCATTTGCCTTCCTGCGGCATGTGGGGCTCTGCGCCGCAGGTGATTGTCTTTCCTCAGCTTCTGGGGGGACCTCCACAAAAACCATGGGAGAATGAGGAACTGAGGGTCGTTGGAGAGGCAGCAATGGCACACAACGATACCTTGGTGAAAATTCTACCCAGATGAGCCAAAAGCTCAAGGCTCTTCAAATAAACCTCCAACATTCAAAAGCATCTACAAGTGTGCTTAGAAGGAAGTTTATTGCAGAAAACCTTATTATAGGGTTGCTTCAAGAGCCCTGGATTAACAGAGGACGAAGAATACAAGGACTCGCAATAAAATCAGGTAAGTTATTTTTTCGCAACACTTATGAGCACCACGAGCAGCCATATTGCTCGCACCCAACATTAAATTTACTCCTGTTCCAGAGTTCATCACTGGAGATTTGGCAACCGCCATCGTGGAAGTGCCAACTGAAACAGGCAAGGGGCAGATTATTATTGCCTCGGCCTACTTCCCAGGGGACTCGCCGTCACCCCACCACCAGGGGAAGTCCAAATCCTCATCAGATGGTGTCAAAGAGGAAACAGTCATTTCATTCTGTGCTGCGTTGCGAACGTGGGGAAGCACAGAAATAAACGCACGAGGTGAGTAACTTTTAGAATATTTGTCTGCGACTAATATAGACATTGTCAATAAAGGTAGCAAACCCCCCTTTATAAATGCGATCAGAAAAGAGGTTCTTGACCTAACCCTTGCTGGTCTATTTATAACAAACTACATTCACAACTGGCACGTATCTGATGACTCCTTGATGTCGGATCATCAACGCATAAGATTCGATTTGTAGTCATCGGAAACCCGCTTCGAGGGATATAGTATACCTTAACTGACCAACTGGGATGCTTATAACGAGTATTTCGAGAGGCAGTTGGAGGACCAACATTATCCATCGATTCAGCTGAGGAACTAGATACAGCCTCCAAGCAGCTTCAAAATGCATATGAAATCAGCTGCCCAGAAAAATAAAAGGCTCTCAATAGAGACGTGCCTTGGTGGAATAATGATCTAAACAAACTCAGGACAAAAGTTAGGAAACTCTTCAATAGAGCTAAAAGTCTGGGACCCTGGAAAGACTACAAAGCGGCTCTTTTTGAGTACAACAAGGAACTCAGAAAATCCAAAAGAAGAACATGGAGGCAAATGTGTGAGGGTATTACATAATTAGCCCCAGCCCAACGCCTCCAGAAAGTTCTTTCTAAAGAACATACCAAAGGCATCGGTCTGATCAAAAAGCCGAACTTTGGATATGCAGAAAACCAGAAGGAAAGCATAAGTGTTCTCATCCAGACACACTTTCCTGGGCTGTTGAAGACGAACTACAAAGTGCTCAGCTGGAAGGGGTTATCATCAACCCCAACAGAACCAGCAGGAGATTAGCAGGAAAAATCTTCAGCACCCAAAAGGTCAAATGGGCTTCAAACCTTTTAAATCGGTCGGAAAGGACGGAATATTATTACAAAATGGCCTTGAAATAATGGAGCCTTTCTTGAAAATGCTGTTCAAGGCTAGTTCAATTTTCGGTCACATATCGAAAGCCTGGAAGGAAGCTGCAGTTGTGTTCATACCAAAGATTGGGAGACGTCCAGCAGACGAATCAGAGTCTTATCGCCCCATCAGTCTCACCTTTTACCTGAAAACATGCATAAAATTATAGACTGTTATATAAGAAGTGAAATCCTTTTGGACAGACCGCTTCGCAAAAAACAGTTCGCATATAAAGCAGGAAAATCAACGATTAATGCTCTATAATGCTTAGTTGAAAGCATTGAAAAGACATACTTGGCCGACGAAATGGCTCTAAGTGCATTCATAAATATAGAAGGTGCTTTCGATAACACCTCACATGACTCCATCATCAGAACGCTAGAGGAAATTAATATAAACACCTCACTGATCAGATGGATACATGCAACGCTGGAAAACAGATCATTGTAGCTGCTCTCGAAGAGAAAACGGTCAGAATGACAGCGGAAAAAGGTTGTCCCCAAGGCGGGGTTATGTCGCCTTTGCTGTGGTCACTGACCATGGATAATCTGATAGGGAAGCTACATAAATTTGGAATTACGACTCAAGGTTATGCCGATGACCTGGTCGTCACTATTAGGGGCAAACATGATGAAATAATATCCAATCGCATGCAGACAGTCCTAAATATAATCAGAAGCTGTTGCGCAAAGGAGGGACTAAATGTAAATCCTAGCAAAACAGTGCTGGTTCCATTCACACAGAGGCGTAATTTCGAACTGAAATCCCCAACCCTGAATGGAACTCAGCTAACTTTTTCCAATGAAGTCAAATACCTGGGCGTCATAATCGACCAGATACTAACATGGAACAATCATATTAAAAAAATTATTTCCAAGGTTACAGCGGCAACCTGGACTTTCTGGCAAGACATGGGGTTTGAAGCCGAAAATTATATACTGGGTTATCAAACCCATGGTCACCTATGCCTCTTTAGTATGGTGGCCAAATACCCAACAGCACTCGGCACAAATCAAGCTGCAGAAAGTGCAGTGGTTAGCCTGTCTGGGAATCACAGTGGCAATATTCACGTGTCCCACTGCAGCACTAGAGGTTATGCTGAATCTTCCGCCACTGCACTTGTGTGTAATGAAAGAAGCGGCAAGAGTGTCTTCAGATTACACCAGGCATCAAACTTGAAGGCGGGCCTCAACTAGAGAGAAATGCATCAGTATGGTATACTGATGGTTTCAAAATGGTCGAAAGGGCTGGAGTGTTAGTAACGGGTCCTAATTTTAGGCACTAAAATCCCTAGGCAAAGCCCCAACAATTTTTCAAGCAGAAACTCATGCTATAGATGCTAAGAATGCCTTGAAAGAGGCTTCAGGCGAGCAAAGATCTATATGTTATCAGACAGCCAAGCAGCTCCAAAAGTTCTAAAGTCGCGATCTCGTAAGTCTAGACTGACTTGGGGCTGCAAACTCTCCCTGAGACAACTGGCTACGAACAATCAGGTTACTCTGATGTGGGTGCCAGGTCACAAGGGAATCAAAGGCAATGAAGAAGCGGTCAATCTTGCTAAGGAAGGCGCAAACACTCAATTTTCTGGTCCGGAACCATTCTGTGGTCTTTCCCAAAACCACATCAACAAAGAGTTTCGGCGCTGGGAAGCTGACCAAATTAAAACCCACTGGAATAAGGTTCCAAGGCAAAGACAAGTGAAAAGGCTTCTGAGCCCATCGCCAAAAAAAGCAGAACAGCTTGTCGAGCTGGAGAAGAAATACTTGAAACTGGTGACGGGACTGCTCACCGGACATTGCCCTCTGAGGTATCACCTCAAAAAATGGATAGATCAAACGCTGAAACTGCAGAACACCTGCTTTGCGACTGACAAGCGCTGTTTTGCAAAAGGCTTAAGTTCCTCGAAGGGGTTTCACTAACGCCCCCAGACATCAGGAAACAGATACGCTTAGCAAGGAGTCTCGGAATCCCGGATCTTGAATAGATGGAGGGTAATGTACAAAAGACCTTACAGGTCGAGGTACGGAGAGGCTGAAGAGCCATATCGACCCCCCTACAATCTACTACGTACTTCCGGCCATTGTCTCTGAATTTTTTCTCCAACATACAGATGTATTTTATTTTTGTTAATAGGACTTTAACAAACTGATAGCGCGGCCAGTCGGAAAGATAGATTTCAGAATGCATTTATTGAGGGCACATGTGGGGTATGTCCGGATATTGATATTTCTTTCCACTTTCAGTTCATTTCTCATCATAGAATATGTTATCCACATTGTTAACGCTTTCATTGTTCTATAGTTTTGAAATGCGCCAGATTTACCGTCTCATTTTTTACTCTTGTACCACTCTTCGAATTTTAGGTATTGAATTATTCAAAGCCAAATTTGGCGTTTCTTCTATCGTCGGAATAAATACTCACTTTTGTTGATATTCACTTTGATATAAATATGACAACGTACATGGATATTCATTCCGAGAAGTGACAGGTGTCTCAAATCGCATAAAAATTATATTGACAGAACGAAATCCGAACAATGTGGGTCTTTTGATAACAGATTACATAAATAACTAATTAATTTATTTATTATTGTTGAAGAATCTAATGCAATCAATTATCCATACGATATCTACTGCCCAACTGGAAGGTTTTTGATTCACCATCATATCTTTTATTCTAAAATGCAGTAACGTATTGAGGCAAATTTATCAATTTGCCTTTCCAGAACAGATTCCTTTTTTTATGAGAAGAGAAACCCCAGAAAATAGTTATTCACATTCAACTGAATTATTATTCATTTTAAAAATGTACTCTGTCCTTTGGTTGTCCCCAAGTTGGTATTCGAACTTTCACGTAATCTGATTCAACATGATAGCTTTGTTTTTTTTTAAATAATTCTGTTTTAATTTCTTCCCGAGATAAAAGTATATTGGGTGTATAACAAACATTTTCAAAGCTACATTGGATATAGAATCTCAATGGGAAATATCTACAACAACAAAAATTTCATATCCATTAATCTTTTGGCATTAAAAGAAAATTTTCTGCTACTGAATTGCTGTTGAAAGAAAAACAAGAAACCGGAATCTTTTGTGTGCTGATTGCGTTACGTTATTTTTTTTCTGAAGAAAAAATATTTACATTTATGTTCAATATACCCAATTGAGTATTTTTCCAGGTACACGAAGGATCAGTTCCCGCCTCCACGCATTGTCGTCAGTGCAAGCGCCAGCGTTAGCGATGCCAGCGGAAGAAGACTGAATTATTCACTAGGCACCATAGGAAGTGCACCTCTCCTCAAACATCCTCCCACTTCCTACGACGACTACAAGGAGGAAGACGTTGTTCTGGACCCGTTTTATCATGACGTTCAGAAGTTAAAACACGCCAGGAGCAAAAGGAGTTTGGAAGATGTGAACCCATCTGGAAGGGCGAAAAGAAGTGATGAGACTAGATTGAGACATTCCGATTTCATAAAAAACGACGAAGATGCCATAAATGTCCTGAGATTTCTTTTTGACTGGTACCAGAATGAAAAAACTAACCCCGCAAGATTCACTACTCCTTTAAGTGCACCCTTGAACCGAGAGGGGATAGCTTCAATCAATGACGAATTGTCCCCAACGAACGAGGAGAGTGTAACTGAAAGTAGCGAAGAAAATGATGGCATCGATTTCAAATTCAAGACAAGTGATGTCTTCAACAAGAACGGAAAATATAGCATAGTCGGTGATGATGGAGTGTCCATTAACGAAGTTAAAAAAATCAACAACGTCCACAAAGAAATAACCATACACCATAGTGATGATCCCGATCATGAAGATGAAATTTTTCAACATGAAGAGGACTATGTGAACGATAATTACGAACCCGCTACTTATGATAACAAATATGGAAATAAAGAACATTCAGAAGTCTATGATAAGGACAATGATGGAAAAGAAGATCCATCACATTTGGGATACGATTTCCGGAAAGAGAAAGATGCGAATGAGAAAGAAAACCTAACAGACTATGAACATGAATTCAGAAAAGATATGCAAGTGGAAAAAAGTGCTCAAGAAGGTCGACATGAGCATCATGGAGGTCATTTGACTGATTATGTACATGAACGAGAATTTAACAATGAAAAGATAGCTGACCAAACGTACGACAATGTCCATCATTCATTCAACAAAGACAATGAAGAAAACAAAAACTATTCTCTGCCGAATGATTATGTAGATGATAATATCGAACCGATATATTACAAAGAACGAGGCCTTGACACCCAAGAGTCATCGGAAGAGCAAGAGCAACCAAGAAAGATAACTACCCCAGTGGAATTCTTTACAGAAAGCTCTGATACTAGTGAAACATATGCTACTTCTTCAAAATCTTCTGAGCCAGAATACGAACAAACAAGTACGGCAGAAACTGTTCTCAGTACCAGCACAACTGAACCTACCATTTCGACTGAAATGTTAAGTAGTTCCACAACATTGGCACACACTCAAATCGAAACTACAGTTACTACAGAAGTTCCTACAACAACTACAAGAAGGGCTAGAAATAATCGCAGGAGAGGTCGACGGAAATACCATGGCAATACCGAATCTCATGAGAAAGAAATCGATTTCAAAAAAATTCTCATTGAAAAGTTCATCGAGAAACCATACAGAGCCAAAGACGATTATGACTATTTGAGAACTGTCCATGTTCATTCTACTACCACTACCGACACAGAACTGGATAGCGATAGTGAGAGTGAAAAAGAGACTACAACTGCGAATAATCCACCAACAGAACAAGTTGAAGTTACAGATAACTCTCTGAGCATCGTAGCTGAAATCTATAATACTTCTGAGAATATGCATTCTCAGAATGTAACTGAACCAGAGTCATCAGAGGCATTCTCGACAACGATTCCTGCAATCGACACAACTAGTGGGAGCATTAGTAAGCGAAGGAGAGGAAAACAAAGAAATAACATCGAATCTAATCAAAAGAGATATAGGGAAAGGAAGACGAAAACAACCACAGAATCCAGCAGTGACGCTAACAACTTCAGCGGCATAGAGGGTACATCTAGTACTTCTACTGAAGATATTATTTCAGCAAGCAATCACTCCAATGATACGTTTATAGCACAGCAAAACGTGGAGAAGAATGAAACTGAAAATGATATTCACAGACAGCAACATGCCCCGAATAAAGAACCAGATGATATAAGGGCAATTCATCATAGTGAACCATTATCAGAAATTATTGAAACCACAACCAAATACGTGAAAACCTCTAGAAGAGGCAGGGGTAGAACGAGATTTACCGCGCAGTTTTCAAACGTCGAGCAACAACCAACGAGTTCTCCTGCCATTTCGAGAAACTTTGACACAGTAGCCACACCGAGTTCTCCAACAACTGAATCCCTGATCGAGAGTGCTCTCAATGAACAAAGTTCCCAAGCCACCTCCACTGATGCCAATGATTATGAAACTTCATTATCTTCGGAACGAATAGAAGATATTTATGCAACTTCCTTCGTGCCAACTACAGAAGCGACCCATATTACGAAGAAAAAGGAGTTGAAAGACAATTTCTTGAACTCGGACTTGTTACCTACCACTGAATCGAGCTTGGATATGAATACGATGAGGATAACTGATATTACGGAAGAATTCAGTGGAGAAACAACAACTGACGAGTTGACCGAACCCGCTGAAGGAATGGAAACTACAACTGGTGGCTATTCTGATATACTAACGCAAGTAACCACTGAAAGTGACGCCGATATTGCAAGAACCACTACCGCATTCAGCAAAATCGACTCGAATGATGTATCTGAAGACGCCCAAAATGACTCTAAGGGAATGAGTCTATTGAGCATCGTTGTCGAAGAAAGGGTTGAAGGCACAAACGATTCTTTGGTGGAAACAACTACAGAGATTGACTTGACTAGCAGTGTTTTGCCACATAATATAGAAGAAATCATCAAAGGATATGTATCAACTGATAACTATGAAATATCTACGGATAGTTCTAGTGAGGGTCCACGAAAAACTACTGGCGCTGAAGAAGTACATAGAAACGATTATACTGTTGATCTAACGGAGATTGAAGAAGAAACTACAGAAGCGCTCATCCCGACTACTGAAATGTTCTTTGAAACAATACCGACTTCCGTGTCACTAGCTGCAGAAACAACGACAGCTGAAGCAACAACAACTGCTGATGAAACAACAAGAGTGGCCGATGAATATTCTCAGATACCAACGACACTGGAACTAACAACTCTAACGCCTGCTAGCCCGGTTGTGACTACGCAGCAAACATCAAGACACTACCATAGACGAGGAGGACGACCGACTAGAAGGAGGCCTGCTTATCAGGGATTGTCTTATAGGCATAGATTCAGCAGTGAATTTTCGACGAGAAGGCCTGAGATTCGTAAACAGACAATTGAAGATGACAGTCTGTCCAGGAGAGGAAAAACATTGACAACTGAGGGAACAGTTGGAACGAAAGACACCAAGAGTGAAATTCTGACTGAGTATCCGCTGTTGAAGAGTGTCCACCCTACGCAAGCTGAGAGGACTTTGGTTACTACCCCGTTCTCCCGGAAAACCACTATAAGAAAACACTTCTTTTTCAATTGTTTCGGGAGAGAGGTGGACAAATTTTACCCTGATATGAGAGACTGCAGGCTGTTCCATTATTGTACTCAAGGTTACAGTAAGAATCAATTACTCGACATGAAATTCGTTTGTGATTTGAATACGTTTTTCGACGACGAAAAGTTGATTTGTACAAAAATAAAGCCGAAACGATGTTTGTAAATATTTTTGTAACTAAATTAAATTTGTAAGCGATTTCGAATTTTGTTTTGGTTTCGTATTTTTGAATGATACTGAACCGAAAACGTATTTTTGTAATTATTGCATATACAACTTGTTATAAAATACTCATAGATTAATATATTAAGTTAAATAAAGTACTCGAAACCCTAGAGTTTTTGTTTTCATTTTCAGAAAAATATTCTGAGTAATAGAAAGAAAATGTGACGCGAAATGTTAGAAAAAATCTCAAATTTTGGGAAAAAAAATAAAAATTTTGAGAATAAGAAAGTCAAAATTTTTAGAAAAAAATGAAAAATTTTGGGAAAAAACTAAAAATTTTGAGAATAAAGGTCGAAATGTTGAGAAAAAATCTCAAAATGTTGAGAAAAAAAGTCAACATTTTGAGAATGCAAAGTCAATATTATGAGAAAAAAAAGTCAAAATTTTGAGAAAAAAGGTCAAAATTTTGAGAAAAAAAGTCGAAATTTTGAGAAAAAATCTCAAAATTTTTAGAATAAAAGTCGAAATTTTGAGAAAAAAAGTCAACATTTTGAGAATGCAAGGTCAATATTTTGAGAAAAAAAAAAGTCAAAATTTTAAGAAAAAAGTCAACATTTTGAGAAAAAAGTCGAAATTTTGAGAAAAAATCTCAAAATATTAAGAATAAAAGTCAAAATTTTGAGAAAAAAATTAAAATTTCGAGAATGCAAAGTCAATATTTCGAGAAAAAAAAAATCAACATTTTGAGAAATAATCTCAACATTTTTAGAATAAAAGTCGAAATTTTTAGAAAAAATCTCAAAATTTTGAGAATAAAAGTCAAAATTTTGAGATTTCAATAGAAAGATATATCGGTAGGATGGTGCCAATACGCCGTCGTACATTTTAAACTGGCCTGGAAAAATATTTCACCGAATATAGAATGACAACACACGAATCTGAAAAAAATTTCCGACACTATTATTTTTCATGACCATGACCATATATCACAATGACCAGTGACTAGACAAAATAGAAAATACCCGATCTGACATCCTACACGAAATCAGCAGTAGGGCCAACTGTGAACGTGATATTCAGTAATGCCAATGTTTCAGTTTCATTACAGAGGTCGCAGCGGTGCGGCGCGTAATGCCACATACTGTGTCAAAACGACATCGGTGCGATTATCGCAAATCTTTAACGGGTAATTTCTGGCTACATTTAAAACATCCATAATAAATATGCGTATGTTCAGCCAAAGCGGCAAAACTGATATCTCCAATTATTTACCGACATCGGTGTGCCGTTGCCGACATCTTACCGCAGTTAATAGCAACGTCTATTTACCGCTCATTCATGTTTGCTGGGTTTCGTCGAAGATTAGGTACGGTAAACTGAATCAGTGTTTTTAACAATTCATTACAGTGCCCTAGAGATAAAATCGAGAGTAGTTAGGCTATACCATTAATGGACCACTTTCAAGGTCAAATTGGTGGCCCCGTACCTGCTTAGGGTATGACAGTTGCTTAGGGGGTCGTTATATAGAAAATATAGGTTGAGGGAGAAGAAATTTAGTCACTGATGTTTGACGGTATATAAGGGTTGCTACTGAGGTCTGAGATACCTGGGAACATTATGGGGGCCCAATCGTTCATAGAAAAAAGTATGGCAGTAATTAAATTGAAAATTTGAAAAAAATATGGGAGCCGTAGTTTCAATAATTTCAATAATGTCCCTGTGAAGGGAGGCAGAGCAGAAAAATTCCTGATGTCCCCCCCCCCCCGAGCGGACTACTTTTTTCTCTCTCAACCTGCGGTGGCCATATTTTTTTTATATATGGTTGCGCCCTAAAATGACCCTTATAATATCCCTAGGCAACTCAGACCTCCACGGCAGTCTCCCGAGACCGTCAAAACCTAAGCGGGTACGGGGCCATCACTTTTTGACCTTGAAAGTAGCCCACTAATGCTACAGCCTAACTACTGTCGGGGCCCGGGGCGGATTTGAAATGCACCCCCCTTGATGATTACTCTGAAGTCCAGTTTTCTACTGATTCAGAACCTGAAACTCGATTTGGGTAGAAAAAAATTGATGATATAATTCTCTATTCTTGATAAAACGTTTCAGCACTTGAAGTATAATTCCGCAAAAGCTTCACAGTTTTGAAGACTAAAATTACAAAACACCATCATATATCAATTTTCATGTATAAAAAAATCTTACCTTACCTCTGAATATTGTTCTTGGTGGAAACACAAAAGTAATAATTCAACAGCCAAAAGATTGCTCCAAATTCTCGTCTTCAAAGAGTAAGTGAAATATCTCAGTAGTGTTGAGAAAAAGGTCGGGCGACAAAAAATTATAGGAAATGGTAGGAAGCCCAGCAGCCTGCAGGTGGCATATCAATCATAGGTGTAGATTTGGAAAAGGTCGAATTGTTAACCACTAGGTTTGCAATTAGGGTTGCATACATTACTGTGGTACGCGAATCAAAAGTGCTGAAATTATTTAGTTCTGATACCCATAGGAGTGAAGGGGGAAATTCTTGCCTCAGTTGATTGTTTCAGGCACGAACATAAATAGGACTGGTTCTATTTTCCCCCTGAATCGAAGCGATTTCAAGGACGAATGCCAGGTTGGACTTAACCAACAAATAATTGAAATAAATCACATAGTTTTCGTTTTGTTTCGTATGATAGGAAAGAAGAAAAAATCCAGTACTATGTCAGGAAAAAGTTGAAACGAATAATCCAGTATAATAAATTACTCAATCACTTGTCCATTTTTCTTACATTCGCAGCTCAGAAATTACTGTCTGAAACAATCACACGGTGTAATAGTGCCCGTCATTTGGGGAATTTTAGCCAACAAATAGCCATGGAAATAGTCACAAAAATAGGCACGAAAAAAGGCATAGTGTAGTAAGGGTTTTTTAGTCTATAGTTGAGCACCGGGCCCGTGGAAAAAAGTCCCCGATACCCACCTCTCCCTCTTGTGGGGCCTGACTCTAGCTAATTTAAAAAAATAATTTCGCTGAAACAAAAACTATTTTACATTACTTTTACGAGAAAGATACCCACTTGTTGAAAAAAAAATTGGCAGTCAGTTTGGGGAGAAAATATAAACAAACAGTCTTTAATAAAAGATAATTTGATCAAACAGCATTCAATATTAAAATTATTAATAATTCATTACAAATTCTAATTGAACAAAAGATACTTAAACGGCTTAAACGCCGATAGCTTTAAGGTGGTCAGTCGATTGTGAACTGCTTCTAAGATATACATTTTGTAGATACGTTGATTATCATTGCTTGTATCTTTAGATAATGATTGTATAATGCATTGTGGATTGTGGGTTCCATCTGGCGACAATATTGTTAACTCCATTTCACCGCCTCATAGAAATTGTCGGAAAACATCGCATAAGTACGCTATTGAACACTAGATGGCCATACTTATTCCAAAATTTTAGTATTTCTGTGATGAGTGATGAAACTTCCATTTACAATGTATTCTTCATTGAATATTGAAAACATTATCTTTAATTAAGCATATGGAAAACTTAATCATTGTGAAAATGTATTACATTACTTACCATATCTCAAAAAATTAATCTGAAATCGGAGATTGTTGCAAGTATACACATCAACATCGAAAGTTTAATGCATTAAAAAAAGGTGGAATTCTGACAGCGAAAAAAAAAATTGGATTGATTTTTGAAAATATCAATCAATATGTGGAATCATCTGCGACTCAAAGATAAACTCTAGTCACGATCTTCCATCATTAAAGATAACTCTTGGGGGGTATTCGTGTTGAAAAGGGAAGCATTCTCAGTAGAATATTGAATAGAAATAAGTAATTTTTTGTGAATATCTAATAGAGAAATCTTTCTATTCAATATTCAATTGGGAATGTTTGCCTTTTGGCACAAATATCAAAAACTCTGTTATGTAATTGAAATGAAAGTAGGTATCTATTATGCGGAACAAATTATTTGAGTCAAAACGTTGCGAGAATTCTTACTAACGCTTTAGATTTGCAGACCGGGTTTTACTGATCATAACTTTATTTTTAATCATTTATAGTAGAAATTAGAATATCCAGGGGAAATTTTCGGAAGGTTTTTTCTCAAATAATTTGTCTATTATAATTATTACAGGACGAAAAACATTCCCCAGGATGGCATTTTCGTATTATGTATGACCTCTTGGTGTTTTTTCATTGGAAAGTGACCAACAAATCGAAAAATTACTTTTCACTCTAGCTTCAGTTTATAGTAATTCAAACCTCAATCTTCATGTATTTTTGTCACGTTTTCATGTTATTTATTCAAAAGAATATTCCAATGACATCGAAATAATTGATTGTGAGAATATTCTGACATAACAAGTATTCCATCTTGCGTTCTTGAAATATCATTTTTGGAACGAAGTTCCTTTACGCAGCTTGCGGTAGGTGACACGTAGAAATCGTCACGTAAGGAAAAGCGTTATGCCCCCTCCTTTCGACTTTCTCTCTCTTTCTCTGTCTCTTTCTGTTATATACGACCCTGTGTTACAAGCGTCTAGCACTTGCTCATACGATTCCGAAGGAGTACGAAACCATCCGAACTGCTGTTCTGCTTGCGGGAAATTTAAAATTATACATGAGCGGTAAGATATCTATGGGAATCGCAAAAATTCGTCCATAATATATTTTCAGTAAATGCCATCATCTATATTTCAAACTTTATTTTTGTTCCAATTCATTTTTTTGCAAAAGTTGGGTTACATCTTCAATCACAGTGAAACAACTTCATCAGGATAAAGCTCATTCCTTTATCTTCAAAATGTACTTTAATTATAGTCAAGTGCTTCGAAAGCTATAATGGTTTAGAGTTCGTCCAGTATTGAAACGACCTCTTTGGCCTTCCCCCACCTAACAACCAATTTTTCTCGAAGATACCCGAGCCATTGTCTAACTGTGGCTATTAATAGAGATTCCATAGGCGTACCAAATTGTTTTGTATAGGCGAAACACGAGACGTAGTTTTTGGCGGACGAGTTTTGTGATTATGGTGGCGGCTTCAAGATGGAGGACAAACATTGTGATTATGGTTCAATTCGATTCAAAATTGGTATGTGGAGGTTTTCGAAGTCGAAGATTATGAAATTTTTGTCAAAATTCAAGAATTCAAGATGGCGGACGAGTTTTGTGATTATGGTCCGATTCGATTCAAAATTGGTATATGGGGGTTTTCGGAGTCGAAGATTATGAAATTTTTGTCAAAATTAATAAGTTCAAGATGGCGCTTCAAGATGGAGGACAAACATTGTGATTATGGTTCAATTCGATTCAAAATTGGTATGTGGGGGTTTTCGGAATCGAAGATTATGAAATTTTTGTCAAAATTCAAGATTTAATCGTTTTCCTTTACTATATGGTTTTTTTAAATTTAAATTAGGATTTTTCTCATCAACCCACGTCTTAGAATATGTATGAGAACTGTGCAAATACGTCTCATCAGTGTAAATGATGTTTTTTCCTTGTTCATGATACATTTTCAATTTTCTTAAAAATTCCACCCTTAGTAATCTAACTTCATGACTTTCTATCAATATCGTTCGATTATCAGGCGTTTTTTCCCAATCAAAACCTAACTCTTTGATTATAATGTGCAATGTTGAACGACTGCCTTCAAACCCTACCTGAGCATTTTTGATTTTTTTAAGAATATAATTTAAAGTGGGGCGTTGTTTTTCAATCAAACAAAAATCATTTATAATCGTTCTTATTGTTTCACCCTGCCCTTCCGTAATATTATTTTTCGACTTTATTCTTCCTACTCTTTTTTGCGGATATGGCAAAGAAGGAATACTACCTGAATTCACAGCTGATTGATCCCTTTGAATTTTTTTAAAACAATATTCTGTTATACCCATTGCTGCCTTGGCACGTTCTTTGTAATTTTGTAAAGGTTTTTGTATCCCATTTTTGGCCTCATTTTTCATGAATTTGATAACATTTGCCATAATTTCTTTTTCCGCTACTGAATAGTACTTACCACTGGGCAATTTGGCAAGTTAACAAGCAAAGTTGAATAAATAACTGCACTACCTATTTATTAATCAAACAAACCTAACCTTCCAAACGCTGCATGTCAAGACACTGGTGAATATGCGCCGTAGTATGAGCAGCCACATCAAATCGTGTCGACTCGTGTTTTCCCCCTCTCTACCTACCAACAGGTCGTTTCAATACTGGATGAGCTCTACTTATTATTTCCGATATTTTTGTTTGTGTTGTGCGAGAAAAACTCAAAGCACCTTTTTTGTTTTAAATTTGTAATTTTTCATTGGCTTCCTTTTAAAATTCTATAATTCCATTTGCAGAGAAAAAAAAAAAGAAATGCTGATTTTGGGACCATTTTGTACTTGATGCAAAGAAGTAAATATACTTTTTCATTCCATCATATGACCTGTCAGCTCATTTTTGAGAGCTTAGGGGCGTTATGTCCCCTCCATGCGACTTAACTCTTAACTCTCTCTTTCTATTATATGCGAGTATGTGTGACAAGCGTCTAGCCTTTGCTCATACGATTCCGAAGGTGTACGAAACTATTCGAACTGCTGTCTCCTTGCGATAAATTTAAAATGATACATGTATGCGAATACAAGTCGGATATTATCGTTGAGTGGTAATACGTGGAAGACATTTTTGTTTATTTTATATTTCTATATAACGTGTTTTTAGATAATTATATCCTTTTCTAGACATAATTTATTATGTTTTTTGTATGAAGAAGTTGGATTAATGGTTTACATTGAATATGTGGCACGTCAATATGAATATTATTATTAGGAATAAAACACATTTTACTGAGGCGGAGGAGCTTGGAAAAAGGATATATAGATATAATGATAATTAAATGTGATGGAATAGAAAACTCGGAATTGTAGAAAAAGCGTAAGGAACTTCGTTCCTGACTCGACCGCACATGTTTTTATTTTGCGGGAATTAGGTTAGAAGGTAGGTTCCCCTGAAATTGTATTTAATAAGTTCAAAAACATATTCTTGTAATAATCATTTGAATAATACGATATTCTGGGAAGAAATATTCCAAGAATATTAATTTCATATATCTGAGTAAATATTATTTTGTTGCGGTCTCAAATGAACGAGACAATATTTCCATGATAATTTGTGTTATACAGAAAGTTATTTATCAATGAGTCGGAAGGAAATTCAGAAGCGCCCATTATTTTACACAACTTTATGAATTGATTGAGGAGCCATCAGAAAAAGCACAACATCAAATTTCAACGTGTTACTACGACTTGATGAGTGCGTGGCTTTACTAGCTCTTTCATTAGTGCTTCGAATCTTGCCGGCGCTGTACCTTCCTTCTCCTTCCTCTCTCATTGATAATACGTTAGTGTTGCAGATCGTTCGGAATTCCTCGAAGGAAGTGCTGATGTGGAATTCGGGGCAATTATCCCTTTCAGCGGATCAGCTGTATTAGCATTAAGGAATGCAATTACTAAGTGTCTATTCTACTCTTTAACTTCCACCCTTTCACATATACCCTATAACCCTTTCTTGAAAGCCGAGAAGTGACGTGTTGGGTGGAGATTCTGGTGTGGCGATGTAGAGGTTGGGGGTAGCTCGTGAGGTGCAAGCATCTTGGAATTTTATGTATAGTACTGCAATACCGCTAAGAGATTCATTATTATTAATTACTGATAAGGCTAAGCGCTCGACCGACCACTAGCAGGAACGTACTCGATACAATGAAATTTTCAGACAACATGATATGTTTCATTGACGGTTTGTCCTGATTATTTTAAGAAAATTAGTTTATAACAAAATCCAAACCTAATATAAAAAGGTTAAAAATCAATCAAATTAGTCATAACTATCAAATTACTTGGACAAATTTTAATTCGCGCATTAAAATGTACTAAAGAAGATAATTTACGTATGTTCAAATCCGTAATCCTCAGCCCTTTTTTACAAGCTTTTATTTAGTTTCACCTGTCCCGGGTCTGTCTGTCTGTAATCAAATCTTGACCCACTTCTAGTTGCCCAATTAACGTGAAATTTGGCACAGGTGTTCATAGTTCCCGTGACAATGCATTATGGAATTGTTTTTAGACGAAAAAACGAAATGGCTGCTTCAAGATGGCCGACGATCTCTGTGATTATGGTATGATTCTATTCTAAATTGGTGTGTGGGGGTTTTAAGGGTCGGAGATTATGAATTTTTTTGTCAAAATTCATAAATTCAAGATGGTGGACTAGTGGGACATTTGTAATTATGGTCCGATTCTATTCAAAATTGGTATGAAAGGGTTTTCGGGGTTGAAAATTATGAATTTTTTCGTCAAAATTCATAAAATCAAAATGGCGGCTCCAAGATGGCGAACGAATCTGTAATTATGGTCTGATTCTGTTCAAAATTGGTATATGGAGGTTTTCGGGGTCGGAGATTATGAATTCTTTGTCAAAATTCATAAATTCAAGATGGTGGACTAGTTTTGTAATTATGGTCCGATTCTATTCAAAATTGGTATGAAAGGGTTTTCGGGGTTGAAAATTATGATTTTTTCGTCAAAATTCATGAAATCAAAATGGCGGCTCCAATATGGCGGACGATCTCTATGATTATGGTCCGATTCTATTCAAAATTGGTATGTGGAAGTTTTCGTGGTCGGAGATTATGAATTTATTGTCAAACTTCATAAATTCAAGATTGCAGCTCCAAGATGGTGGACAAGTTTTGTGATAATGGACCATTTCTATTCAAAATTGGCATGTCGGGGTTTCTAGGGTCGAAGATTACGAATTTAGTCGAAGATTATTGATTTTTTGTCAGGATTAATAAATTGAAGATGGCAGCTCCAGGTTGGCGGACGAGTAAATCTTTAGATGGGCTTCTCATTGAAGAACCAGATAGCTCAGAACTAACAGAAAAAATGCCTCATAATGACGATGCATTAACAAAAATGCATAGAATAAGGCGTACTTACTAAAAAGCACAAAATAAAATAATTAATAAGAATAACCTTTTTAAAGACAAGCTTTTATTCAAATGCGCTAGAAAGTAAAATCTAATTGCTTTGGATATGCGACGTACGTTATTCCGTGAGTTATAGATTCAAAAGCTTGTCGCTTTTCAATTCGAACTGAAAACTTTACGCGACAAGCTCTTGAATCTATAACTACGTCACATCAAAGTCAAAAATATTTATTATTAACTATATAGGTAGTTTTATATTGAACTTAACTACTATATTCAAATTTACAATAAGCAACTTCTTTCTTCGGCCTCCTCCTACTGGGATGGGAAAAATGAAAGGAGTTGTAGCTACTGGCTTAGGGGTTTTTCACTGCCCGCTTGCCCTCCCTTGGGGGCGAAGGGACAGCCCCTGCTGGTATTATCAGGCTAGCTAGTGAACATACTAGTTATATTTCATCTAGAAGTCATCTACTTTGGAGAATCTGGGTCAACGGTTGATTCTCGCTTATGACAAACAACGCAGTAGCGTACTCCATTTATTTCCGTAACAATAGTTCAAAGCAATTCACTTCAGAAGACGGTGTATATTACAAATGTGTTTTTTTTTCTAAAATTTAACAAATTTAAACTCGAGAATATATCTCAATCTTTGAGAATTCACCCTTCTCATACTGTTGCTAGTAAGGACGAGCAAGATATTTTTCTATAAACGTTCTTAGTCGAGACATGGCGATAATTCCTGACGAGAGTCGAAACTTTTTTCTCTCATTGGTAGAAGCTGACATATGAATTTCAAATAGAGGTTCAAAGAATGATTCGAATGAGGTATACAAAATAAAAAAACGGAATCTGTACACACCTTGGAATGAATCGAGCACAAACTTGGCACAATTGAAAACTATTAATATAAAAAAAAATTACAGTTATCGAAAATTTTTCGCGGAGGAAAAGTTATCGTGAAAACTTTTCGGAAGAGTAAATGAAAAATCAATCAGGTAAACTACTCACAATATATATACAGTGTGACCCATTTAAAATAGAACCACCCCTGTAGAATCCGCAGTCTCAAAAAATGTTTTTTTTTAATATTAAGCATCAAAAACTGTATCTTGACACAAATTTTCATAACTTTAGTTTCATTTCCAAGGCACTCTATGGTTTTTTTTCTTCGTCAAAAACGGCAAAAGTTTATTAGGCAATTTTTGTTTTGAAATTTGACTACACCACTGGATTCGTAGTCGTTATAAATGGAAACCATGAAAATTTCATAAAAAAATATTGGTTAACAACGAAGTTACAACAACTTTAATTTTGGAAACAAAGAATTTGATTATAATTTTTATTTAGATTATAGACATATTTGAGATCTGGCAACACTGCCGATACAAAGTAGAGCACCAGTGAATTTG
Organism: Gonioctena quinquepunctata; assembly: GCA_018342105.1. Taxonomy (NCBI): domain Eukaryota; kingdom Metazoa; phylum Arthropoda; class Insecta; order Coleoptera; family Chrysomelidae; genus Gonioctena; species Gonioctena quinquepunctata. Next base: position 846,740 of record JAFIRS010000012.1, read on the forward strand.
TACAGCGAAAATCCGAAGTCAATAGCTCATTCCGTTCTACAGTTATAACTCCTGAAAGTATGGTAATGTGAGCGATTTGTGGTGTACTAAATCACAGCCTACCATTGATTTAGTACAATACCTATGCCTAATGTATTAGTTCACCTCTCCTCAAATTATTGATACATTCTCTAAAAGCTTGTTTGAATTGAGTTTTGCAGAATTTAAAAGGAACATTTCTTGTCCTGCTTTCTGTTTTATCATTCAATAAATAATTTTGATACTTTAAAACTTGATTCGGTTCATTTCGTTTTTATCGGCAATGGAAGACTGCATAACTTGAAAATGAATTTTTAATTTCCTGTTATTTTCGAATACACTTATAACCTAAACTTAAATAAATTATTTTAAGGCAATATAATTTACAAATCCAGTGGCGTAGTCAGATTTTTATTACAAAATCGCTTCCACCATAAATCGCTCACATTACCATACTTTCAGGAGTTATAACTGTAGAACGGAATGAGCTATTGACTTCGGATTTTCGCTGTACAAATTCACTGGTGTTCCACTTTGTATCGGCAGTGTTGCCAGATTTAAATATGTCTAATCTAAATAAAAATTATAATCAAATACTTTGTTTCCAAAATTGAAGTTGTTGTAACTTCGTTGTTAGCCAATATTTTTTTATGAAATTTCCATGGTTTCCATTTATAACGACTACGAATCCAGTGGTGTAGTCAAATTGCAAAACAAAAATTGCCTAATAAACTTTTGCCGTTTTTGACGAAGAAAAAAAACCATAGAGTGCCTTGGAAATGAAACTGAAGTTCTGAAAATTTGTGTTAAGATATAGTTTTTGATGCTCAATATTTTTTTTTGAGAATGATTGAAAAATGCGTATTCTACAGGGGTGGTTCCATTTTAAATGGGTCACACTGTACATATATACAGGATGAGTCAGAATGAGACCAACAAACTCCGACCTCAGATTCCTCACCTCATTTCGAGGTGAAAAGTTGCCATCATGGTATGTCCTAAAATGCATCCCTTCCGAGATACAGGGTGTCGAAAGTACGAAAAAAATTAAGATTCAATTTGTTTTCTCCAAAATTCCTGAAGGAAAGAATTTGAAACTTGGTACACTAATCAAGGTTTAACAACGTGCTAATTCAAAATTATAATTTTTCATTTTCGTAAACCAGTGGCGTAGTTACGATGGTATGTGGTCATAAGTTCCTTCATATTTTCTTGGGACAAGTGAATGGACAAATGAGCGTTTGACACATCAGTTCGGCTCATCGATACTCAACCTAAGCCGTAACATTCCATTTACCTAAAAGTGGAGGTTTCTGAGATAATTGAGAAAAACTGAAGATATGTCCTTAGTAGAGACATAATTTTCTATGTGCAATAATCGCATAATGCTAATTCCTTACAACATATCGGAATATGTGTCAACCTCCCGAACATTTTTTAATGTTGGGAGAATCGGAAACATAGTACGGGTGAGTCAGAATGAGACCGATAACTCCATTTTTTCATTCATCATATTATTTTGATCGAATCGATGTCGTGGATTCACTGATATGTTTCCATGCTTTCTTGCATATGATTGTTTTGACAGATCAACTGACAAACAAACCCAACCTCAAATTCATAATACACCACTTAGATAAGGGTTAAGGTCTAAAATATTTTTTGCGAAAAACTGAAGTTAAGTACTCTTAATTTGTTGAAGTTTATGTTGGAGTATCATTATCAAAGCCATTTCTGATTGAATTATCTAGGAATATATTATCCAATCAACATGTTTTTGATGAAGAAAAACAAGTACAGTGAGCACGTAAAGGTTGCAACAAATTCGTTAAACGCTTGATATGGCCATTGGGGAAAAAAGCTCAGACACGTCGATTTTCTTTTTCAGTTGTGCATTTTTTGGTCTACTCATATTTTTGATGACGTCATCACTGTTTGAGTTATGACGTCATTTTTTCTTAAATGGCAATACCCTATTTTGATGATACCTTCAAAAAGAACGCATTTTTCTGTGTATGGATGTTATATTTTTTTTTATATTCGAGAAATAAAAGACATTTCATTCATAATAATGTAATTTATAAAAATGACAACAAGACTAAATAAACCTACAAACTATTAAATTAAGTGCTCAAATTGCAAGCTATTTGCCTCTTGACAATATGCAAGCCGATGTTGAAACTCTTGCAAAACATTAGTAAGGGTAGCAGCGTTAATTACATTAATTTCGGTCATCAATAGTATTAGGAGTGTTAACGTAAACTTTCCACTTGAGGTATCGCCACAAAAAAAATCTAGTGGGGTTAGATCAGGAGATCTAGCTGGCCACTCTAAAAATCTATTGGGAAACAATCAAGGTATCCACGTACATGTCGTGCGTAATGCGGTGTCGCTCCATCTTGCTGGTATCATAGTCAATTGTCCGGTAGCTGAGGATTTTGAGGATGTGGGTACAGAGCCGCAAGTGCGGGAATTATGTAATGTTGCAGCAAATCCAAATATTTGTCAAAGTTTAATAAACTGTCAATAAAAATAGGCCCCACAATTGTATTACCAACTATTCCCACCCACACGTTGACTGTCTGTGGATACTGAGTGTGCCCTTCCATCGCCCAGTAGGGGTTCCCTGGTAACCAGTACCTACAATTCTGCCTATTTACTGTACCATTTGAGCAGAAGGTGGCCTCATCTGAGAAAACACATTGCCGTTTGAATTGCGGATCATTATTACATGGATCCATCATTAATTCACAAAATTCTTGTCTGCGATCGAAATCATCTTCATTAAGTTCATGAATTACTTGCACTTTATATGGGTGCCACTTATTCTTCTCAAGGCATTTTAAAACAGACGTTTGACACATTGATTGCTCCAATGCAACTTGCCGAGTAGGTTTATGAGGATTTTCTTGCAATGATAATAATATTGTTGATCTTCCGTAATGCCTGGACAACCAAAATTTATAAATTTTGCTTCGACTTTGCTCACCGTCGAACGTGTAATAGGTCTATCGGGATATTTATTGTTAAATAAGTTACAAACCTCAGCTTGCGTACGGGTCTTATCTCCATAACCTAAACGGGCCATGATGTCGATAACTTATTTATACCACAATTATTTGATAGCTAACTATTATTGTGAAGTCGAATTAATGTTAATGAGACATGTTCTTAGAACAGTTATACAAAAAAATTGAATCCGATAAAAAGTAATTTTAAAAAGTATTTACAGTCAGTGTCGCCGTCGGAACGAAAATTAGAAACATGCGTATTTTAGTATCCCTGAATTAATTTCTGGAAATGTTCTTATGTAACATAAAAAAAATATGACATCCATACACAGAAAAATGCGTTCTTTTTGAAGCTATTATCAAAATAGGGTATTGCCATTTTTTTTAAATGACGTCATAACTCGAACAATGATGACGACAGCAAAAATATGAGTAGACCCAAAAATGCGCAACTGAAAAAGAAAATCGACGTGTCTGAGCTTTTTTTCCTCAATGGCCATATCAAGCTTTTAACAAATTTGTTCCAACCTTTACGTGCTCACTGTATATAGTGCATAGATAGCACTTTTTGTATGGTTTATTTTTAATTCTAATTCGATTTTATATTTATTATTGAGAGATTAAAACCGTCAACGTGTCTCGTTTCCGTTAATACAATGTTCGTTTTCATTTGATTTTAAGTCAATATTATAATTTCGTCAATATTGAAAAGGGAAACATTCTCAATTAAATATTGATAGAAGGATTTTTCTGTGAATTGAAAAATCCACAATTAAAATGAAGTTATTTTTTGTGAATGTCTAACAGAAAACAACTACTTCCCCGGCTAAAGCCACGCTGGACATTGAACTACATCTGATATTCCACATTTGATTTTATGAACATCCTGTTTATATTTTCAACAAATCAATTCGTCAATATTATAATGAAATGTTTTTAAATAATTGTGTTTCATACAAAATTCCTCATTGGAATAATTTTAAGATTTCCTGATATTTTATTATTTTAATATATCCATATAGAAAGTAATCCAAGAAATTTGATACTATTAAAAAAAAATATATAAAATTATGAAATCCAAATTATCGAAAAAACATTCCCTACGCATAAATATTGACAAGTGCTCTGTAATCAAATTTGGAAGACAGGGTACTAGGTTGAAAGTTGTTGATATGGGTATAAAAATAGGTGGTGTACATCTTCCGGTGAAGAGTCATGTGAGAAATTTGGGAATTACAATCGATGACGACCTAAAATTTAAAAAGCATGTATCACTGTATTAACAGCCTTTTGTATTAACAAAAGGCTTATGGAAAAATGAAATTATTATATCCTCACAGACATTCCTTGAACCAGAAAACTAAATTGCTATTGTGTGATTCTCTGATTCTGTCCACTTTTAATCATTGTGATGTAGTATATCACTACTTTTTGAATACCAATGAACAACAGAGAATTCAGAAGGTTCAAAACTCATGTTTGAGATTTTCATTTGGCATTAGAAAGAGGGATCCCATTTCACACACCCTTGAAAAAGCAAAATGGTTGAAAATGTTTGATAGGCGCACACTTCATTCCGCGGTGTTATTCCATAAAATAGTTGTCACTCATACACCCCCATACTTATATAATAAAATACAGTTTAGAACGGATGTGCATCATGTGAACATAAGACGTAAAATGATTCATATTGTTAGGCACTCCACCGAGCATTTCAAGCGATCTTTTACTTATACCATCGCAAAGTTATATAATGACCTCCCGCCGATCCTCCAATCTAAATCTATTGTGTGTTTCAAAAATTGTTACAAGCAAAATCTATTATCAAAAACTATCATCAAATAATCATCATCATTAAATATATATGTGTTCTCCACTATAATAATTATCACCTATTATTTTTGTAAGTTTCATTCATTCTCTTTCATATTGTATTTTTGTTCTGTATTCTTCAATGTTTTTTTTTCTCTCTATCATTGTCGTTCTATATTATTCACATTATTATTATACCATTATTGATTTAATATTGTAACAACATCCATATAGTGTTTGTATTTTTATATGTATGGGAGTGGATCTCATGATTTGATTTTATTCCAAAATTGTTTTAATAATGTCTCATGGTGTAGTTGATAAAATCTTCATCGAGAAAATAATGGAATAAACAACCTTCATTATAATTATTACAATCATAATTAATTTCACGTCTACATATTTTTTCTCTTTCTTCGTATTTTTTTTTTTATTTATTATTATTTTTGAGGTGCAAGACTAAAAATGGTTTATGCCAATCTTGCAACCTATTGACAGGTTTCATCTTTTTTCTTTCCCCAAATGTATCTAGATATTATTTTCTGTCAATAAATGTATATTATTATTATTATTATTATTATATTAATATCAACAGTCAATTATTTTATTTTAGATAATTTTATCACTACAGAGAAAGAGTAATAAATTTTACAACTTTAAATTCTTCGGAATAATTTTAAAGGTTTTCAATCCATGCCAAATTCATTTCGCATTCGGAAGTAAACAATCACTTTCCCAAAAAATAATACACGACCTCTAACTATAAATACATCTATGTTGTTCTCTTGCCTCTCTCTCGGACTCTGAACGCGCAGATGCAAAACTTTTTCCTGGAATAACTCTGAAACTTTTATACGATGGAACTTTCCATGCGAATGACTGCAGTTTTCCCAATTCTCCCATCAATAAAACGGGCTCCTATCAACCTCATAATTATTTGTAGTTGAATTTGCTAGTAAAAACAACTTGAATCACGTAAACTCCCCATGCGAAATTGAAACACTGCAAAAAGGCCCAAATGCCTAAATTAAGCTAAGAAAATGAGGTATCCCATTTGAAGAGGACTGAGAAAAAACAACGATAGTGTTTGGGTTACAATTGAATGTGTACACTAAAAACGGTAATAAGCATATGAAGTATGCCGGATATATTCGTTATTGATTTTCAAAAGTGGCTGCGCATTGAGACTTCATTCATACAAACTTCCCCATGCTTTGTTTGCAGCATTGCCAAGTTAACCCCTTTTACATTAGGGCTAGGGAGTGAACATTGAGGAAGGTACAGTATGATTTGGAATCTGGATATATGTAAATCTATTGGAATTGGTATAACCACTTCATGATTTAGTATTAAGAAGAAGGGGTTTTTTTGCTCATGTTTATTCTAGTTTTGCACTAGTTAGTGCTGGATAAATATTCCCCAGCTTAAAGCACAACAAGGAACGATTGGGGTGAATCTTTTGAAGCACTTGTATGTAGTTACGGTCGAGATCTATTTATATCAACAACTGCTTATCTGTACTAGGAGTGGTTTAATCTCTACCATTGAAATTGATCTTGGTCTTTAGTCTATGACTAATTCCATTGAGTTTCGATATCACAGAGAGCCTAGTCCGCGAAATATAATTATGACAATAAACCACTTTCTCAAAGTTCTAGCTATGATTTGTTTAGACACTTACTCCTACTAATACTACTGATAAAACTAGCTTTTTATCAATAATATTACTGCTAGAATTGAAAAATTGGAATGAGCTCCAGGAAACCTATTTTTCAACTTCATCGCTCTTCTGGGAAATGCTTGTGCTTCGGTTTGGCAACGCTGGCTCTAAGCGTCCGAATTTCTAAAACTTTTTCTCATGTGAAAACACCGTCCCTTCTTTGCGTGAACTTTCATAACTTATAAAACTAATCTTAAGCTGATGAAAATTCGGGTTTCGGTTAATATTGTGTGTGACAAGTATTGTAATGTCCTAGAATCTAAGGTTTGTCATAGTTTGAAACTTGTTTCTGCATGCGTAGTGGAGTTTAAGATGTTTAGCGAGTTCTTAGGTTAGGTTATGTTTTGCTGGGATACGTAGAGGAAAAACCGAGCGATGAATGTGGAAAGAGCTTGGGAAAATGTATTTACAATTGCGTTTTCACTCGTTTGTAGAGGTTCACGAGTGTTTCCTTCTCTCTCTGATCGGCTCTGGGATTACTTTATATTCCACTTATGACATTGTGATTGTGAGGTTTGACAACTGTTGAAGGAATTTGCTAAAATAATACCTTCTGCAGTGTATCGAAATTTGGTAAAATGAAAAACCCACGGTAATAGATATATGTATTTAGATTTGTACTGTAGCTCTAAAATAATAATAATAATAATAATAATAACTAATTTGAATTATTATTTCATAATATAATAATAAAAAAAATCGAAATGTGGAGCAGCAACAAATAATTAAATTATTATAAGAGCATGTCTCTATAAGACTGCTTTTAATTCTATCGTGGAAAATGTTATTACTTCTGACTCGTTTGACTTCATTTGGTTACTTATATCATATAATAACATTGTAGTGAGGAGAGTTTTATAATTGGACATTTGGCGCTGTGGCGCTTGTGTTTTAGTGCAGTTTTCAAATATAATTCAGATTTTTTCCTAACGAACTTGACAAATTAAAAAATGAAAGGTGCTGTCACTATTTTTTATACATAAAACAGGCCTGCAACTATCTCTGAAGTCCATATTAAAGATGAGACTTATGATACGTATCTGGGCCATGATAACTTTGTCCTGCCTCAATCCATGACATTTGAACTGAGATGAGAATATACCATATATACTTAGTAGGACAGGTTCATCCAAACTGGATTTCATCTGCTTTATCGCAGAGGATGTTTCATTCAAATTTGCCCACTTGTTTTTCCCAATTTAAATTGGCGTCTAGGTAGGTACCGACGAATTTTACTTCTTCAGAAGTTTGTATACCATTATAATTTATGCATAGGCGATCTGGGATATTTCGTTTGAAGTAGAATTTAACACTTGTTGATATGGAGGTTCAGTACAGGCTTATTTCTTTGACACCAAGTACTGAACTGATCGATGATGCTTTCTAATTTGCTACATATGGTTATGTAGCATAAGCAAACATTGAAACATTACCTTCCATAATATGATGTGAATGAACGTTGACATATAAGAGAAATAGTAATGGTCCTAGAACAGAACCCTGGTATATTCCGAGATTAACAGTTTTTGATTTGGATTTATTATAAAATAGTTTTTAATAAATTGGTACTTGAAGGTAGAAATAAAAAGAATTGATAGGTGCTGATAGGGAAAATTGCGAACATACAATATTATCGAATAAGTCCCTCATAATTATTTCTTTGGAAATGTGACCAAAAGATAAACTTTAGTCGTCATTTTCCATTGTTCGAGATAACTTCTTATGGGGTGTAGATGTTGAAAAGTCCAATCAATGTTGGATTCATAGATTTTTTTGGAAATTGAAAAATTTGGGATGGAATTGAAGGTAATTGAGAAAAATCGATGTATTCAGCCAATACTGATCTGAAGTTTATCTTTTTATGGTCCCCACTTATGAGGCCGTTACCCAGGCTTTATTTCTGCGGTACCATTATTATACTTGAAAACATATTCCTCTCCTGAACCTATCCCTGATATACATGAAAACATTGACATTCCATTGACTGTAATTTTTTCAATAAAAATTCAATTTTGTGATATTTATAGTCGAACACGGATTATTTCGGAATGATTTCAATTGATACTTAGGAGAGATAGAGACCATTTTGGTGGTTTGTCGAATTTTTCGTTTTTTACTTTTCACATATATAAATCAGTTCTTAATTCTAGGGATTACGAAATATGTCACTGGTGTATCAAGCAGTATTGTCAGTGTATATATTTTGAGATAGAGTGACTGTGTTTCAACTTAGACTGGTACAATTCACGAAAAAGATAGGTCTCATTACTTAAATTTGCTCTTTCATGGACCTTCTGAAAAACTTTTTACATTTCTTTCTCTTGATTTTCTACTGGGAGTGATATAGTACTTTTGTACTTTTTCATCCATATCCACCCATTTTCTTTCCATCTGTTTTTCTACTGGCCTTGGATCTTTTACTACTTTCCATGTAACTTCTCTGATGAATCACATAATAATCTTGAAGTTCCATAGTTGTTATATTATTGAACTTCGCAACCTAACATTTCATGTTGCTTACTACTGAACAAATACTTGGTTACTCTCGTTTCGGACGTCCATCGTCTTGATGGATTTAAAAGGTTTTCACGACGTTTCGAATGCTTGTATCTGCAATCGTCTTCAGGTGAATACTGACAAGTTTCGGTGCTACTTACCAATTTATATGATTGCCGGTGTAATGATGCATGTAATTCCGCCATGTGCAGTGGTGCGGGTAATTTCGCGTGGTGTGATGATTCGTGAAGTTTCGCGCCTCTGCAGCCCGCCAGAAAGAGCAATCAGTGGTTTCCATACGTTCTTGATCTCAACGCTTGGTTGACTGAAGGCGTTATTGGCTTCGATGTAGGCGGCCTCTTTGAACTTTCGTTTGAACCAATGCTCCTCTCTATGTAGAACCCTTGTGTCGTCCCATAGAACTCGATGGTGCTCAGTCCAGGCGTGGTCAGCGATTCCCGATTTTGACGTTTCTCCACGTCGAGTCCATTTCTTGTGCTCATCCAATCTTACCGATAACGGTCTCTTTGTTTCTCCAATGTAGGAATCTCCGCATTCACATGGAACTTCATGAATGCAATTCTTACTGATTTCATTTTTGTTGTCAGGTTTGGTCTTCATATACGGATTGGGCTCATAAACTGATTCAATGTTATTTGCTTTAATGACTATAACAACTATATTTTACAAGATATATATATATATATATATATATGTCATACTTTACAACAACAAAAACTAACATGTAATTAAAACTGGTAAATACATACAAACATACCGAACCCAAAGACTTTGAAGCAGGTATCTCAAAATATACTGTCTTGGGGGCCATATTATACCATTTACATGCGACATCTCAATAGAAGCAGTAACTGCACTAATGAAAACATGAGAATTCAGTCACGAATAATTGCAAATTGGCAAAGTTGGAATCTACTAAACTATTACCAATCGCACTCTAATTTATTGATATTGAAAGAATATCTAAGATTGAAACTAATGATAGAATAATATACATCAACTATTTTCATTATTGAAAGAAAGCAAATATTTGAAAAAGTATTTTGTAGGGCCCACTTTCATAATATTAGGAAGTACTGAAATATTCCATTTTTATTATATCTTTTATAGAGAGAGAAAGAAGAAATTCAGCGTTGACTTTATCTTCTCTACTCATGTCTGCTGGGAGAGATCCTGATGGTAGTTTTGAAAAAAATATTTTTGTACCATGTTTTAAGAACAAGAATTGATTTTTCTACAAGTTTCATAAAGGGATAATTTAATTAAACAGGCTTTGGAATCGATATTATTCCAAGCTTATCGCTTTTCCAAAAATACTATTCCCTCTGCTAGACTGACATTTTTTCAAATATGCTGAAATTATTCTTAGGGGTGGTTCTTTCCCCCCGGGGAGGACAAATAAGTAAATTTAACTGAATAAGACACTTCAGTTCAGTACTTTGGAGTTGAAAATACACAAAAACATCCAATTGGTTAATAACATTGCTTGAAAAATGTTTTACCTAGGTAAAGTCATGAAAATAGAGATAATTTTTTGTCTGAATTCTTTTCAATTTCCATGGAACGATTCCACAGGGAGTATTTCCTTTTGGTGAAGGAATTCAACCCAACTTTGTTGTGATACATTATAGACAAATATTTTTCAAACACTCCAGAGTGGTAGAATATTCAAGAAATTGAAAGAAATGTTTTTATAGTTTCACAAAAAATATTATGGCGTTATACTAGCTTCGAATACAGAATATGTTTATGAATTCCAAATATCCCTCAAACGTACTTCAGTTCGTAACGTGATCAAGGAAAGTTTCCGTCCCAGGATTTTCAGCTCTGCGATCGACTTTTTCCAAGCAAAAAAGTTCGCGAAAGTTTTGCGGAGTTCCTAAAGCTGGGAGTCATAAATGTAGCAGCTCCAAGATTATAAAAAGGGAGTTCGCCGTCCTTTCTCGCTCTGCTTTAACAGGTGTGCGATAAAAAAGGATGGAGATTTGAGCTGAATTTGAAAGGAGCTCGTTTACAGGGTGTTATAGTTAGTGACGAGTCCAAAACAAGGGATTTTTGTATATAGTTTTATCCAGTCTTTCATTTGAAAGCACTAAAAAGAATTGAGGCGTAAATTATTATGTTCATATATCAAATATCTATTTTGTGAGAATATTTCTTCGGATAATCCAACCGATAATCAACGGTTCATGTGTTAGAGATTTATAACTCTTGGCCCCAAAAAACACATCTCAAATCCAGTCATTTCGATATAAACAACCCAAAAACAATTTTGAATAGATTTTAACCAAAAATCACAAAACTTATCCGTCATCTACAATTGTTGAACAGCAATTCATATTCTGTGATCACAAAATCCCTACATAGATTCTGAGAGATTCCGACTATGAATCACAAAACTCGTCCACCACCTTGAACTTTTGAAAAAATATTACAACATTAGCATTTTTAGTTTGTTCTACACACAGTTACAATTTTGGTTCTCAATTTAATATGATGCCATAGAAATGGAAACAAATATTGGAGATAAGTGCCGATTTGATAAAAAATAAATTTTAACGGAAAATAAAACAAACAATGAACTTTTCGTTAATGAAATAAGTGAAAAAACAACACCTAAATACAGTTCTTAATTTACTAACGGATATAGCCATTCCTTCAATTTGAATACATTTCTCTTTTTTTACGATTATGATTGGCTACACTTTTCCGCTTTGGAATGGTGATTTCGCGACAGGCTCGTCTTATTTTAGCACAAAGTTCTCCTCGATTTCTGGGCCTCTATTTCTAAACCTTATTCTCCACTATCCCCCAGAAATACCAGAAATAAAAATCTAATGGTGCGATTTCTTCCTGTCCAGCATTGGAAAATGATCGATCAACCATTGACGAACAATTCTGGAATTATGGATTGATGCACCATCTAGCTGAAAATACATCTTTCGCTCTCGGAAAAGTTAACTAAATGCTCAGCATTAAACGAGGTATTAAAGAAAAACGTACCAGTTTCTATAGTGTTCAGAAAATACCTCTCCGTTAGTGGTGAATGTAGCGTCGTCAGGAAACAAAATTTTCGTTGTTTAAAATATTTCTCTGGCCCAATAGCAATAATCTAACCTTTTATTTTCATCACCTTCTTTCAAAGTATGTAGAAATTTTGATTTATGAAGTTTGATCATATGACGACTAAAACATCAGTTGAGATGCTAAATCTCATAGACTCACTCTTGAATTCGCTTGATTCACAGATAAGATTATGTTAACTTCAGGATGTGGATGTATTCGACGAGGATGATCATTGTGAGATCTTCCAATAACACTGCCAGTTTCATTTTGATTTGATATGGTAGATATTCCTGTTTATTTAGTTCAATTGAAATCTTCTGGCAGTTTCACATTAATAACGTTATAATTCAATTCAAAAGCCGTGGTCGTGCGCATATTTTATTCTTGATTGACATTAGCTACTCCATTGTTTTTATTTGTCTATCAAATTATGTTTGCTTTTTGTAGTTGACAACGCACGACCACGGGATTTGAATTGAATTATAATGTTATTAATGTGAAACTGACAAAAGACTTATCTACTCAATAAGACGATGATAGCAACACCTAACTTGTTTATTACTTTTTAGTTTATTTTATTTTTTCCGTAGTCGGGTAACAGTTTTTTAAACTTTTTATTTTATTTTAAATTTTTTTGTTTGTATCTTTGATAAGACAACAAAAAGAAGAATGATATGATAGCGTGAATAATAGATACTTAATAATTGAACAATCTAGACTAGTACATTCATGATATAATAATTGTTCAGTATACAGAGTAGGACGAAGCAAACCCCCCTTTACTCTATTATTTGCTATTTTACCTAACTCAGAATTGAAGATAAATAATTATGGAAGAATTTAATTTGCATGAATGTTCGTCTTCTGACAGTAGAAAATGAAAATATATTCAGAATCTGCGCAAAAAAATTGCTATTACCGACACGACTGTCAACGACGTCTACCCTCACGCGCCTTACCCGTTCGGGTAGCTATCTCAGTGACATTCGATTTCTTTGGAATTATTTTTTTGCACTGAATTTGTACCTTATTGTATATCATTGGAGTTATTCATAATATGTGAGATTCTAAAATTAATGTCTTTCTAATAGAAACAGAAACACGAAACAGGTGGAGTGGTGATTCTGTTGTTTTTACACGATTGATTTTCAGAACTGCCGATAGAAAGCGCTAGTAGTATTCATAAACGCTGAAAAATAGTACTATATTTATATTTATGAACTCATAATTTTCTCCTCTTTCACCTGACATCCCGCTCAATACGATAGCAAAAGAAAATCAGAGACCCCCACTTTTTCAGAAGTAACATTTGTATAAAATGTAGCCTATGGTACCCGGACCATGATAACGAATCGATTGACACCTCATTCATCAAAATCGGATGAGTTGTTTAGGCACTACGGTGGAACATTCGTAAATACAAACATACATGGACTTCTAAAATCATTATTTATATTCAATATTGTACTATATTTATATTAATGACCACATAATTTCCTCCTCTTTCATTTGACATCCTACTCGATACTATAGCAAACAAAATTCAGAGTTCCCTACCTTTTCTTATGTAACATCCGCATCTTGATATAATCCGTATAAAATGTAGCATGTGTTTCCAGACCACAATAACGAATCGAAGACAGCTCATTCATCAAAACCGGATTAGTAGTTTAGGCGCTACGCTGGAACATTCGTAAATACAAACATACATACAGTATCGGAAACAATTTTTCTGGGGTATAGACAGAAATCTACACGAGCAACAAGGAACGCAATGATTTGATAATGCCACTTAAACAAGAGAGACGCACTGCTGTTACCCCACCCGACGCATTAACTGACCACGTGGCAATGCGACACATGGCACAGCTCGACTCATTCTTGCCGAGCCGTGGTTGCGAAAACAAAAGACCGTGACAATTATTACCTTTTGAAACATGCCGCCTATTTACACAACCGCAGAGAAAGTACAATAGATTCGGCTATTGTTTGGCCCAAAATGGTGGTTTGTTCGAACATTTAATGGAATAATTCCGTACACAAAATATTCAATTTGGTTTATCTTTTCTTGTAAATATTTTTTTTCTCTCCATTCAAGAAATGATAGTTTTTCTGTTAGAAATAAGTTTTTTGTTTTTATTGTCTTACAGAAAGAAATATCGTTTGCTTTTGTTTATGTTTAAGAATTTTCTTTTGTTTTCGCGGCCACCACGGCACCAAAGATATTTTGATCTACCTGTCGTCCGACAGATCAAATTGAATCAATGATTTAGTTTAATTTGTTCAAATTATCTGAAGTGAAATTATCGTCAATAATTCTTCTTCATTGCAGCGCACACATACTCCCGACTGCCGCTGGTATGATACTGACATCACAGTTCATAGCTAAAGAAGCAGTTAGCTCACTTGACCCAAATGCATGTTCCAAGGTAACATCCACTCCAGGGAAATAATTCAGGATGCGCAGAAGACTGTACTAATAACACAGTAACACGTGGTATGCGCGAGGGATAAAAATCAGAGTTGCGCAGTGTACAAACGGGAACATAAAAATCAAAGTGCCGACGCCAAGTGAGCGAACTGATTCTTTAGCTATTAACTGTGCTGACGTCCTGAGCTGACCGCCCCGATTCTCCTATCTCTGTGTCGTGACGTCGATATCCCTTCCTCGAGCGAGTCGAGGAGAAATTGAAATGCTCTCTCAACATATAGCAAGCTATTCTTCACGCTCTCATGAAACCACCATACCCAAGATAAATACTTTCCGATACTGTAGACTGCTAAAATCATTACCCTTCCATTTATGGCAGCAGCAGTTCCATGACTAATAGCGACTCCTAAAGGCTGCCTTCGGTCGAATTCTGCGCCTACTTCTTTGCTACTACGAGCCCCATCACCAGATTTTTCCGTCAAATGCAGACGCATTTTACGATTGTGAACTAGAACTCCAGACAATATAACTCAGATTGACATTTAATTCAATCATACATTTTGTTTCCATATTAAATGAAAACAAAAATTGTACCCGGATGTGGAAAAATATTGAAAAAACTAAAAATGCGTTATGAGGCTCAATTTAATTCTGAACAACGTATTCCGATACCTTTTTTCGATGTTTTCAACCCAAAACAAAACATCGGGAATGGGCCGCATTTGGGGGGCTGCCGTTGTCTCAGATTGTTTCTCAAATTCAAGTTGGTTGTATCTAAATATACGTCTTATAGGGGACTACAGTTGTGCCGTAGCTCAAATCTGTTTAAAAAAAATTACGATAATGTCCGGGTTCATGTTAAATGAGACACATAGTATAATAGTAATTATGAATAAATTGAGTGATGATTCTGAACAAATATCAAAATGGAAACTCCATCAGAATACAAAAAGCAACGTCCTAAATAATAATGGCGAGAAAGGCAATAGTGTATGGAATCCCATACCGTTTATTGACATGGTAGCTGGCTTATAAAGTACTAGCTGATACCCCCGACTTCGTCCGCGTGGAATTTATATTTTTTGTTATGTTTCACTTTGTCTCCTTCTATCTAGCTTATGCCTGTGGCTTTGGCAGCTTCCCTTTATCCTGTTTCCCGTTATCTCATTCCTAGTTATCCACCTCACCCATTATCCCGTTTCCCGTCATTCCGTTTCCCGTTATCCTGTTATCCCGTTATCCCGTTTTCCGTTATCTCGTTTTCCATTATCCCGTTTTCCGTTATCCTGTTATCCCATAATCCCATTATCCCGTTTCCCGTTTCCCGTTGACCCATTATCGCGGTATTCTGTTATACCGCTATCCCGTTTTTGCTTTTCGCGTTATCCCATTAGCCCCTTATCCTGTATGTATTTCATCCCGCTATGATGACGGGAATAGACAATAAAACCACATTTCTTCATAACCAAGTGCAACCAATAGAAGGTGAGCTCCCATTTCAAGTATATTCATGTATATATATATATATATATATATATATATATATATATATATATATATATATGTAGAAATTAGTGGGAAGCAGTCAATGGTAGACCAATTAATACGATTTCTTCGTTTTTATGTCGAGCTTTCGAAAATTTTTATTTTCTTCTTCAAGACTTAACTAAAAGTTAATACATGATTATATGCTGGTATTACATAATTAAAGGATACTTACTAACATGAAATTCAGAAAAAATAATACACAAAAAGAAACATCGGTGTTACAATTTAAAATGACAAGATGACAGTCACATGACAATATCAGTTACATACCTAAATAATCGAAATTCTAGATGAAAGAGATACAGAGTGAGAATATAAAAATGTAAAAGTATATATAAATATAAAAAAATAATAATAATCATTTCAAAGAGGATTAGGTGTGATATTGTCTTTATGTTTTTTTAAAAGATATGTATATATTGTACTGAGGTCATCAATATCTGTTCTTCTATTCATTGTTTTTTCATTGTTGTTTATATGAACCATTTCAAGAAAGAGACGCTTATTGAGATTTTGTTCATTATCGAGAATTTTGGCATTATTATAGTCAATCACATGATCTTTATCTATTACATGTTCAGCAAGGCAACAAGATCTCACATTTCTTCTACAGTCACTTTTATGAGAGGTTATTCTATCTTTGAGCATTCTACTTGTCTGACCAATGTATACTTCATCACAGCTGCTGCAAGGAATTTCATAAATTATATTGGATTTATTTTTGATTGGTATAGGAGTTTTTAATTTTGAATGTATTTGTGATATAGTTTTCAAACTGGTTTTAGCTATTTTAACATTGTCTTCATTTTTGAACAATTGTATGAGTTTTGGTGTCAAATTATCTATATGTGGTAAAGATCTATAAATTGCAATTTGATCCGTTCTTGGTGATTGGTTTGAATTCAAAATAGAAGTAGAGGAGCTAAATAGAATTTTATTAACTAAATTGAGTTTGATTTTCATGGGATGGTGTGAGTGAAAATTTATGAAACGATTACTATTTATTGGTTTTCTGTACCATCTAGTGATGATTTTGTTGTTGATGGTTCTGATAAGTTTCAAATCAAGGAATGGAACTGAATTATCGGTTTCTTTTTCGACAGTGAACTGAATATTGGGATCAAAACTGTTAAAAATATTGAGAGTTTCATCAATACAGTTTTCTGGTACAGAAAGGATGAGGTCATCTACATATCTCCTAAGGAAAGGAATGTCGAAAGTGATTTTATTTGTGCAATATTCTAGGAGTTCATCTAAAACGTAACTTGATATTATTGGAGAGATGTTAGATCCCATGGGAGTACCAAAAATTTGTTTGTAGAATTTTTCATTGAAGACAAGACAAGTAGAGTCAAAAATGAAATCAATTATCTTCATAAACATTTGTTTTCAATATTGCAGAGATTGTTTTAGATATTTTTAAAGAGAATAATAAACTAATCAAAATAATTTGGTGCTAATTGAAAATCGTTATTTAAAAAGGAATTAACCAAATTAACATAATTTGGTGCTAATTGAAAATCGTTAATAAATTCACTAAAGGAGAAAGAGTCAGTAACATGATATCTGTTATCGTTATCATATGAGTTGGTCAATATTTCAGTAATGAATTTCGTTATTTTACTGTTTGGTGAGTCTATAGAAGAAACTTATCAGAACCATCAACAACAAAATCATCACTAGATGGTACAGAAAACCAATAAATAGTAATCGTTTCATAAATTTTCACTCACACCATCCCATGAAAATCAAACTCAATGTAATTAATAACCTTAAAAATAGAGTTGTTAAGGTCACTCATCCATCCTTGAGAGATGAGTGTCTGAAAGAACTTCAAAACATTCTTTTAGAAAATTCATATCCGAAATCATTAGTTAATAAAATTCTATTTAGCTCCTCTACTTCTATTTTGAATTCAAACCAATCACCAAGAACGGATCAAATTGCAATTTATAGATCTTTACCACATATAGATAATTTGACACCAAAACTCATACAATTGTTCAAAAATGAAGACAATGTTAAAATAGCTAAAACCAGTTTGAAAACTATATCACAAATACATTCAAAATTAAAAACTCCTATACCAATCAAAAATAAATCCAATATAATTTATGAAATTCCTTGCAGCAGCTGTGATGAAGTATACATTGGTCAGACAAGTAGAATGCTCAAAGATAGAATAACCTCTCATAAAAGTGACTGTAGAAGAAATGTGAGATCTTGTTGCCTTGCTGAACATGTAATAGATAAAGATCATGTGATTGACTATAATAATGCCAAAATTCTCGATAATGAACAAAATCTCAATAAGCGTCTCTTTCTTGAAATGGTTCATATAAACAACAATGAAAAAACAATGAATAGAAGAACAGATATTGATGACCTCAGTACAATATATACATATCTTTTAAAAAAACATAAAGACAATATCACACCTAATCCTCTTTGAAATGATTATTATTATTTTTTTATATTTATATATACTTTTACATTTTTATATTCTCACTCTGTATCTCTTTCATCTAGAATTTCGATTATTTAGGTATGTAACTGAGTATCTGTCATGTGACTGTCATCTTGTCATTTTAAATTGTAACACCGATGTTTCTTTTTGTGTATTATTTTTTCTGAATTTCATGTTAGTAAGTATCCTTTAATTATGTAATACCAGCATATAATCATGTATTAACTTTTAGTTAAGTCTTGAAGAAGAAAATAAAAATTTTCGAAAGCTCGACATAAAAACGAAGAAATCGTATTAATTGGTCTACCATTGACTGCTTCCCACTAATTTCTACATAAATTATCGAACAGTCACGAAAATATCCCCTTATATATATATATATATATATATATATATATATATTATATATACTACTAGCCGATACCCCCGACTTCGTCCGCGTGGAATTTATATTTTTTGTTGTTTCACTTTGTCTCCTTCTATCTAGCTTATGCCTGTGGCTTTGGCAGCTTCCCTTTATCCTGTTTCCCGTTATCTCATTCCTAGTTATCCACCTCACCCATTATCCCGTTTCCTGTCATTCCGTTTCCCGTTATCCTGTTATCCCGTTATCCCGTTTTCCGTTATCCTGTTATCCCATTATCCCTTCTCTTATCCCGTTTCCCGTTTTGACCCATTATCGCGGTATTCTGTTATCCCGCTATCCCGTTTTTGCTTTTCGCGTTATGCCATTAGCCCCTTATCCTGTATGTATGTCATCCCGCTATGATGACGGGAATAGAGTATGTGACAATAAAACCACATTTCTTCATAACCAAGTGCAACCAACCAATAGAAGGTGAGCTCCCATTTCAAGTATATTTATGTATATATATATATATATATATATATATATATATATAAATATATATATTTATATATATACTATAGTACCACTGGACCGTACCGTAGTATCGCGCACTCGGTTTGTCATCGTCGCCAGAATAGCTCGCAGAAATGGTAGATTTTTTCCTACTTACTTGACACTTATCGTCATATTTTGGACAACTCACACAATATCTTTATAAATTGTAGCCTATGTGTTATTCCGATGTATAAGCTATATTATTGTAAAGTTTCATTAAAATCCATCCAGTAGTTTTTACGTGAAAGAGTAACAAACATACTTACAAACTTTCGCGTTTATAATATTAGTAAAAAGATGATGAGAGAAAAATGGATATAAATGGATATATCGTTGTGGAAAAATCGTTTCGGAAATATCACGAAATATCTGTTGATCGATGAATATTTACTGACGATAACTCCCCTCCAAGCAAGTTTCCACTGAAACAGCTCTTTAGTTCTAAATAAAAACAAAACCAAACGCGAACATTAACGAGTAATTAAAATTTGTTGGAGGCAGCACCAAGGATGTAAATAAGTTGAAGACTTACGAATTGATGAGTCTTAAAAGTAAATAGAATTACCTCATCCGTCGAGGAAAACGAAGGTAAATACGCTTTTCAGACGCGAGAAACAAAAAGTTCTTGCTGAACAAGCCACCAGGACGGTCGAAACTTTCAGAACTCCATAGTCTTGCTGTCAGACAGTGGCGTTACAAAATGTTCAGTTATTTAGTACATATAGTGTCACCACTGGAGCCAGGATATTTTTTTTCGCTAATCGATTGCCGTCAGAAGGTTCAGTAACGTGATTTCCCTGTCTATTGGTTTTTTAACCATCTGCTATGAAAAAGTGTAAATAGCAAAATATAGTGTGAAGTGGGCGGGTGTGATTTGCTTTACAACTCATGAAGTACTATATTTCTATGACTACAATAAATTCGTGGGATTGAAAAGGAATTCAACCTCTTTTTTCTAGCAAAAATCAAAGCAAAAATAAAGGCATTATACAAATAGGCGTTTTCTTTAAAAAGAATAAATAGCAGCTTCATAATCATATTCTGCTGGTCGTCACATATACCTACATCGCATGGCATACTGTTTTTTTATTAGCTGCTGCATGAGGAGTGCTTTTTCGGCATCCAATCAGGAAACATCTGTCTGAACTCGGAGACAAGCGGAATATGATGGGCAGTGTTGCCAAAATTGATCTCACTAGTGTCTCAATAGAATGACTTGTGTATCTGATGGTAGCAAACTAACGCGCACAGATCTCCAAATGATCATAATAACCCAGGCAGCTTGTGTTTTAAAAAGGAAAGTTTCGGTGTAGTTTTGATTTTTGGTAGTATTTTGGGCTGCTGAACACGAATCTGAGGGTTTCCAACAAAAAATTTGGGAAATATGTTTTTTTCGCAAAAACACTGTAAGAAATGGACGTTTCTCCGTTTTTTTATAACTCGGGAACTATGCGTTTTACGTGGAAATTAACTCTCGTTGAAAAAAGAAACATTCTTAATGGAATATTGAATAGAAAAATCCAGGATAAAAATTAAGTTATTCTTGTGAATGTCTATCAGAAAACAACTACTACTGATAGATATTTTGACCTTAACTCAAAAGAAAAATCATAAAGTAAAAATTTTATTTTCTATTCCAGTCCTAATCCCAGTCTTAAGAACTCATATAGATGAATGAGATAAAAAGAAAATGTTTTCCAAGAAGGAGCACTCACCAGAAATCATTGGTGCAAGACTGGCATCGCATTCACTAGATGATTCCATATCTGATTTTATTTGTTCATATTTTCAAACAAGTCAAAATGTATTCTATGTGAAATTGAAGGGGATCAACTTTTCTACATTTTTTCTGCGATCAGCCGTTTAGCCCGAATTTGTGAGTTTTTTATTTTTGACGCCCGTTCGCGTTGCTCCTACGGCTAAAAGGCTGATCGTAGAAAAAAAACTTTAGAAACATAAAATGTAGGAAAATAAATTCTCTCTAATTTCCTATATACAGTTTTTACGTTCAACGCATAGTTTCGGAGTTATTCAAAAAAGTAAATTTTTTACAGTTTTTTTGTTAAAAAACATATTTCTCATCAAATTTTTTGTTGGCAAACCCGTTTCTTTTTCAGCAGCCCAAAATACCATGTAGTACCAAAAATCGAAACTTCACCAAAACTTTGCATTGAAATAATTTTAAATATTTTTTTCAATTACCATAGAATGGTAAAGTTACCGATCTGAGTAAGAATTGCTCGACATGATTCATTCAAAAGTGATTTTTCTATTATAGTGGGTAATTCTAGAAATAGCCAGAGATACGTAAAAGGTTCAATTGTGGCAAAGTTGCCAAAATTCTTGGTAAATGCAATGGTGTATTTCACTTTTCAGATTCAACGTTTCGTCTTCCTGGAGACATCATAAATATTTTGTTGAAATACATGAAAAATTAAAGGGTACCAATTTCGATATGGAATTTATATTATAAATGCCATAATATTCAATTTACATAATGAACTTTTTCAAGTAATACATCATCAACGTTTTTTATCATAAGAAGTGTTCACGTATTGAAGAACTGTTCATATGAAAACAGGTAGAATCAATTTTTCAACATTTTCAAACACGCCACACAATTTTATGATATTTTGTTTTCGAATAACATATGGAGTTGTCATATGATCGTAAGTTGTTGACGTTTGAATCCTTAGTGTTCAACTTGAATATATAGTAATGATGAATGTAAGTAAGTGATGGTGAGTGTTCCTGAACAACTCGCGTTATCTGAAAGTGGCAATGATAAAGTGCGTTCGTCTTTCCGTGTCTGTAGTGATAGGGTCGAAAACAACGAAAACAAAAATATTTTTTTACATATTTCAAACAGTAAAAGTTATCGTACATTTCAGCACTATATTCACCAAAAACTTCTCAGAACTCGTCTCAGTGTAACATTGTCCCTATCTGTGACTGTTTTCGTTAACGAATTATATTAAATACATATTTAGTTCCTGCCTTTCTATTTAATTATTATTTATTTATTATCAGCCTCAGGATACAGACTGCAGTCCACAATCATTTTAGAGAGATAATGTGTTTCCGAAAACGCAAATATGTACAGTAAAACAGATCAATATCAGAATTAAGTGTGTTATAACATAGACACATCTTAGAGATTGGAGAATTCTGATACATATTAGTTCTAGGACAGCATATATACTACTTGTCTACTTCTAGTAGGCCTCGCCCAGAGAGGGAACCGAGGAGAAAAGGTCTGGAGAGTCAATCATACCATTAACTATTTTGAATAATATATAGAGATCGTTTTGCTTTCTTCTATTTTCAAGAGTAAGAAATTTGTATCCCACACCACAAGTGTCAGAAAGTTGGTAATTACCTGTTACTTTGAAATTCAGGTATCTAATGAATTTGTTTTGAATTCTTTCAAGTTTTGTTATATGAAGGCAGTACGTTGGCGACCAAATGGCTAACCCAAAATTCAGCCTACTGTAAATAAGGGCATAATATATTGATTTGAGAGCTTTCGTAGATTTAAAGTCTCGACAGATACGAAAAATATACCCCATTAACTCATTACATTTTATAGCTATATAATCAATGTGTGAACTAAAGGGACATTTTAGAATAAAAAATTATCCCAAGATCTTTTACATGATCTTTTTTAGTAATAACTTCATTATTAATGTAACATTCTATTTTGACATAACGAATATTTTTGGTGAATGAAATTGTTGAACATTTTTTGTTGTTGATAAAGCATCAGGTTATTCAAATCTTGCTGGATCTTATCACCATCTTCAATTTCTTCAACCACAGTAGATAACTTCAAGTCATCAGCACAGAGAAATAATTTACAGTGATTAAAACACTGGTTTATGTCGTTGATGTAAATTGAGAATACTAATGGTCCCAGATGAGACCCTTGCGGAATACCAGATGTTGCATAAGATGGTGATGATTTCCATCCAAGAACTGAAACTATATGCGATCTATTGCTAACATAGGATGCTATCCACCTCATCAGATTGCCGTGTACACCAATTTCGGCTAATTTCATTAAAGTAATATTAAGGTTAATTTTATCAAAAGCTTTGCTAAAATCCGTGTTGTTATAGAATCCAGCTGTATGCGAGAGTCCATGGAGTGGGAAATGAGCTCGGTGTAACATAATAAATTACTTTCCATTGAGCGACCTGAAAAAAAATCCGTGCTGTTCTTGCAAGATTAGAGACTTAACACTTTCGAATAGAACATTATAAACTATGGATTCAAACAGTTTACTGAGAATGCAAAGTTTACTGATACCGCGATAATTATCGACAGCATCCTTATTGCCTGAATTTTTGAAAATAGGGATCAAGTAAGAGTCTTTCCAGATAGTAGGCAGTTCACTAGTCTGAAGTGACAAATTGTACAGAATGAATAGCGGCATCGATAAAGATTTAGCACAGCGCTTTAGACAGGTGTGCCATCGGGACCAGCACCTTTATTTTCATCCAAGGATGAGAGTTTATTCTCAATCTCAGCAATAGTAATTTGTTTAATATCTATATTTTGTAATGAAAAACAAGTTAATTATCATAATAAATGCCCAGACTATTCAGTGAAGAGCGGTGTAGAGTTCTTTGGACCGCCTTGCTAGTTTCAAATTTATTTGTTTCAAGCAAAGGTTTAAGAAATTGTAAATTCGAATGGACGCCAGAATTTTTTGTTAAATTCGGATGAAAATTCAAATTTCCCACTCAATAATAATTGCAAATCAAATAATGTTTCCTTCTGTAAATAACTGCAACAATAAAACAAATACCAAACTTATATTAGTCTATTTACAAATATACATGAGCTTTTTGCAGTACAACAAATATTACAATTCTGAATAGTATTGCTGAACCTGTCGGTTTTATCGACGACGATGTACCTCTGATTGAATTGTGTAGCTCGTAGCTAGACTTCACGTAGTCGTGTGGCTCGCAATCAGGGGGGTAACTATAGCTGCTGGGCGACCGATAAGGTTGAACATACAAGCATCAGCTTCTTGTCCATGGAATAATTGTTCTCAGCAATACCACATGAAAAACAATATTGTTTGTCAGAATTTGTTTTTTTACCAAAAATTCAACTTCTTGAAACTTGGAATTTCTCAGTACACTCTTCAACGCACGGTTGTTACAGTCGAGATGGTTGCTTAAAATTATTTGAACATACAAATCAGCTAGTGCTGAGATTTGTCATTACTATTCAATACTGAAATTGAAGATTCAAGATTAAATTTTGATTTAGACAAAAATTGATCTTAGCTCTATATAAAGAAAAGGAAAGTTGTTCTGATCTTGATCAGCCAAGACTATATTTTACAAAGAATAAAATCAGAATTTGATCTACGAAAATGACTTAAATTTCAATGATATCCAGAGTGAGTTCCTAAGAATTATCTTTGACCCATCGACAAATACTTCTTCACAAAGTTTTTCTGTATGTTAAAAAAATTCCAAACTCCAGGGATTGAATATGTACATCGCTTCACCTAGGTCAGAAGCAAAATCACAGCTCTGTGATAATTATCACCAAATCAGAAACCATTCCAAAGATATCCAAAAGACCATGACAAATAAATAATATTCAATTATATCATACTTTTTGTGATTGACACCAAAAATATATCCAAATGCGGTGTAAGTGATACCATATACTTGAGAAACCTTCTTCAAACCCCAATGAAACCTTGTCACAGAAAGTAATCAAATCTTGATTCAAATCGATATGTTACATGATTCCACCTGAACTCATTTGGAAATATAAATATGGTACCGCACTGTAATCAATTATCTTATTAACCTAAATTAATCTAATCGCTGTTTACTGAACAACATGGATAGATAGATAGATGTACCAAGATATCAATACTTTCTGAAGAAATATTTCACGTTCTCGTTAGAAAATATCTGAACGTGACATATTCAAAAATGACCAAAAAATTATTCTTACATACCTTGATATCACACTGAACTCACTGCTTTGAAATCACTTTCGCAGAAGAAAGGAAGATGCTCTAATTCATTGGTTATTTCAACATGAACAAATTATATTTCATTGCTCAATGGCTGTCAAGTTTCAGAACACACGATAGCTCGATCAGAGATAGATCGGTAAGGGCCGAGGATGGCACGCTGCATTCTTTTTAATACGATCGTTCTGTCAAAATCTATGCGTTCGCTCATCTTCCTCTCAACTCCAATGACTGTTCGCCGTTAGATGGCGCTAAGATTTTCAATAGTGATTCTTAAATTGGAGTTAATAAGATAACTTGAGCTACTCTTAATTATTTTGTATCTCTGAGCATATCAATAAGAAATGTAACAGATATATCGTTACAATTTTGATAATTGATATTGTGCGGGCTATAACTTACGAAATTATGCCTGTGAGGTTCATATACTGATCGAAAATGGGCAGAAAACAATTCACATATGTCTTTGGCACCAATAATAATATTTCTGCTGTCAGACATCTGTCTTGGAATATTATTGTTTCTTTTATTTCCAGAGGCGAAGTGCCAAAATTTCTTTATGTTGTCGCGGACACCTATCTCAATAGAATAAACATAGTTTTTATAATCTTTTTGAATAGAATATTTATTTATTTTCCTTAATTCCGTAAACATGATATAATCCTGAGGATTGTGATATATTTTCCATTTTTTGTGAAATTTATATCAAAGACATTTGACTTTTTTAGAATAACATTCTACATTGGAGAGGTTCTACCTTTTGAAAAATTGGGTGTGTAGTAGATGAACATTTCAAATGAAATATTTGCTTTTGCCCGAAAACATACATTATTTCTCTTACGAATAAATAATAGTTTAAAAAAACTAAATAACACGCTTTTATAGAAAACCAAACTTAATTTCTTATTTTCTATTTTTTTAGTTGGGTTTTCCATAAAAGCGTGTTTTTTAGTTTTTTTAAACCATTATTTATTTTCTACTTTTTAGTTTGGTTTATTTATGAATGCGTGTTTTTTTAGTTGTTTATGAAAGTTATATACATTAACAAATCTTATTTTGCAAATCAAAAAATAAATCTACAAAGTTTGAATGAAATCTGACCGTTTAAAGTTGGTCGAAATCGCTCAAAGGAGTCGGTTAGAAACATAATCTCCGACCCTAAAAACCCCCACATACCAATTTTGCATGGAATTGGACCATAATCACAAAACTTGTCCGCCATTTTGGAGCCGCCATCTGGAATTTTTCAATTTTTATAAAAGTATCATAATATTGGACCCCAATAACCCCCACATACCAATGTTGAATAGAATCGGACCATAATCACAAAACTCGTATACCATTTCGAAGCCTCCATCTTGAATTTCCAGTTTTGACAA
Organism: Gonioctena quinquepunctata; assembly: GCA_018342105.1. NCBI lineage: Eukaryota > Metazoa > Arthropoda > Insecta > Coleoptera > Chrysomelidae > Gonioctena > Gonioctena quinquepunctata. The sequence continues at coordinate 873,623 of JAFIRS010000012.1, forward strand.
AAGAATCATAATCTCTGACCACGAGAACCCTCAGATACCAATTTTGAAGCGAATCGGACCATAATCACAAAACTCGTTCGCCATATTGCAGCCGCCATTTTGTTTTTTTCCTACACAAAAATTTGTTAATGCATTGTCACCGGAATTGTGTACACGTGCTGAATTTCGAATCATTCGGAAGTCTAGAAGTGGGTCAAAATCGCGCCCAAAGGAGTCGGTTACAAACAAACATACAAGTGAGTCGGTTACAAACAAACATACAAGTGAAGCTAATATAAAGCGTCTAAAACACAATTGATACCTACATTAAAACTGTCTTATTCTTCTAGACAGCTGACTACAAAAACCTTTACAATAGGTGTATGTTGGTCGCATATCCATAAAAAAAACAACTACTTCCCTGGCTAATGCTTCGACGGACGTTGAATGACACCCGATGGATAAACATGCCTATAACAGATATTTCCATACTGGGATTCAGGATGACTTTCATTGGTAATGTTTTAGTTGCAATAGTTGAGTCGAGATGGCATTAGCTCCATTCTGCTAATTCGATCCCAGCAAATACTCTGAAATGGATTGATATTAATTGTTTCAATCAGGTAACGCAGACATTAATCATTGCCTGCTTGGCCTACCCTGTACTGATGAGGGGCAAATACCCCTAAACCCGGTCTACAGGTGCTCAGCCTGAGTGAAGTGGTCAATATTGATCCATTTCGCAACAAACATTTGCAAAGTACCTTGTAGGATGTCATTCAACGTCCGTCGAGGCATAAGCCAGGGAAGTAGTTGTTTTCTGATGGATATGCGACCAACATACACCTATTGTATAGGCTTTTGTAGTCAGCTGTCTTGAGGAATAAGATATTTTTGATGAAATTATGGCTGGCTATCAAGTATATTACAGATTTCGGTCTCTTATTGCAATTAGTACCTACTTCATCTATCATAAGAAATAATCCAATAAAAAATGCAGACAGACTATGATGAAACCCGATTTCCTCTTTTCACCCTGATCGGTATTCAGTTGTTTACAAGCTAGATATCAAACTGCCATTGTTTATGAAAGTTCCCAAACTACTTCCGAACTTTGGTAATAAGGTATCGATTTTCTTACTTCCCTGAAACTTCTCTCCGGCAGAGAAGGCTTCAGACAATTCGATTCTCAATGCTCAAAACCGAGAAACGCTGATAGTAAAAAAAATTATATTGGGATTGTGACTCATGTTTTTAGGGTGCGGAAAAGACCATATATATCCACAAAGAATGTTTTTCACTACTATGATCAGAAATTAACATTAATGACATCATTTTTATCACAAGAAAATGTTTTTTTAAAGCTGGTGGTTTATTATTGGCCACAGGCTCAATGGAAAACATGTACCTACAACTGCATTCTATCTGTCACAATCAATCTCTAGGAATTCTTTAGACACCTTCAAATCGATTCTTCCGGTAAGTAATTACCACTTTCCGCCGCTTTTGTCACTCCTAGAGGGGTACAATCACCTTCAATGTCAATTTTGCCCAATACGAATGTTTTGGGGGCGTAAATATCGATAAATGTGTTGCTAGTAGTGAAAAAATCAATATATACACTATGGTTGAGAAGATTATTACAGCATAAATTGCTCGTCACTTCGCTCCTGAGGATTTTAATTCGGCGCTTGGTGTATAATATATTAGTCATCATTCTCTCCTTAAAACCAAATGCTTCATAATCCTTTCGTTCAGATTTGTTACCACAACGTCAGAAATAATACAATGATTCGCGAAGGAGGAATTTCGAAAATAAAATAGGCTAGAGAAAAAAAGAGTATGGATATTGTACAAATCATATTATGAATCATAAATAAAAATGGACCATGATTATTCTATAACTGGGACCCTATTCTATCCTTTGTTTGACATCTGAAGCTGCATCTGATTCGACGTTTAATACAACTGTAAACGCGCATTTTATTTGTTTCAGTGAAAATATGGCTGGTAGACAGAAGAAACAGGGCCATTACATCGAGCACCTACTCGAAATGGAACCTGGACCTTCTAAAGGTAATCCTTCGGGAGCAGGATCATTCAAGGAGAAGTTCTTGGTCAGGAGGATCCCCGTTGAAAAGGTGAGTCTTTACTTTTATTTTACTGGCCATGATCTGGGTGTTCCAAGATTTGATGTTCTATAAGCGTAATAATATATGGAGTCTAGTCGACAGATTGGTAGATGCCGTGACAGTGTTGCCTGCCTGATTCATTTGTTTCGTCAATCACCAAAATGTGGTTGCTATCAATAATCGTTTGAAAAGTTATCTAAGAAAAAAAATCATTTTGTTACTTCGAGGGCCTGTAACTTAGTAATGAAGGATTTTGGGAAAAAATTATATGAAATACCTACTGGTGATATGTTGACCCCATCTATATATTCCCGAGAGGACAAAAGAAAGTGCCGGGACACCCTGTATACCACGTATGGCCTTAAAGTATTAGGGTTCCTTTGCAGAAAATGATCCTCGTCGGATTTATTTCTAATCATCTGTACTCTGTATACCAGTGTGTAATCGTTGAATCGTTGAAATTATTTGACCACGAAACTTACAGACCGAACAGAAGGATTAATTTCTCGTCCAATTGGATATATATTGTTACGAACATGGAACCCGTTTTTATTAAAAATACTCGATTAGTCTACTTCGAAAATACAATACAATACAATGCACTAAAAATGTATCTTGATCTCGCTAATATGGATTACCACTTCGAATGAATGACTCCCGACCTTATACATCCTCGTTCTTGGCTTCCAGAATCTTCGAAGAATTCGTGGGAACTTCTAGATAATTGCGAGTTTGTCATCGGGAATTCCCAGTCGTTACACCGTCTGGCTTATGATAAACACGAAGGGGCGTACTATACTTATTTTGTTAACAATATGTAGGACTAGAAGCCCATTGAAACTGACCGTGATTTGAATATGAATTGTCAGAACATATAATTTTTTTTTTATAGAACTCGAAAAGCTCTATATCAGGTAATTAGGATATTTGATTCTTGTCTATTGAAAGTCTGATAGTCAAATCCGTGTGGTCATATATCGCGAAGTGTCGTTGGTAGACCATTTCATAACAGAATGGAATTGACTCAATTGTAAAGGAACAAAAATATAAATAGCCATTTGCAATTATGTTTTTATTACAAGCTTTTATTTAAATGAAAAGTGTGACTGTGTGCACGTATCGATATAATCGATGGAAGAAAATTGTATTTCGTGCATAAAATAATTTATTAAAATCGTAGCAAAGCGCTTTCGACCGTTAGGTCATCATCAGTGCGTACCCGAAAGTAAGTAATAGTGATAGAGAATAAGTTACTGAAAAGTTTTTTTGAGAAAGAAAATTGACATATTTTAAATGTGAGGTTACTTACTCGTCAGGTGTACAAGAAGCCAAAAAGACCATAAAATATCCCGTGATCAATGAAAGTTATATAGGTTTACGTGACACACATGTTAAAATACATATTCTAGGCCAGGATGAAAATTGAGATTACAATTTTTCCTTATCTTTTAAAAAGCCATTGTTGTGGTGTGATAGCTGGACCCAAGTGACAAGATTGACAATTGACAAGTGAACTATGAAGTAGATTGGCAGGAAACACCAAACCATGGAGATACCAGAATCAAGAAAGGAATATCCCTGTCATACGAAAACACACTAGAAGATGATCAATCTAATGAGAACTGTCATCTGTCAAATATATGTTCCAGTATTCCAAGGAAGACCAGGCAAGACTCTTCAATTCTCACATTTGAGTCATCATAATTGAATATAAGTTCAAGGGAGAAGTCTAATTAGACCTGTCCTGATCAAAACAAACAATTGAATAACTCTGGTAGTGTCCATGGACAATGAATTTAAATTTTTCTTGATAAAAATAAAAATCCTTGTCCACCATGGCTCATTTGAACCGCAACTGGGGGATGAGAAGTGTGATACAAGTCTAATGGGAACTAGACCCAACTTCACAACTCCCACAGCTGGAGTAAAACAGAGTCTAAAAGGTGATAATCCAGAACATGACTTGTTTTTTTTTTTTTTTTTTTATATGTTCCGGTTCCCACGAAAAGGGATATCCTGTAATGTTCAGAGAACATCGTGGGAACCAAGGGAAAGAAGGTAGGAGTTGGTGTTCTTCTTAAATTTCTGGAGATTGTATGCCTCGGGGAACACCTCCCTAGGCAATGAGTTCCAAAGCCTCGCAGTTCGTTGGATGAATGAGTCTTTGGAAAGTGATGTTCTGCAGGTCTCCAAAGTGACCACGAAGGGGTGTGAAGACTGAACTTGACGGGTTAATCTCGAAGAGACTGCCAAAGGAGGAACGATTGTTGATATTTCAGAAGAGCATCGCCCATGAAAATATCTATAAAATAGAGACAAATCGCCAACTTTTCTACGGTGTTCCAGACAAGTGAGCGAGTTTGTAAGCGAGGCATCACCGACGAGACGAATTGCCCTTTTTTGGACAGAATCCAATAGCTTCAGGATATGTTTAGGTGCCGCACTCCAAATATGGGAACAGTATTCCAGGACAGGTCGGATCTGTGCCTTATAGATCATAAGCAGCTGACTGGAGGTGAAATAGCTCTTGGCACGAAACAAAACCAAGTTTTGGGATGCACTTTTGGCAATGGACCTCACGTGATTTTCCCAGGAAAGGTTATTGCTGATAGTAATACCAAGCATCGATATGGATGACTTCAGTGGTATGGTTACTCCTGACAAAGTTATGTTAGGCACAGTGAGATCGGCTTTTCTAGAGAAAAGACATGCTTGTGTTTTGTTTGCATTGAATTCTACCAAGTTATTGGATCCCCATTCGAGAATTGTTGCTAAGTCCATATTTATATTGTTAACATTTCTTCCTCGTTCATTTCTGGTTTCACGGGCTGATATAGGGGCCCTGGAAGAGAAAGCGGTATGGAGGGTACTATCATCGGCAAAGCTGTGTACGGGACATGAAGTTGCTTTCAACAGGTCGTTGATGTGAAGTAAAAATAGTGTTGGTGCTAGAATGGATCCTTGCGGAACACCAGCATTTATGAGTAGAGTGTCAGATGAAACTCCATCGACCACTACATGGAGAGACCTGTTAGGTCATCATCAGTGCGTACCCGAAAGTAAGTAATAGTGATAGAGAATAAGTTACTGAAAAGTTTTTTTGAGAAAGAAAATTGACATATTTTAAATGTGAGGTTACTTACTCGTCAGGTGTACAAGAAGCCAAAAAGACCATAAAATATCTCATGATCAATGAAAGTTATATAGGTTTACGTGACACACATGTTAAAATACATATTCTAGGCCAGGATGAAAATTGAGATTACAATTTTTCCTTATCTTTTAAAAAGCCATTGTTGTGGTGTGATAGCTGGACCCAAGTGACAAGATTGACAATTGACAAGTGAACTATGAAGTAGATTGGCAGGAAACACCAAACCATGGAGATACCAGAATCAAGAAAGGAATATCCCTGTCATACGAAAACACACTAGAAGATGATCAATCTAATGAGAACTGTCATCTGTCAAATATATGTTCCAGTATTCCAAGGAAGACCAGGCAAGACTCTTCAATTCTCACATTTGAGTCATCATAATTGAATATAAGTTCAAGGGAGAAGTCTAATTAGACCTGTCCTGATCAAAACAAACAATTGAATAACTCTGGTAGTGTCCATGGACAATGAATTTAAATTTTTCTTGATAAAAATAAAAATCCTTGTCCACCATGGCTCATTTGAACCGCAACTGGGGGATGAGAAGTGTGATACAAGTCTAATGGGAACTAGACCCAACTTCACAACTCCCACAGCTGGAGTAAAACAGAGTCTAAAAGGTGATAATCCAGAACATGACTTGTTTTTTTTTTTATATGTTCCGGTTCCCACGAAAAGGGATATCCTGTAATGTTCAGAGAACATCGTGAACCAAGGAAAGAAGGTAGGAGTTGGTGTTCTTCTTAAATTTCTGGAGATTGTATGCCTCGGGGAACACCTCCCTAGGCAATGAGTTCCAAAGCCTCGCAGTTCGTTGGATGAATGAGTCTTTGGAAAGTGATGTTCTGCAGGTCTCCAAAGTGACCACGAAGGGGCGTGAAGACTGAACTTGACGGGTTAATCTCGAAGAGACTGCCAAAGGAGGAACGATTGTTGATATTTCAGAAGAGCATCGCCCATGAAAATATCTATAAAATAGAGACAAATCGCCAACTTTTCTACGGTGTTCCAGACAAGTGAGCGAGTTTGTAAGCGAGGCATCACCGACGAGACGAATTGCCCTTTTTTGGACAGAATCCAATAGCTTCAGGATATGTTTAGGTGCCGCACTAAAATATGGGGGGGCCTTAAGGGGAATTGGCACGAAACAAAATTGGGATGACTTTTGGCAATGGACCTCACGTGATTTTCCCAGGAAAGGTTATTGCTGATAGTAATACCAAGCATCGATATGGATGACTTCAGTGGTATGGTTACTCCTGACAAAGTTATGTTAGGCACAGTGAGATCGGCTTTTCTAGAGAAAAGACATGCTTGTGTTTTGTTTGCATTGAATTCTACCAAGTTATTGGATCCCCATTCGAGAATTGTTGCTAAGTCCATATTGTTAACATTTCTTCCTCGTTCATTTCTGGTTTCACGGGCTGATATAGGGGCCCTGGAAGAGAAAGCGGTATGGAGGGTACTATCATCGGCAAAGCTGTGTACGGGACATGAAGTTGCTTTCAACAGGTCGTTGATGTGAAGTAAAAATAGTGTTGGTGCTAGAATGGATCCTTGCGGAACACCAGCATTTATGAGTAGAGTGTCAGATGAAACTCCATCGACCACTACATGGAGAGACCTGTTTGAGAGTAAACTAGCAAGCAGAGAACACAGCTGAGGGGGCAAGCCATAAGATGGAAGCTTGGCGAGGAGTCCCTGGTGCCAAACTCGATCGAACGCCTTGGAGATATCTAATGCCACAGCTAAAGTTTCACCATACTTTTCAATGGATAGCTGCCATATATGTGAGACGTATGCGAGCAGGTCACCAGTTGATCTCTGATGGCGGAAGCCATATTGTCTATCATTGATAATTCCTGAGTCTTCCAGATATTTCATGAGCTCGATGTTGATGGCTTTTTCCATGACCTTTGAAATAATAGATAGCAGTGCGATAGGTCTGTAATTGCTAGGTAGGGTCTTTTTGCCTTTTTTAGGGACTGGCTGTACTCTTGCAATTTTCCAATTGGACGGAAATACTCCCAAATTGTAAGAGTGGTTGAACAACTTGCAAAGAACAGGTGTTAGTTCGGGGGCACATTTCTTGAGAACAAACGGCGGGATTCCGTCAGATCCACAGGCTTTGTTGGTGTTGAGACCCAGCAAAATCTTTCTGATAGTACGTTGGCGAAAGGTGATCTCGGGCATGTGACTGTCAATAGGTGTAATGTTCGGGGGTTGTTTTCCCGAAGAATCCAGAGTGGAATTTCCAGCAAATAGGTGCGCAAAGATATTGGCTTTTTCCTGGGCAGTCGTTGCTAGTGTTCCATCTTCTTTGGTTAGGGGAGGAAAAGAGCTGGAAGTGAAGTTTCTTCCCACAGCTTTGGCGAAAGACCAAAATGAACGGGATCCGTTGGGACATTCAACAAGTTTTGATCTTATTTTGGCATTACGAGCATCTTTTGAACATTCTATTGTCTCTTTGCATATGTCTCTTTGCATATGCCTCTAGCCTCAACATATGCTGCTCTGGTCTCAGGTCCCGGATTTTTTTGCCATCGATGGTATGCTGCCTGTTTGGAAGCCACAGCTCTAGAGCAGTTTCTGTTAAACCAGGTCTTATCGGATGATGTTCTTCTTTCGGTATTCGGTATGTGAATTAGAGTGATTTAGAGATTTTAGTTTCTTTGTTAATCATGCTAATATTTTCCAATTTCCATTCTCTATGATGACTTTACTTGTATCTCTTTGCAATTTGCCAGCCTCTTCCTCAGTTTTCTCCATACTGAGAACACAAATTATGTTCTGGATTATCACCTTTTATACTCTGTTTTACTCCAGCTGTGGGAGTTGTGAAGTTGGGTCTAGTTCCCATTAGACTTGTATCACACTCCTTATCCCCCAGTTGCGGTTCAACTGAGCCATGGTGGACAAGGATTTTTATTTTCATTAAGAAAAATTTAAATTCATTGTCCATGGACACTACCAGAATTATTCAATTGTTTGTTTTGATCAGGACAGGTCTAATTAGACTTCTCCCTTGAACTCGTTCATCCAACGAACAGCGAGGCTTTGGAACTCATTGCCTAGGGAGGTGTTCCCCGAGGCATACAACCTCCAGAAATTTAAGAAGAACACCAACTCCTACCTTCTTTCCCTTGGTTCCCACGATGTTCTCTGAATATTACAGGATATCCCTTTTCGTGGGAACCAGAACATGAAAAAAAAAAAAACTTATATTCAATTATGATGACTCAAATGTGAGAATTGAAGAGTCTTGTCTGGTCTTCCTTGGAATACTGGAACATATATTTGACAGATGAACGTTCTCTTTAGATTGATCATCTTCTAGTGTGTTTTCGCATGACAGGGATATTTCTTTCTTGATTCTGATATCTCCATGGTTTGGTGTTCCCTGCCAATCTACTTCATCGTTCACTTGTCAATTGTCAATCTACTTCATAGTTCACTTGTCAATTGTCAATCTTGTCACTTGGGTCCAGCTATCACACCACAACAATGGCTTTTCATCCTGGCCTAGAATATGTATTTTAACATGTGTGTCACATAAACCTATATAACTTTCATTAATCATGATATATTTGATGGTCTTTTTGGCTTCTTGTACACCTGACGAGTAAGTAACCTCACATTTAAAATATGTCAATTTTCTTTCTCAAATAACTTTTCAGTAACTTATTCTCTATCACTATTACTTACTTTCAGGTACACACTGATGATGACCTAACGGTCGAAAGCGCTTTGCTACGATTTCAATAAATCATTTTATGCACGAAATACAATTTTCTTTCATCGAAGCTTTTATTTAACTTACTTCGTATGTTCGTATGTCATTCTTTCCGCTTCAAAATTTGTAATCCATTTTTGGAGCACTTGCCGACATCCGTATGAGCTGAAATTTGGCAGTGTTTATAATTCCGGTGACAATGCATTATGAAATTTTTATTAGAGAAAAAACAAAATAGCGGCTCTAAGATGGCGGACGAGTTTTGTGATTATGGTCCGATTCGATTCAAAATTGGTATGTGGGGGTTTTCGGGGTCGCAGATTATGAATGTTACTTCAAAATTCATAAAATCAAAATGGTGGCTCCAAGATAGCCGATGATCTATGTGTTTTTGGTCCGATTTTATTCAAAATTGGTCTGTGAAGGTTTTCGGGGTCGGAGATCATGAATTTTTTATCAAAATTCACAAATTTGAGATGGCGGACGAGTTTTGTAATTATGGCCCGATTTGACTCAAAATGGGTATGTCGGGGTTTCTGGGGTTGGAGATTATGAATTTAGTTCGAAGATTATTGATTTTTAGTTAAAATTCATAAATTGAAGATGGCAACTCCAAGATGGCGGATGAGTTAATCTTCAGATGGTCTCCTCATTGAAGGCCTAGATAGCTCAGAACTAACAGGAAAAAAGGCCTCATAATAACGATGCTTCAACAAAAGGCGTACTTAACTACTAAATAGTACAAAACAAAATAATTAATACAAAATCTTTTTAAAGTCAAGCTTTTATTCAAATGCACTGAAAAGCAATTATTTTTAACTTTTTAGTGCATTTGAGTAACAGCTTGTCTTTATAAAAAGTTTTTTTATTAATTTTTTTTTGTCTCATGTTTATCCATACTTACTACGTTTAGTAACTTAAATTGAATAAGACAAGGATTTATTTCCGTTATTGACGGAGATAGGAAGAAGTTATTTATTGTATTGCATATGTGAGTAGCGTTAGGGCCGTTTATAATCATTTAGCGTAAATCAGAGCAAAAAACTGTCATGAATATGCGGAAACAGAATAATAAAAAAAAGAAACGGTGGATACTGTATACAAAAAAAACAAGTTTTTTTTATTCAAAATAATGTACTGGAAATTTAAAAAAATCCTATCATGGAACGACATTGATCGTTGAAGTGAATTAAAATTGTGCGTTGCAAAAACAACTGCAAATTCTTGTTTTACACATCTCAAAATCTTCAAACTTCAACACTATTGCACAGTTGAGTGATCAATTGTCGTTCTATAAAAGGATTTTTTACAACTTTTGAGTAAATTTTTTAATAAAAAAAAATCGAATTGTTTCTAGGGAAATAGACGGGTGATTCTATAGTCTTGAAATTCGATTCACACACTTTGAATACTCAAGGCCCCCACAGACAATGAGATCGGTATCGCTACATGTCGCGATACAAGTGAGATTTGTATCAAGTATCAACGTCTCCACACACACAGACATGGAATCGTGAAACATCACTCGCACCCACGTGGTATCGTCGTTTCACGACAGCGATTGAGACGGTGATACAAAGTGATACCGATACACGGTGAAATTTGTATCGCCACTACGGTCTCATGCAACATGTAGCGATACCGATCTCATCGTCTCTGGGGGCCTTTCCATTGATCAATCGATGATGGCATTGTGATTTTAAAAGAATCACCACATAGATTTCCACAACTTTCTATCGGTATACGTGATCAACTCGATAATCGTAATAGATAGAGAAAGTGTTAACATTTTTAAACTCATACATCTGGAAACTTAATGCTTTGGGGGCAGTCATGAAACATCATTGCACAGTTCATTGATCAATAGTAATCCATGATAAGATTTTTGAAGTGATACTTTTTTTGGCGCGTTTAGTTCAGAGTAATAGTGAATTTATACAGCAAGTAAAATAAAATAAGAAATAAAATAAAGTAATTTGAAAAGTTGAAACTACACAGCATCCATAACAAGTTTTTACAGAAATAAAATGAAATAAGAAGTAATATAAAATAAGAAGTAAAATAAAAGATGGTTACCTTTTATCTTTTATTTTATTTTACTTTGACTAGTTGTTAGGTACATACTGAATAATTTAGACAAATTGACGAAAGTTGATGATAGATGACATGATATAATAGCTATTTAGTCCTAGTAGGTATATGTTTTTGTTTTCATAACTGGAAAATGGTGTTTTAAGTGCAATTTTTTTAAATTTTGTTTTCTGCCAATAATGTCTTTACATGACGAAGATTTTATAATACAGTTAGTGTTGTCAACAGTTTTCATTCAATAAACAACAACAGGGACCAATTTTTCAAGTATTCATCATTGAAATTGAGGTAACCTTAACATAAAATCCCAAATTTCGATTGACAGCTTCATACTTCTTACATCAATTTACTCAGCTCTATAAACACTCTGAAAATTATTATTTCTTATTTAACTTTATTTCATTTCTTATTTCAGTTCACGTGCTGTATAAACTCACTTTTAAATTGGGAGCTATAGTATGAAATTAGCCACGAAAGAAGTCCAGACTGTGAGCGTGGTAATGATATACCCAACGACCAACATAACACGTGGTTATATATTTAAAATCGACAGAAAATCAGTTCATGCACACTAGTTTCGCGATAAATGCACCCACAAACGTGTAATTCGTTGTTAATGATATATCAGCTTTGGTAGTGCCATTGTCTATAGTCGTTTTGTTGGGTGAAAAGGGTCAGAGGAAAAGGTAACTTTCAACAGTTGATATAATATATGTATCAAAAAGAAAAAAATGGATTTTTATGGATTATTTTGCAATAAATGCTGACCGCAGCGATAGTCGAACCAAGCAAGTATAAGGCGTGGCTATAATAAATGTTTTTTCCGATGTACAATGTTCATATGAAATTGTTCAATTGACCGTTATAATTAGGAACAAAAAACATGGAAACGAGCGAACGTGAAATACAACCAGAATATGAATGAAGAATAGATTTTTTTTAATTGGTGAAAAAAAAAAACAAATTCGAATTGTTCAGGTTACAAATGGTATCTTGTGTGTCATTAGAAGTGAAAGTGACGTATTTTTCGTGCATATCCCAAAAGATAGGTGTAAGATGAAAATATGAAATATATCGAAAAAAATTCATTTCTACTCCGACGAAGTAGAAGTCATCATTGAATCTTATGGTATAAAAAAACGTCAACTTTAACATCGAAATAAGATACATGCATTCATGACTTTTGATGAGAAAACGTTATTATTCCGTCGACCTCTTCATGTGATTTTATATACACATATACGTAGGAATAAAGTTTGTAGCCGAATAAATAATAGCGTTAAAAAAAGCGATATTTTTCATTCGCAAATTCACATTTTATGGGATGGCAGCAGAAAAACGATTTTTATTTCCCAATTCACTTTCTTACATCCAAAGCTTCGTAAATATGTTTGTATCATTTTCTTAGTTTGCTTTTATCGATATGAACAAGAATAAAAAATCTAGTCTTGAATATACTGTATCATTGTTTATAGAGATATTTCTCTATAAACAATGACTGTATACTTCTTTTGATTTATAGAGGAAACACAAATAGAGTCCTGTAAAGAAAGTCCACAGGCGAACGGTCGATTTCTTTCACAGAATCGCTTGGAATTCTCACAGTACCGCTATTGCTCCATAGGTAGCGCTAGCAGTATTGAATTTCCATTCTCGAACATGTGGTTCAGTTGTGTATCGAATATCAAAAAACGATCATGGTATATAGAATAACTTGCGAAATAATTTATTATAATTCAATTACTAATGTCAATGAATCACAAAGGAAATAGTCATAGCTAGTTATTATTAGTACCTATCATTCTCTAATAAGACAATGTTAGTAGTTATCAGCTTAATTTGGGAACAGAGCAATCCAAATTCCTTTTTCGAGGGAAACTCGCGGTTCCATTCAGTCAATATCACTGAGCGATTTCTAATGTTGAATGACTAATTCATCAACCTACCACATATTCATTGTAGTTAGAATTTTGAGGATATATATTACTATGATGGTGTGACTAGAAACATAAAGTTCTGAAAATAAAATAATAATTATGTTTACAAGTAAAAAAAAGTTATTACAAACATTTTTGGGAACCACAGAAGGAATATTAACGAAATATTTCTTGTGCGTCTATTTAAAGAAATATGTATACAGAATATAGAAAATATTCAAACTATGAGAATTACAAAGAATATGAAATTACAAAAAGTATCAAAAGTTACTTCTCATAAATAACCAAAATCAGGAAAATGACTAGAATCAGTCAGTTAATAATAATATACTGAAGTTATATTTGGACATGGATTTGAGGGATTTTTTTGGCTTTCCACTCTCATTTCATATAATATTCGCAATATAGTCTTTTCGGTTTTTGACATTTATCATGGGAAAAATAGTCAAGCAATATTTCGAAATAATTTTTGGGACAAATCAATTTGTAGAAATTATTTCTTTAATTTTGTTCACGATACAGAGGAACTATTTCCTTTATTTCCTGTTTACATTATTTGTACATAGGTCCCCTTAATATTTTTAAGGTGTTTCTTAATGATATGCCTCAACATAACAATACTAAACTGCTAGCTCTATTTGCCTACGATACCTCATTAGTAGTCACAGGTCGCAACCGTGAGGAATAACTTTTGTCCTACTAAACAAAAAATGGAATGTTTCAATAGTTGGTGTGAACAAAATTGCTTGATTTTGAATGTTTCCAAAACTGATGTATACATATGTATATACAGGCGTACCAACGAAAACTTGACCCCCCCTCCTCCAGAAACGGACGTGGGATCAAAAATTTCAAAGAACACGTCATTTTGTGTTTCTAGGGTGTCCAATTTTGAAATGAAATTCATACCCGAAACTTCGCGGTCAGCCCCATATTTTTTTCAATGGCATGGGGGGGGGGGGGTCGACTAATATCATTTGAAAGGTATCTAGCCCTTCTATTACCTTCGCGATTTTTTTCAAAATTGGTTCATTTGTTATCTAGAAATTTGATGTTAAACGTTTTATTTAAGAAAAAACTGAAAATTCGCTGTTGTTTCTTTTATTGAGGAATGGTTTCGAAAGTCGACTGTATTATTGTATGGAACTTGGTGAAGGTCATTTTGGGCAATTTATGCGTTAATAGTGTTCCCATTGTTATTGTTTGTTGTTGATTTCCTCAATAAAAGAAACGACAGCGAATTTTCAGTTTTTTTTTAAATAAACATCAAATTTCTCAATAACGAATAAACCAATTTTGAAAAAAAAAATTCGGAATATCAAGCATCAAAAACTGTATCTTGACACAAATGTTCATAACTTTAGTTTCATTTCCAAGGCACTATATGGTTTTTTTTCTTTGTCAAAAACGGCAAAAGTTCATTAGGCAATTTTTGTTTCCAAATTTGACTACACCACTGGACTCGTAGTCGTTATAAATAAAAACCGTCAGAATTTCATGAAAAAATATTGGTTAACAACGAAGTTACAACAACTTTAATTTTGGAAACAAAGTATTTGATTATAATTTTTATTTATATTATAGACATATTTAAAATCTGGCAACACTGCCGATACAAAGTAGAACACCAGTGAATTTGTGCAGCGAAAATCCGAAGTCAATAGCTCGTTCCGTTCTACAGTTATAACTCCTGAAAGTATGGTAATGTGAGCGATTTGTGGTAGAAGCGATTTTGTAATAAAAAACTGACTACGCCACTGGATTTGTAAATTATATTCCCTTAAAATCATTTATTTAAGTTAAGGTTATAAGTGTATTCAAAAATAAAAGAAAATTAAAAATTCATTCTCAAGTTATGCAGTGTTCCATAGCCGATAAAAACGCAATGAACCGAGTCAAGTTTTAAAGTATCAAAATTATTTATTCAATAATAAAACAGAAAGCAGGACAATAAATATTCCTTTTAAATTCTGCAAAACTCAACTAAAACAAGCTTCCAGAGCAGGTATCAATAATTTGGGGAGAGCTGAACTAATACATTAGGCATAGGTATTGTACTAAATCAATAGTAGGCTGTGATTTAGTACACCACAAATCGCTCACATTACCATACTTTCAGGAGTTATAACTGTAGAACGGAATAAGCATTGACTTCGGATTTTCGCTGTACAAATTCACTGGTGTTGTACTTTGTATCGGCAGTGTTGCCAGGTTTTAAATATGTCTATAATCTAAATAAAAATTATAAACAAATATTTTGTTTCGAAAATTAAAGTTGTTGTAACTTCGTTGTTAACCAATATTTTTTTATTAAATTTTTATGGTTTCGATTTATAACGTCTACAAATCCAGTGGTGTAGTCAAATTTGAAAACAAAAATTGCCTAATAAACTTTTGCCGTCTTTGACAAAGAAAAAAAAACCATAGAGTGCCTTGGAAATGAAACTAAAGTTATGAAAATTTGTGTCAAGATACAGTTTTTGATGCTTAATATTGTTAAAATTATTTTTTGAGATTGACTGAAAAATGCGTATTCTACAGGGGTGGTTCCATTTCAAATGGGTCACCCTATATATATATATATATATATATATATAAGAAAGAGGAGAGGTAGTCTTTGCTGACTAGTTAGAAAAGGAGAGTGTCTTTGGGACAGAGCAAAACGCAAATGTACTCTTGTAACATTATATTTCCAATATTTCGACAATGAATATTGTCATCATCAAGTGTAAAAGACAGCATTAAAACATGTAAAAACATGGAGCAACAATTAGATTTATGGAATAATATTTGTAACACAAAACATTACTGGTAAATTTATTCAAAGCCGAAAACCATTAATAACCAAAGAAAGTTCACCACAATGGTTTTCGGCTTTTAATAAATTTACCAGTAATGTTTTGTGTTACAAATATTATTCCATAAATCTAATTGTTGCTCCATGTCTTTACATGTTTTAATGCTGTCTTTTACACCTTTTCGTATTTCACCTAAAAACGACCATTCTCACTAACATTGTAAGTAAAGTTTATTTTTATATTTATCCTTTATTTTTTCCAAGAATTTCTCAGACTTATATATATATATATATATATATATATATATATATTTCACTTCTCAAAATAGCCCGTATATCTTACAGTTCGATCAGAATGGAACAAATACTGTTTTCACTGAATGTGCACCAAATTTCAGGGTATATATATATATATATATATATATATATATATATATTGATCAAAACTTACGATATAACGATCATATCAACATGGTCAGTAAAAAATTGAATAAATCCAGATTCGCAGTTTCAAGAATAAAGTTAGACCAATCAATAGAGATTTTTTCGTGACAATAATACTACCAGGAAACCGATTGTGCCATCATACGAATGACTGTTCGTAGTTATATCCTGTTATGTTTCCTACTGCCAACTGTCATTGCTTAATTTGTTATAATCATTCAATAGGATTTTATTTGTTTTTGACTTGTTACTTGAAAACTAATAAAGCAATCTCGATACTCTCAATGGACGAAGAAAATGAGCCCTAGCACAATTCGATCGTATCATTAGTAACGGAGAAAAACTGGAAAATCCGGAAAAAATCTGCGTTTTTTTTTTAAATCCATAACACCACTATTCTTCAAGTTTTGAAGCAGGTTCTATACGACATAAAAGTGATTGATATGTATGTGTGGGAAAAACTCAGGCACTGTTGGATCATTAATTTTGGCCTGGTTGCACTTTGATTTTTTTAATGCACTTTATTGCAGCGGACCTGGATGCGTCATAAGTGGTCCGATTTCAATTTTTCTAAAATATTTTGCGAGTTGAAGTAAAGTACTACAAAATGACTATTCTCATTTTGCGTTAAAATGATGCGAAATAGGTGAGAAATACTTGCAAATATGACCGAAAATCTGCTTCCCTGCGCGTGCTGCTCTAACCCCACTACTCAGCCGCTTTCACGCACTCGCCCATTTTCGGTCACGTTTGCAAGTATTTTTCACCTGTTTTGCAGAATTTTAACGCCAAATGAGAATATACGTTTTGTGGTACTATATTTTTTTTCTCGGAATCTTTTTGAAAAATTGGACTCATGACGCATTCAGGTCTGCTGCAATAAAGTGCATTAAAAAATTCAGATTACAATTATGACAGATTACAATTATGGCGGAGTTATGATTTTTTTTTACAAGCTGATTTTCTCCTGTTTTTCCGGTATTTCTCCGTTACTAATAATCTGATCGAGGTTTGCTAGGGCTCATTTTCTTAGCATTTGGACTCTCTACAATTGTGAGTATCGAGATTGCTTCATTAGTTTTCACGTGACAAGTCAATAACGATAAAAAAATGCTTTTAAATGTTTATAACAAATTAAGCAATGGCAGTTGGGAGTAGGAAACATAACAGGATATAACTACGGTTCGTCTTTCGTATGATGACACAGTCGGTTTCCTGGTAGTATTTTTGTCACAGAATCAATACAGCAGAAAATCTCTATTGATTGGCCTATGTCCTCAATGCCAATTGAGTCTTTGTTGTTTGTTATTATAGTTTCGTCTACAGTCATAAGTTTTATAACGTCCTCTGTGCAAATTCTGCACAGTTGAATAATTTTCAGAGCACAAGAAAGGATCATTCGCACTATTTTCAACTTATCCCCATAAGAGTTTATGCTGCTTTATTTTTCACAAAATTCTAACATTTCCATGGTTGTACTTTTTGAAATTTTTTCAAGGAATATTACTTCAAATTGAAAACAAATCAATCACATTACCACAATTATCCCACCAGGAACGGTGGTAATCTTTTGTATATCCCAAAATATACAAATTTGAACTATCCCCACCTACTAGGGAATAATATTCTACAACCACTTGCCATAAGAGATCCTTCATAAATTGAATAAGAGAAACACTACACAATGGATGCATACTCTAGGTGAGACCTTATAAAAGAGCCAAACAAAATTTGCATAGTGTTAGCTGAGAAGTACAGATCCTACATATATAAACCGATAGTTTCAGTGATTTGAATGTAATCTTGGTAATGTGAGTGAAAAAAAGTTGTATAGCAAATATAACGCCAAGATCTTTAACTTCTTCATATTTTTAGGACATATTTCAGTTTTAACATTCACTTTCGTCTGTTGGGCACTGACCCCACTCCTAAAAAAGTTTCACTGACATTATCAGGTCCCTGATATCGAAATGGAGGGAAGTGCAAATATTAAATCTATCCTATAATCCACACGTTTCTAAGTTAGCATCGGGAACGGCTCCGCAATGAATTTGTTAAACAATATAATTCCCATTATCACATCACATATTTCTTATCGACCTCCATTCGGACCGCAAAGGTCCGTCTCCGAAAATCATCCATTATACCAATAATCCCCCCGTAACCCCAACGATTTGGCGTTATTGAATCTCACCATAACTTCCCAAGTTGGTAGCGATAATAGAAGGAATGCACGCGTTCAGGCGGAAGTACTTCCGGATTACGAATCCGGAGATATTTATGCGAGTCTAGGTGGCCTGGGTTCTTCACCTTCTATTGTTTACATCCTTGTCGGGGACATCTTGAGATTTATGTCTTCGAGTAAGCCATTCGAATCCCACTTCTGATTAATGTACCACCTCGCGGTCGGCCGCCTCGAGCCTACTTATTGTTGTATTAGCTTCGCTAATTTATTTACCTTCGTTCTGGGTGGGGTGTACGGGGGGGCAGTAGGGGTAAATACCATGATTATTCGAAGAAAACAAACTATTCTCGAGAACCTCTTTCGGATCCCACTTCTGATTTGTTTACCCTGCTATAATTATTTATTACAAGCTTTTATTTTCAGTTTTACCTGCCCCGGTGTGTGTCTGTCTATGTGTCTGTCTGTCTGTCTATCTGTCTGTATGTCTGTCTGTCTGTCTGTCTGTCTGTCTGTCTGTCTGTCTGCCTGCCTGCCTGCCTGTCTGTCTGTCTGTCTGTCTGTTTGTCTGTGTGTCTGTGATCAAATATTGCAAGTTAAATTTGACCCACTCCTAATCGTCTGATTGATTTGAAATTTGGCAGGTGTACATAATTCCGGTGACAATGCATTATGCAATTTTTGTTAGGAAAAACAAACAAAGTAGCGGCTCCAAAATGAGGGACAATTTTTGTGATTATGGTCCGATTCTATTCAAAATTGGTTTTTTGTAAAAATTTGGAAATAAATTAGATAGAAATTACTATACTAGTTATTTAAATATAAATATAAAAAAATAAAAAAAAAAAAAATTAAAAACAAGCTTTTATAATTTTTAATAAAAACAAAATAAAAAGTTAAAAAAAAAAAAAAACATTTTTAAATTTATAAATGCATTTGTATAAAAGCTTGTCTTCAAAAATTTTTTTTTACACGCTTTATATTAGCTTCACTTGTATGTTTGTTTGTTTGTTTGTAACCGACTCCTTTGGGCGCGATTTTGACCCACCTCCAGACGTCCGAATGATTTGAAATTTGGCAGGTGTACATAATTCCGGTGTCAATGCATTGTAAAATTTTTGTGTGGAAAAAAAACAAAATGGCGGCTCCAATATGGCGTACGAGTTTTGTGATTATGGTCTGATTCTATTCAAAATTGGTGTGTGGAGGTTTTTAGGGTCGGAGATTATGATTCCATTGTGAAAATTGAAAAATTCGTAATGGCGGCTTCAAAATGGCAGCTGAGATTTGTTACTATGGTCTGATTCTATTCAAAATTGGTACGTGTGGGTTTTTGGGGTCGCAGATTATGATTATTTCGTAAAAATTGGAAAATTCAAGATGGCGACTTTAAAATGGTGGACGAGTTTTGTGATTATGGTCTGATTCTATTCAAAATTGGTATGTGGGGGTTTTTGGAGTCGTATGTTATGATTCTACCGTAAAAATTGAAGAATTCAAGATGGCGGCTTCAAAATGGCGGCTTCAAAATGGCGGCCAAATTTTGTGATTATGGTCTGATTCTATTCAAAATTTGTATGTGGAGGTTTTTGGGGTCGGAGATTATGATTACTTAATTTGATAAGATTATTCCATTTTTCAATTTGCAAAAAAATAATAAAAATAATAGTTTAAAACTAACGAAACTAAAAAAACACGCTTTTATAAATGAACCACAATAAAAAGTAGGAAATAAATAATAGTTTGAAAAAACTAAAAAACACGCTTTTATAGAAAACCAGACTAAAAAAATAGAAAATAAGAAAAATATGTATTTTATTTTAGAAAAAGCGTGGGGTGCATGGTATCAATAATTATATAGTACATTACACACCTAGGGCAGTAAAGTAAGAAATGTCTCAGATCACAGGTAATTGTTGGCCGAGGCGATAACATGCACCCCACGCTTTTTTTTAATAAAATAATTTTTTTTCTTATTTTCAATTTTTTTAGTCTGGTTTTCTATAAAAGCGTGTTTTTTAGTTTTTTCAAACTATTATTCATTCATTTTTTTTCCTGCATGTAAACTACAGACCACTCCAGTTAGTCCTCACTTCATGTAAGCAAGATGTAGCACAGAAAAATTATTGTGAAAGTTATATAAAATTAGATAATCTGCCTAAACCAGTATCAGAGGATTGATTAATAGTTATTTATTATACAAGGGAAAAAAGTATTAGATTTTAGCTCGAGGTTGTGTTGTCTCCCGACGCGAAACGGAGGGACACCAAAAACCGAGAGCTAAAATCTAATCTTTTTCCCGTGTATAATACACAATTTATTTCTGTGACGTGAAAAACGATGATTTAATATTGAAAAAATATATTATTACAATATATTAAAGTCAGAAAATTGGTAGGCTGTTGTACTTACAGCGACAATTACACCTGCGTTGCTAAGGAAACCTATAAAGTAATCAAATATCTGTCAATTTAATTCTGTGATATGATTTAAAAACTTAGTGGTTGTTTAGTAGTTATTTTGAATAATATAAAGTTGAAGAAATGTCTGATTCCGAGTTTTCTCTTACTCCACCGTAGTTAGTAGATGTAGTGAAAGAGGCGCTACAAAATTATTGCCAGCTAAATCGCGGAAAATTTACGAAACCGCGTATTCAAGATTTATGGAATGGAAGATGAAAAATACATGTAGTTCTTTCTCGTGTTATTGGCTCATTTTTCGGAACTGGCACAACAACAAAAGCCTAATTACACAAATTAGTAATTTTTGAAATAATGCTCCCGATGAAGTTTATTTGATGGTCAAGGTTGTTGTTGTATTTGGGATTGCAGGAGCTTGTCGAATTTGTGAAATCAGCCAGGTAATATAAGATGATATTGAAGATTTGGGAACGTTATTAATTGTGAAACTAAAGAAAACAAAGAATGATGTAAACAGGAGATTCGTAGTTACTGAAGAATATACTAAATTTTACCGAATGTACATAGCCCTCCGTCCAGCAGCAGCAAAGGATCGCCGCCTGTTTTATGCATATCGCAATGGAAAATGTATCGATCAGGTTGTGGTTAAAAATCAGTTTTATAAGGTACCTGCATTTTCGTCAACTTGAAAATGCTAACTCATATACAGGTCATTCATTTCGAAGATCGTCTGCTACACTTTTAGTTGAATCTGGGGGAGACTTGATGACATATATATGTGTATATATATCCGGGAAGAACGTAATAACTTTTTTCCTGGGGAAAAAAGTAATTTAATAAAAAGTTATATTTTGTTACCTGTCAACAGAGATAAAATGTCCAACTGTTTTCCCGTCACAGAAATAAAGTTATTTTTTGTTGAGAAATATGTTTTTCTTGACTATCTAAAAATGAAAAAAAAAAAAAATTCTATACAAATGTAGAAGAGCAAATTAATTAGTTTACCCCGATAAGTTACTACGATTTCCAAATTACTATTGTCTTGAGAAAATTTATATTTTTTCGGTATTCTGAGTTTGTCTATCGAAAAAATAATCGAAAAATTATTCATATGATACTTTACTATACCAAAAATAAACATTTTAGGGACCATAACATAACACAAGCCCAAATCATTGATATTTTTATTATGGAAATGAAAATATAATGAATGTTTATTCAATTCGTTCCTGAAATCATCAGTCT
Organism: Gonioctena quinquepunctata; assembly: GCA_018342105.1. Taxonomy (NCBI): domain Eukaryota; kingdom Metazoa; phylum Arthropoda; class Insecta; order Coleoptera; family Chrysomelidae; genus Gonioctena; species Gonioctena quinquepunctata. The sequence continues at coordinate 895,740 of JAFIRS010000012.1, forward strand.
GTGTCCAGAAGTTGGCATATCTATCAAGCAGAAAAAAAGGAATGATTTGAGGTGTAACTGATTCAAATTCGTAACTTTTCATTTCCTGAAATATTCAGTTAAAATTGTATATTTCTAGTGATGCGATTACAGTTTTCAGTTGAACAGCTTTTATTTTTCCATTACCAACCTTGGTCAATAAAGAAATAATTATTAGCCACCTGCTTTATATAAACAATCTCTTGGAATAATCGTAATTTTTTACAAGATAACGTCCTCTTATGTTTTATTTACTATTGAAGTTTTTTTTCTTGATTTTGAAACCAAATACGTATGTTAATGTCAAGGTGCAGTTTTACAGACGTAAGTAATTTTTATTCCATCTTTGTTTGCTTGCTGACAGTTTATGTACATCATTAGATAATCACGTTTCAGTAGGAAATGATAAAATTAGGTATTTCTGTTTTTTTTTAATTATATTATAGTTATAAAATTATATGAAAAACAGGAATTGTAACAATTGGTTTTAGAAAAACGTAAAAATGAGCTTCAAATATTATTGGAAGTCGCGTTTTTAATTTTTTGAATATAATTATCAATATATACGCTAGACATGGCAATAATACCAAATCATCATATGTCAAATGTCATACGTTGAAATGGTGGATTTGTTTGCAATGCTGGGTATATCAAAACTCCCCAATTAAACTACAATTTATTATAAATAAATATTATATTCAATATCAGTGACAGATATCAATTTCAGATCAGTCAATTATTAAACTTAAATAAAACTAAGATATATTCTAACTATCGGTTAATAACTAGTGAATTTAAAAAATGATTGTAACAAAAATTAGTCTCCAGAAGAGAAATGGATTGATTTTGGTACAATAAAAACATTCGCATCACTGGATGACAAATTCTGCTTTGCGAGTTTTTGGCCATATTCATGGAATGTTCATCGTATAGTAACTGACAGTAATACATTTGTCAGGTAGTATTTCAGAAAGATTTGCTGAATAAATACTATATTGGATGAATAAATTAAATTAAATAAGTATTTCTATATAACAGTCAAGCTTCCTCGTTGTCGGACAGGTCCTCGCAGGTGGATTTGCTACAAATTTTTCTCCACAATCTTGTAAGTGGGTTTTGTGGTGGTTTTTTCTCCTTCCTCACTGTAACGACAAAATAAATCATTGAGGTTCTAGAAGTGTTGTGGTAATGAGTTTTGAATGTGAATGTCAAAAGACTTGTTGTGCCAGCATGTAACTTTCCGTTGATATAATTTGTTTTAAAGTGGTGAGGTTTCAAAAATACTTTGAACATGACATATGGGAAAAGTGTTCCTCTACAAAAGCTTCAACAATGAAAATTTTATACATTGACAATATAATTTCCTATTGAATGGAATGTTAACTTAGTATCCTCAAAATGTTTGCTAATTTCGCTCAAAATATTGATAATATGATTATCACCAAATTTTTTGATATTGACAACGAACTTTTTTTACGCTGTGAAAAATCGTTTGTTTGGCCCCATACTATTTATTTGAACTCATGATCGAATAGATCTTAGAGACTCATTATAAATGCTAATCCGATACCGTTATCATGGCCCATTGCTCGAGGTGCGAACTACAATAGAAATAGGGCTGAGGATTCCGGGTACGGATTTGAAAATAAGTAAATTACCTTTTTTATTTTTTAATGCGCGAATTGAAATTTGTCCACGTAATTCCATAGTTATGACTAATTTGATTGGTTTTTTATCTTTTCATATTAGGTTTGGATTATGTTATGAACTAATTTTCTCAAAATAATCAGGACAAGCCGCCAATTAAACATATCATCCTGTCTGAAAATTTCAGTGTATCGAGTACGTCCCTGCTAGTGGTCAGTCGACCGTTTAGCCTCATCAGTTATGAATAATAATGAATCTCTAAGAAGTATTGCAGTACTATACGTAGTAGATGTTCAATATATGTTCTTTGAGAGTTCTAAGATCATAGCACAGTTTGTTCAGCCTTACACAGATTACATTTACTTGGGTGTTGAAATGTAATTTACAATCAATTTCGGTACTTGAGAATTTGATCGATTCTATTGTTACTATATACTCACTTGGAATGCAATCTGGATGAATTTCTGTGATGTTTTTTGTGTGGAAGGAGCAGTAACAACACACCAAAAACATGACTGCTAGGAATACACCCACCAATATTATCCTCCAACAGTCCCCACCCAAGATGCAATCGATCAAACGCTCACTCTTTTCCATATTCCAAGAGATTTCCTGAAAAAAAACTCATCTGTAAGATTATGTAAGTGTTGAATGGATAATTTAATTCCTGGGATTATTGAACTATTACTGATATTCAAAGTGCCTTTCACAACAAGCTTGGTATATCAATATGTCAATTCAAGGGTTTTTTCCACAAAAGTTGATACTCCCTAAGTTCAAATAGTATTATACCCACTTTATCGGAATGGGCGAGATCACTAATTTCTGGAAAAAATACTAGTGTTCAGAACGATAAGAAAAGTGGTTGAATTTTTTTTTTCGAAATGCTTTTTCTAAAAAAATCCCAATGAAATGTTCCTGTTTGAACACTGCGGAAACCGCGTCAGGATGTGACGTAACAAGTTCAGATCTATCGCCGCAAGTGCAAGATAATTACAGAGTTGCCAAGCTTTATTCATAATATTTCTTTACAATGTGAGCAGGCCAAAAAAATTATGACAGCACTCGGTATACATACATATTACTCAAGAATAACTAAATCAAGAACAGCTATTGAATACGAAGTCTTCATTTTCTATTTTATTCATGGGATGAAACAGAATAACATTTTCTCGTAAGTTCCGCAAAATAGTGACACTGGCAACTCAGGAAAATGCCAAATCAATGGACTTATGACGTCAAGAGAAGCGGCAATAACGCTGTGTTTGATTGTTTCACTGAATTTGAGGATTTTATAGCGGCATTTATTCGAATATTACATAATATATTCTAGGAAAACTATGCATACATAATATTTCATCACTATATTTCAACTTCGAGCACAAATAAAGCAAATTTGTGAGTTTGTGATCTCGCTCATTCCCACTTTTGAAAAGGAAAACATTCTCAATTGAATATTGTATAGAATTTTTTTCTGAAAATTTAAAAATGTACGAAAATAATGAAGTTATTTTTTTAATTCTAACAGAAAACAACTTCATTCCCGGCTAAAGCCACGCTGGACATTGAACTATATCTGATAGCCAGAGAACTAGTTGTTTTCTGTTAGATAATATTAAAAATAACCTCATTATTTTCATAGATTTTTAAATTTCTTGAAAAATCATTCTATTCAATATTCGATTGAGAACGTTTCCCTTTTCAAAATAAATGCCTCCCAAGAGGTTATCTTGTACGATGGAAGATAGTGACTAAAAATTATCTTTCAGTCGCAGATGATTCCATATTGCACGAGCTACATTTCCTATACATTATTCGAATCCGCAATTCAGTGGCTCAAAACAATTAGACGATGGTAGCACGTGAACCCTACCGTGACTCAGTGCCGCATCAAATATTTGTAAACCGATTAATACTTAATAGCCGATCGACCAATAGAGCAGCAGTTTTTGCACTTTACGTGCCTATGACGCAACAATCATTATTTATTTTCTATTTGTTCGCTTCACTGATTCAGAAATATTTATTCAAATGAAAATAATAGAATCGACTCATATTTGCCAAATGAGTCTCATCAGATTTCATCACTTTTGTTGTTGATATTATTATAGCAATACTAACCGCAAGCAAACAAATCATGAAATTATATATAGCAACTATATTCTAAAGAGGTTATGTCACTGGTTTTGACATGATGACGTAATCGGTAATTTGTTTAAATTGGAATAGATGTCTTGTGATACCTCATCTAGAAGGCCTTTCAATACTGCATTCAATGATAATAATTAATTAGATTTTTTTTTGTACAGGGTGAACAAAAATTAATATTTTATTTTAATAAGACAATAACTTCATATCCAACAAAATAGAACAGTTAAATAAGATGTTCGAAATGCCATCCACCAGTCTCTTGACAATAAGCAAATCTACGGACACATTCCTCTTGCACATTGCGAATAACTTCCGGAGTAATTTCGATCCTAATTCGATTTTTCAACTCTTGTAGATTTTGCGGCCTATCTACATAGACCTTCGATTTCAAATAACCCCACAAGAAAAAAATCCAGGGGCGTAAGATCTGGAGATCTTAGGGGCCACTCTATCGGTCCGCGTCTACCAATCCACCTCCTAGGAAAACAGTTATTAAAAAACTCGCGAACATCACGTGTTTAGTGCGGGGGTGCACCATCTTGTTGCAACCATATACTTTCATTTGGTGAGTTAGGATTGTTGGCGTTTGGAAAAATATATTTTTATTATTATTACATTATGATTATAAAATTCTTGCATTGTCATCGGTCCTTGATATGTGTGACAAATTTCAGATTATTCGGAAGATTGGAAGTGGGTGAATATTTACTTCCAAGATTTTATTACATTGTGAGTTATTTAGTTACAAGTAAAGATAATGAAAGCGTGTTAAAAAATGCATAATTTTACTTTTTTGAGCCAAGGCTCTAATCCCTTAGACTGCCCTGGCAGACTAGTGAGTCAGTGCTCTACTACACCAATGGATCCTTTCCAAATATTAATAGTTAGCTATTTCCTAGTCTAAAATGGAAACAAAAGACAATCACAAATTAATGCCATAATAGGCAAGTTAGTGTCAAATAAATGACAGTTGAAATATCAACAAATATTCTTCACAAATTCCAAGTGAAAAGGTTCTTAAAGTGAACTATGGCTACTTTAAGTGAAACCCAACGCATAGAAATTTTAATTTTTATTGGATGCGGAGATAGAACCAGAACTCAGCAAGACGTATGCGACTTGTTCAATGCGAAGTATCCAAATAGACCTATCAGTCGTTCAACAGTCAGTAAGATTGAGAAAAAATTCAGAGAAACTGGTCATGTCAAACATATTCCGAATGCTGGACGTCCTAAAATAGAAGAAAACGTGAAACTTGATGTTCTATTGGGTATAGAGAATAATCCTCACAATACTTCACGACAAATTGCAGCAGTCCTTGACATATCCCAAAGTTCTGTATTGAGTATTATAAAAGCAGAAAAGTACCATCCATACAAAGTACAGCTACATCAACAACTCAATGAGGATGATCCCGATCGCCGTGTGGAGTTCTGTGAAATAATGCAGGATTTGTGTAACCGCAATCCACGTTTTATAAAACGAATTCCGTTTTCCGATGAGGCTACGTTTTGCCTAAATGGTTCAGTAAATCGTCAGAATTGCAGATATTGGAGTAGGGATAATCCTCACTGGATGATGGACGGGCATACTCAATACCCTCAGAAAGTCAATGTTTGAGCAGGGATAATAAACGACAGGATTATTGGCCCGTATTTTTTCGAAGGAAATCTCACAGGGGAGCGTTACTTGGAATTTTTAAGAAATGAACTCATACCTAGCTTTGCCGATATTTTTCCAAACGCCAACAATCCTAACTCACCAAATGAAAGTATTTGGTTGCAACAAGATGGTGCACCCCCGCACTATGCACGTGATGTTCGCGAGTTTTTGAATAACTGTTTTCCTAGGAGGTGGATTGGTAGATGCGGACCGATAGAGTGGCCCCCAAGATCTCCAGATCTTACGCCCCTGGATTTTTTCTTGTGGGGTTATTTGAAATCGAAGGTCTATGTAGATAGCCGCAAAATCTACAAGAGTTGAAAAATCGAATTGGGACCGAAATTAACAGAATTACTCCGGAAGTTATTCGCAATGTGCAAGAGGAATGTGTCCGTAGATTTGCTTATTGTCAAGAGATGGGGATGGCTTTCGAACATTTATTTAACTGTTCTATTTTGTTGGATATAAAGTTATTCTCTTATTGAAATAAAATATTAATTTTTGTTCACCCTCTACAAAAAAAAATCTAATTAATTATTATCATTGAATGCAGTATTGAAAGGCCTTTCAGATGAGGTATCACAAGACATCTATTCCAATTTAAAAAAATTACCGATTACGTCACCATGTCAAAACCAGTGACATAACTATACATAAAAAAATCGGCATTTGAAAATAAAAATCGGCCTATTTCAGGATTTTTGTCAGAAGTACATGGCTTGCAAAATATCGAATTTGTTCCATAATTTTGACGCGCACTGTATACATTTAGCAGTGAATAATGATTTTTCACTGACTTGTTTGAAAATATGAACACGGTGTTCATGAAATCAGATGTGGAATCATCTGCGACTCAAAGATAAACTTTAGTCACTATGTTCCATCGTTCAAGATAACCTCTTGGGGGTATTCACGTTGAAAAGGAAAACATTCTTAATTATTTCCTGCTCCTGAAAACTCACTCAAACAACTAAAATATATGTTAGAAATACAAAAATTTCATTGTCCCATTCATCTATGAGTTACAAAACAATCTAAATGAAAATGCAAATTTTTACTTTCAGATTATTTCTTTTGAATATCTATCAGATGTAGTTCAAAAAAATTACTTTATTACACGCTTTATATTAGCTTCACTTGTATGTTTGTTTGTAACCGACTCCTTTGGGCGTGATTTTGACCCACTTCCAGACCTCCGAATAATTTGAAATTTGGCAGGTGTTCATAATTCCGGTGACAATGCATTAAGAAATTTTTGTGTGGAAAAAAACAAAATGGCGGCTCCAATATGGCGGACGAGTTTTGTGATTATGGTCTGATTCGCTTTAAAATTGGTATCTGAGGGTTTTCGTAGTTGGAGATTATGATTCTTTTGTCAAAATTGGAAAATTCAAGATGGCGGCTCCAAAATGGTGGACGAGTTTTGTGATTATGGTCTGATTCTATTCAAAATTGGTATGTGGGGGTTGTTGGGGTCAAATATCATGATTCTGCTGTGAACATTGGAAAATTCGAGATGGCGGCTTTAAAATGGCGGCAGAAATTTGTGATTATGGTCTGATTCTATTCAAAATTGGTATGTGGAGATTTTTGGAGTCAAATATTATGATTCTCCTGTGAAAATCGGAAAATTCAAGATGGCGGCTTCAAAATGGCGGCCGAGTTTTGTGATTATGGTCTAATTCTATTCAAAATTGGTATGTGGGGGTTTTTGGGGTCGAATAATATGATTCTCTTTTGAAAATTGAAAAATTCAGGATGGCGGCCGAGTTTTTTGTGATTATGGTCTGATTCTATTCAAAATTGGTATGGGGGGGTTTTTGGGGTCGGAGATTATGATTACCTAATTTGATAAGAGTATTCCATTTTTTAATTTGCAAAAAAATTATAAAAATAATGGTTTAAAAAAAACTAAAAAACACGCTTTTATAAATAAACCACGCTAAATAATAGAAAATAAGAAAAAGTTTGAAGAAACTAAAAAACACGCTTTTATAGAAAACCAGACTGAAAAAATAGAAAATAAGAAAAAAATGTATTTTATTTAAAAAAAAGCCTGGGTGGCATGGTACCAATAATTATATAGTACATTACACACCTAGGGCAGTAAAGTAAGAAATGTCTCAGATCACAGGTAATGCACCCCACGCTTTTTTTAAATAAAATACATTTTTTCCTTATTTTCTATTTTTTCAGTCTGGTTTTCTATAAAAGCGCGTTTTTTAGTTTTTTCAAACTATTATTTATTTTTATCGTGGATTTCTCAATTCACAGAAAAATTTTTCTATCCAATGTTTACTTTTTCAACGTGAATACCTTCAAGAGGTTATCTTGAACGATGGAAGCTAGTGACTAAAGTTTATCTTTGAGTCGCAGATGATTCCACATCTGATTTTATGAACACCCTGTTCACATTTTCAAACAAATCAAACTAAAATATATTAAAAATTTTCACTATGAAATAAAAAGTTGTTTGTATCGGGAATCGCTAATATCAAGAAATAAGCCATTATCAGGAAGCAAACCCGAGAGCCACCTGTGTGAAGAGGTAAAGTGCCTCCTCCGCTAAAACTGCTACGAATGATGGTATACTCAACTATTCAATATACCTCATTCAAAAGTATATTTTTGAGTTCCAATATCAAATTACTGTATGCAGTGAGCTCAAACAGCGAGAAGACATTATTACTGTAGTCACTAATTATTATCACTTAATTATTATAACTGATTCATATAACTTTGAAGATATTTATATTTAGGCATTTACTCTATTTTCTTTATTTTTATTTTTAATATTTTTTATTTTGTTAGTCTTAAGTTTGAAGAAATAATTATTGTTATATATTAGGATGTATCCTACCAATAAACATTTCATTCATTCATTCATTTATCACTCTAAAACTGATCTGATTGGTTGCCTCAGAGAAATTTCATGGCATTTGATTGGTTCAAAAAATTGAGGGGAATAGTCGTACATACATTTAACAAATTTTCGAGGAAGCATTTTGTCTCTAACGCGAATAGGTATCTTATCATCTGATTCATGAAAGCATAGCTTAATCACTCATAATAATTTATAAATTTATTCGACTATTTCCATCATAATTTTTTAATCAATCAAATCGCCGAAATTTCAGACAGATAAGCAATCAGATCAGTTTTATGGTGATAAATGTCTTCTAGCTGTTTTATTCTGAGAATTTCATCCATCTGTCAAAACTGACATTCCAACAATAAACTGACAGGTTTTGATTGTTAATTTGAGCCAATCAGAATGTGATTACGTGATAATCATGCACTAGTGCACGATTATCGGATAATTGCACAGTACAGTGTGCCCCAAAAGAATCAACTCACTATTATTATAGGTACCTATCATTTTAATGAGAAAAATAAGCAAGTCTATGACCCAATAACGTACAGGGTGTCTCATATTAATTTTTAAATAGAATAATAACAGAAACTATTTTTTATATTTTTATTTTTTAAATGAGCTTCACAAATTTATAGGTATTTATATCTAGTTACGAGGGTATACAAAAAAATTAGATTTTTGATTCATGAAATTCTCTCATAAAATACAATTCGTGCAATGGAAATATATCTATGATTTTTGACAAATTTGCACTCATGCATTTTCAACTGAAAAAGGCACTACGTGCACCTGTGCTCTTTTTGAACTGAAAATGCATTCGGGCAAATTTCCCAAAAAATTATCGATAATTTCCATTGCACTCGTTATATTACTATTGAGAATTTCACGCAACTGTCAAAAACCCAATGAATTTGCTCCTAATGATAATACATATCCAATGAGGTTGTAGCTTTGTTGATTATTCTCTCCTGCAGCGAATTAATTTACGATAATACCACGAGATCGATATCCAGGTAACTGAAATTCTGACGCATAACTGACGTTTGAATATCCTTTCGCTTTCGAAATATTAGTCGGTGATTCCAACGAGAAATGGAATCTAATAGATGGAGAACTGCTACAAATGAGCAAACAAATTCGAAAATAGTATTTCAGAACTGTTCATTAAATGTTCAAAATTTCAATTATAATGAATTGTAATTTCATATGTATCTAAATGAGTTGAAATAAATAATTCTAGTTCCAATTATTAGTACGGAAAAAAGCAAAAATTGTGAAATTCTCATACAAAATACAACTCGTGTCGATAAAATTGTCCTGAATATTCTTCTCCTTCACAATTACTCGGTATCATGAAATGTTAGGCAATAAAACTCGTGCTACGCACTCTTTGTATTTCCAAATTTTATGATAACTCGTCTAGTGAAGTCGAAGAATAATCGGCAATTTTATCGGCACTTGTTATATTATACATGATAACACCACAGTAAAATTATATGTCAACGCATACAATTTCTATAAAGAAACAAGAAGTGCAAAATTGCTTAAATAAGGGATTTTAAGTTCACTACATACATTGATTTGATATTGGAATTGAAATATACCTCTTTCAACGTGTTGAATGAGCGTCGGGTTGTCTTGTATGGAGGCGATGATTCAATTGCAGTATTCTCAGAAAATCGAGAAAGGTTGTAGTCGTGTAATATTTCACCAAACGCCCGGGTTCAATTCCTGGTCACGGAATCTTTTTTTTGTCAAAATTGGATCCATATTCAAAATATTTTATTTCATAGCGAAAAATGTATATATATTTTAGGTTTTTGAGGGAGTTTATCTGTAAAACTATTTCCCCTCATTATTTTTGAGCCAATCAAATGGTCGAATTCTCAAACAGAGAACCTATCAGATCAGTTTGATAGTGATAAAAAAACGTCTTCTCGCTGTTTTATACTGATAAAACCACCGGTAAATTCGAGATTGTTTTGCGATAAAACCACACTATGTCCTGTCATTATATGTCAACGCATTCAATTCATATATTATATATGATTCAATTCCTATAAGGAAAGAGGAAATGCAAAATTGATTAAATAAGATATTTTGAGCTCACTACATAAAGTGATTTCATATTAGAATTCAAATATATACTTTTTCAAACCTGTTAAATGAGCCAAGTAAAGCAGTTAATGATATAATTTCCATATTCTTATATCAAGAAATGTTGTGGAGTAGTAGTTATGTAACCAGACTATCACGCGAAGTCAAGCAACGTCGGGGGCGGTTCATACTTGGATGGGTGACCGCTTGGGAACACCGCGGGCCGTCGTTGTCTTGTAGCCATTTTTTTTAATGATCATAGATCAAATTTTTATCTATTCAATATTTCGATAATCAATAAGAACCACGCGAAGAATTCGGATTCGATTCCTCTCAGTGAATCTTTTTTTTGTCAACATTAGTTACAATAATTGTTTATTTCATAGTGAAAAAATTATATATATTTCAAGTTTTTGAGTGAGTTCAAGAGCAGTGAATAATCAGTATAAATGAATGAATCTGTAAAACGATTCCTTCGATTTTGGATCGAGAAGAATTGTTTCCACGTCGAGAATTCGAATATAACATGAATTCTGGTAGTTTTTTTAAGTTTTAATTGTGATTTGGGAAATATTCTCATAAAATATCATTCATGCTAAAATTTTAATTTTAAAAATTTCCAACATTTTCCGGAAATTTAACTCGTGCAATTGCGGCCTTACTATCAAAGATTAAACCACTCAAGATTTGCTTTCGTGGTTTAATCAGATAATAACACTCATAAAATTTCCAGGCAAAATGCTTTCTCGAAAATTAAAAAAAAAATTGCAATAAAATCCCTAGCACATATGATATTATCATGGATAAAACTCCTAGCATTTATGATATTACCCTCCGTAAAATCCTAGTTCGAATGATATGGGACGAGAATATTTATTTTCCCATAAGCAATGAATAAATATGCGAAATGTACCTACTACCTACTCAAATCAAAAATAAAATCCTTTATTTTCCTCAAAATGTCAAAAAGTTTCGTTTTGTATAGGAATATCTAACTTACAACTAGTACTAGAAAACAAGCGAACAGATTTACGGGTCTAAACAATATTGCACAAACAGAGTAGAGTGGATCACATAGGACTAGATAAAAACTCATCGAGTGTATAAAAACAATTGATCAACAAAAACGACTCCAGACGTTGCATTTTCAGCTCTCTTGATCAATCATTACTGGAAGGTGATTTCAGGTCCAATGCATTCAGGAGCATTTTGAGTAATCTTGTATTTGGCACTTTTGACATGTATCATTCGTTTCTGACGAGTGTTCTTATCATGCATATCACTGTTCAGAATGAAGTCGGTTTTATTGGTGAATACATAAACTGAAAGTTTATATATGAATAGACTTGCCAGAGTTAGAATATTCTGATTTATAAAAAGGGTTCTACAGGAGCTTCGTTTAGGGGTGTTAAATAAACAACGTGAAATAGCCTTCTATTCAATGAAGACGTTTCTACTCATTGTTGAGTTGCCCCACAAGCAAACACCATAACGCAGCCTAGACTTAACCTGAGCATAATATACACTGATGAGTTGTTCTTTATTCGAAATGACTCTCAGATTCCTGAAGAGATATAGGAGTGAGCACAATTTAGAAACCAGCTGTTCACAGTGTGGAATCCAGTTCAGATATTCATCCATTTGCATACCCAAGAATTTAACTGCATTATGAGAGCTTTGTAAGGTAGTATTATTCAGTTAGAGTGCTCCAGTTTTATTCTGATAGTTTTGAAAACGAATAACTTTAGCATTAAAAAATAGATCCTGTCTGTTGAAGTATTCAGAGGTTGAGTTCAGGATATCTGTACATTTGTGTGTTGAAATATCAGTTTGCTTATCCGAGATCAATATACTAATATCGTCCGCATATGCAGTAAATAATGAGTATGATATTTCCCTATCAATATTGTTTATGTATAAGAGAAACAGAATCGGCCCCAATATAGATCCCTGAGGCACACCAGTCCGGACCAGTTTCGTTCCTGATGTACTGCCTTTATTAGTTTTGTGTTTTATTTCGGTACTTCCTTCTAAAAATTCAGAATTATTAATTATTTGTGTGAATATAATTGAATCGACTTATATTTGATAGGTTGATTTGATCGGAAGTCATCACCTTTCTCTTTCTCTTAATAAATTAAAAATTGCCTAAAATACAAATTTTTACCAAGTTTTCTATGAGCATCTTGTAACCATCTGTGAAGTTTGACACATTTTTCACAACCGGCAAGGGTTAAAGAAAAACAATGTGTTGTTTTAATACGGTTAGAACGGATAGAAATAAAAATTGCAGATAATAGAATTTCACATCAAAATCAACAAACTTCGGTTTCAAGATCAGGGGATGAAACATTTTTTCAAATCAGAAACTGGAAAAATAAAACGGGATTTTGTTTCATTCTTAATAAAATAGTTATATTTTGTTTTCAATCATTGAGTTGAATTTTAATTATTAAATAATGTTACTTCTTCGCACCATTAGACTCATGATTTCATTAACTGAATCAAATGACGTAAAAAAGTAAAGAGCTATTTTGTTAGTTTTGAAATTATATTGAAAAACATTGCTTATTTTTTTTCCAACCTCTGCCGATGATAAAAACGCGTCAAACTTTAGGTGAAAATTTCTATGTAAATTCATTTTAATTGAAACGATATTTTTTAGATAAAATCGCTAGGTAGGTTGTCTTCTTCCTGAAAATTGATTGAATTGCTATCAACTTGGACAGCAAGGTGAATAATAAACAGGATGAACGCTCTTTAGGGCACTATAGTGTCCGGTTAAGCTGCTGAACGGCTGAAAGCAAGTAAAATATAGAATCGAGCCGAACACAATGTATGTCAACGACCTTGATATTCGCCAACATGAGTTGGTTTGGAGTTTGGACATAGCCTATCGAGTACCACCCTTTCCCTTGAACTCCTCCTTACCTTACACACTCACTTGAGAATTTATTCATTTTCTCATAAATTACTTTTCATTTCACGTCATCAAACGAGCTCACTCTCATCTGTCTAGCGCAAACATTAGATAAATGTAAACATATTTTAATCAGTAGAATTCATGCGATAACCGCAAAATTCCATCACTGACCTACCTACTCAGTCTCAGTATTATACGATATTTGTATAAATATTATACAGCTGCCAATTTACTATATATCAGCACAGCTCACAATGTTACGTGTTACCTCTTCGATGGCTAAACAAGTTATGACATGACAAGATCGCCAGTTCTCTCTGTACCCACATATTGTACCGTCATTATCTGGCGCTACCCCAACTTCACGCAACTAGGTACAGTGTTGCCAATATGTGAGGAACTCCTCACTTTGTGAGGGTTTTATACCGCAGGGGGTAACTTGTGAGGGTTTGTTCAATTGTGAGGATTTTGATCAGGGATTGCGAGGATTATTTTGTTTTTTTTATTAATATTGCCTTTTTCAAATGACTGTGTGGAGAGAGTTTTTAGTGTTTTGAATATTATAGAAACTAATAAGAGGAACAGACCTAAAACTAAAACTCTCGGAGCACTGATATATGCACAGGAGGCAGTGAGAAAAGAAGGTAGGAGTGTAAAATTCAAACCTACTGATAAATTGATTTATATGGATTTTTTCAAAGAGAATCATTTAAATTTTATTTATATTCATTTATTATAAGATATTTTATTAATTATCTTATTTGTAGCCTTGTTGATTTTTTTATCAGTTACCTCTTGTGATAAAGTAGACACAAAGGTTTCTTCGACAGTTCCTTAAGTTTATAGAAATATTTTATTTATTTTTTCATTGCAAAAATAAAAAATGTGATAATGCAAGAAGAATTATTTGTTTTATCTTCGATATGCGTTTTGATTTATAGTATCCTTTCATTTATTTTTAAGTTTTTAAGTGTTGTTTTTTGTTCATACCGTTTATTATAAAAATAAAGGAGGCATACACACCGTTATTAAATCAAGTGGCTTTTGGATTTTGACAAAAAAGTTGTGATATCTGTCCCCGAAAACATCGACATACCAATTTTGAATAGAAACGGTCCATAATCACCAAACTCGTCCACCATTTTGGAGCCGCCATCTTGAATTTTTGAATTTTGACTCAATTCATGATCTCCGACCACAAAAATGCCTGCATACCAATTTTGAATAGAATCGGACAATAATCGGACAATAATTACAAAACTCGTTCGCCATATTTCGTTTCATTCGTTTAAAAATCCGTGTGTGTGAACACGTGTTTAAATTTGCTCCGCAATATTCCACTATATTCAATCAAAAAACTTGTATCTAGAACTGTAAATCTGCATAAGTCTGCGTGAATTCTCTTGCTATCAGTTATTAAAAACACTTCAAGTGAAGTGAGTGCAAGTGCATTAATTGATTGATTGATTCATATTCAAGACCTCAAATACTTAAAGACTATTATCGCCTAAAATAGTTTCCACTGATAGGAGGTCCATAAATACCATTTCCATTTTTTACTTGAGTTCTTGCCATTGAACTCGCATATCCACTTGTGATGACAGCCGTTACTATTGATGATTTATACAGGCTGAAGGGAATGAGGAAATCAAACAAGAAATGAAGGCTTTGCGTAGTGACTTTTCCGAAAAATTAACTTTAAAAAATTCAGAATTGGAAGGCGAAAATATAAAGTTGCGTGAAAAAATTCTTGGTTTAGAACGTCGTCAGAAGAAATATAACCTCATTATATATGGCATTCCAGAATCCGATAATAATTCGATAGATGATATCCTGAGCTTGGTTACTAATACACTTGGAATCGAATGTTCAAATACCGACTTTCGAGACATTTATCGTTTAGGTACTAGAGCTGAGAATAAAACTCGTCCAGTGGCTCTAGAACCGGTACAGTTCCAGTTGAAAAACAACATAATTTCCAAAGCAAAGTTGAATCGAGAAGCACTGAAAAACTACAGTATAAACATTGTTCACGACCTCCCTCCTGAAGATTACACCGCTAATAAATTCTTGCTGTCGCATCTCAAACAAGCTAAAATCCAAGATATAACATCAAAAGTTGATTTGCGTAAAAAGATTTCAACAACAAACGGAACTGAATATACATTTGCTGAACTGAAACGCTCAGAAGAAGAAGGCACACAACTTTTACCCTGGACTTCAATAGGCGCAGAAAATAACAAAAGGAAAGTTGAGACTCGGAAAATCATCAACACCCGATCACTTTCTCAACGGAATAAAAACATTTAATTATGAATACGTATCAGATATATCGAATTCTAGAACTTGCTCTGTTGTTTCGTTATTTAACTTGTAGATTTTGCTTGTAACTTCAACAGATTTACGAAAATTATCACTACTTAGTTGATTGTATTATACCGCAAACGAAACATCTCAAAAAACCTGTATCAAGAACGTTTCGCAATTTCAGAAATCTCAACATTGAAAATTTCACAATTTGATTTGGGTTTGATTCCATGGGATCATATGTTTTTGATGGATGACATTGACAATAAAATGGAATACTTTTGTTTGCATATTCTTAACTTATTTGATATTCACTCTCCATATATCACAAAAAACTATAACAAGCCATTTACTCCATGGATAACTGACAATATAAAACTCATGATGAAACTTAGGGACAAAGAAAAGTTAAGGAACCAATGGAATATAATCCATTGTGTGTTTCAAAAGTTGTTACAAGCGAAATCTACTATCAAAAACTATCATCAAATAAACATCATTATTAAATATATATGTGTTCTCCACTAAAATAATTATCACCTATTATTTTTGTAAGTTTCATTCATTTTTTTTCATATTGTATTTTTGTTCTGTATTCTTCAATGTTTTTATTTTTCTCTCTATCATTGTCGTTCTATATTATTCACATTATTATTATACCATTATTGATTTAATATTGTAACAATATCCATATGGTGTTGTATACTTTTATATGTATGGGAGTGGATCTCATGATTTGATTTTATTCCAAAATTGTTTTTAATAATGTCTCATGGTGTAGTTGATGAAATCTTCATCGAGAAAACAATGGAATAAACACCCTTCATCATAATTATTATAATTATAATTAATTTCACGTCTATATATTTTTTCTCTATATTTTTTCTCTTTCTTTGTATTGTTATTTTTTTCATTTATTATTATTTATTGAGGTGCAAGAGTGAGAATGGTTTATACCAATCTTGTAACGTATTGGCAGATTTCATTTTTTTTTCTTTCCCCAAATTATTTAGATATTATTTTCTGTCAATAAATGTATATTATTATTATTATTATATTATTATTTATTTGAGCCGCCTTTTCGAATTTATGAATTTTGACAAAAAATTCGTCATTTCCGAATGCGGGAACCCCCACATACCAATTTTGAATAGAATCGGACTATAATCACAGAGATCGTCCGCCATCTTGGAGCCGCCATTTTAATTTTATGTATTTTGACAAAGAATTCCTAATCGTCGAATGTGAAAACCCTCAAATAGCAATTTTGAATCGAATCGGTCCATAAACACAAGTTTCGTCCGCCATTTTGTTTTCTTCTCTAACAAATTCTATAATGCATTGTCACGGAAACTATGAACACCTGCCAAATTTCACGTTGTGGGCAACTAGAAGTTGGTCAAATTTAACTTGTAAGATTTGATTACACAAACATCGGGACAGGTGAGACTAAATAAAAGCTTGTAAAAAAGGGTTTCGTTTTTCGCGAATTCCTCGAAAACTATTGCAGTTATCGCAAATTAAAATAAGATCCTTAAATCTTCCTAAAAAAAGTCCCGACTCCCGGTCTACCACCAATATTAATAATTTTAATTTAGGAGTGAAAATACTGCTCAAAACGGGAGATGTGGCTACCGGCACAATTCCCTCATATTTACAAACATGTTTTTTACCTCATTAAATATGAATATTGAGAAACGAAAAAATGCAGGTACCATTCAAATACATGAGTGAACAATAATCCGTTAAAAAAATTATTCATGCTCTTGTTGATTAAGTAATTTTGACAATTTGTAAATCAACCTAAAAACCTGGGTGATTTTCAAATTGAATTTTATCCACTTCTGGATCCGCGTTCATAAAATTTGTGAAGTTACATATTAATTCATTTTCTGTGCGCAAAATTCACTTTATCAGAAATTGTTTTCGACTTCAGAGATAAGACATATATTACAATTGATTTTTCTCCCCCTGAAAGTGAAAAATGTTAATCACTGATCAGAAAATTTATAACGCTTTGGCACTCTGGGTTTGAAAAAAAAAAAATTCTCAGTACTGTGTCATTTGAGGAATTATTCTTTCAAATCATTGAGAATCAAACAATATTTTCAAATTCTACCTAGAATTCGAAATGGATAACCTCCGTAATATTTTTGAAAACTACTTGTCAACATCTGACATACAGCACGCAGGGTGTGTTCAATTCAAAGTGTCTATTTGTTATTAAATTTCTCTTCACTTAGTTTTTCAGATAGGTAAAAAGTTTAAGTCAACAATAATGAAATATGCAAGATGTTATCATTCCGTTCAAAAAAAAATGCAGGAAACTTGGTTCATGCCCGAGAGTTTTTACGTATCGTGCTACTCTGACTTGTGTTTATATATGTGTGGCTTATTTCAATCTTTCAATTTCTTGATTTTCATACCATTCTTTAGTTCAGATTTTCTCGCTTTTAAAGGCCTTGAAATTTCTTTCCAAATAGATCACGTTTAATTGAACATCATGTGAGTCTGGGTGCCGTATGTGAGATGTAGACAACTGTATATTGAAAAAGACATACTGTAACGAACCTAGGCCGGACCTGTCGCCTCCCGCGTCGCCATCGACAGCGATGAGATCATCCCCGGAGATATTCGAGAACCATCCAGTCCCTCTTCCGCGTAATGCAACGGTCAATATTGGAAACAATTGGAACATGCCGTCGCCAACTGGAAGAATTCGAAACATCGAGAATGCTGTATCGGAGATAAATAGACCGCCCTCAAGAGGGAGTGGACAATCTGAACGAGCCCATACGATCGAGCTATTCAATGGCGTGGTAATATAAATTAAGTTGTAGATTTAAGTGTGAAATAAATTATTAAAACCAAGTTAAGCTTTATTTACGTTACAATTGGTGTCGGAAGTGAGATTTTGAAAATAAACAAGTGATCGTGGAGTGGATAGTCAGAAAAATAAATTGATAGACCTTTTTGTACGCCCAAAATAGACAGTGGCCCGGTTTTCGCGAAGTGGACAATTGTGCTGGAATATAAACTGATACACCGTTCGCGTGAAACAGAAAATAGACAGTGGCCCGGTTTTCGCAAGTGGACATGTGCGTGGAATATAAACTGATACACTCTTCGCGTGAAACAGACAATAGACTGGTGGCCCGTGGAAAAGAATTGCGAAGTGAATTTTAACAAACTGATAAACTTTCGTGTGAAACAGACTGATACCTCGTCAAAGACAAAATGTGTTCAAGAAAAGTGCGCCTTGCGGATTTGAAGGTAGCGGAATCTGAAACAGGAATTGGAGGAAAGGGAACTGGAAACAACAGGTAAAAAGCAAGTACTCCAGGAAAGACTTGCAGAAGGACTTATACAAGAAGGTGAGGACCCCGAAACATTTTTATTCGAAGTTCCCGGAGGATTTGAGTCCGATAATAGAATCCTTGAAAGAAGAGCTGCAACAAAATTCGAGGACTTTGAAGAGAATGCTAGAAATGTGGAAGAAGCTTGAAGAAAATTCTAGAAATCTGAAGAGAAGCTTCAAGAAAATTCTATAAATCTGGAAGAGAAGCTTTAGAAATCTGGAAGAGAAGCTTCGAGAAAATGCAAGAAGCCTGGAAGAGAAGTTCCTGGAAAACACAGAAGGCCTAAAAAAAGAATTGTGTGGTGTGGCTAATTTTCTAGAAGAAAGAATGGGAACCGTTGAGACAGAGATAGATAAAATTAGGGAGCAAATGAACACGGAGGTAGATAAAATGAAGGAAACGATCAGTAAGCTGGAAAACGAATTAATAGTGCGCCCTCCACAGAGATGGTTAACGAAAATGCAATGTTGGACTTGAGTTTGAACTTGATAAAGTTCAAGAGGGTATAAAAGATGTCAAGGTCATTTCTGAAATAGGGAAGCTTTCCATGAAGCCGCCCAATTTGACGGAAAAACTCCATGGGGAAAATTACCGCCGACAGTTTGAAGCAGCGGCCAAAGCAAATGGATGGAATGCAGGGGAAAGAGCGTAGCACTAACACTTGCATTACGTGGAGAAGCGACGAATATTCTACAAACTCTTACCGCCCAAGAACAGGAGGACTATGATCAGCTGATTAAACATCTAGAATTACGATATGGCACGCCATTTGGAACACGTATACCACCCCAGCTGAAAAATCGCTGCCAAAAATCGGGCGAATCCTTACAAGAATTCGAAACTGACATTGCACGCTTGGTTCGTCTCGCATATCCAGCCATACCGGAAAATGTAATGGAGCGATTAGCGGTTCAGGCATCTTGGATGGACTCCGTGACCAAGAAACCAGACAGCAGTTGATATTAGCTCGTCCAACACATCTCGTAGACGCACTGGCACGAGCTTTGAATTTGAGGCAGCAAAACAATGCTGCAAAAGCCAAAGTAAAGTTCAAACGATTGAGGAAGACTCACAGGAGCCTGCTAACTTGGAAGCTGCCATAAGAAAAGTGATGAAGGAAGTGTTGCCTGAGAACAGACATATAAGATGCCGGAATTGTCGCAAAATTGGACATGTGCGTACTCCGATGCAGGAAAACTAAGAAAGGTCGATGAGAAGGGGCAATCGGCGGCATGGGGCCGGCAAGCCCCGGTTAACAACGCAGACGTCGCTATGCGTCAACGACAGAACAAGGGTGTCTTCGTAGACGGTCCATTAATAACGAGCCTTGCACCATGCGCTAGATACAGGTGCGAGTAGGACAATTCTCGGCCTTCCTTTGCCAGAACACCGGAACGGATTGAACCGACAACTTGAAGCTACGCACAGCAACAGGGAGCCAGCTACCGTATATGGCGAGCTACCGATTGAAATAATTTTGGGCAACACTAAAGTGAAACATCAGGCACTTGTAGCGACATCGAAGACGATGCAATCATCGGAATGGACATCATGAATTCCAGAGGGTTTGAATTGATTTCAAAGACGGCGTCCTACTGTCAACGGAGAAGAGCTGGTACTTCATGGGGGAAGTGAAGAGTTCATCCGTGTGCTGTTGGCTGAAGATGTAAGCGTACCTGAGAGGGCTGAAACCATTCTGGAGGCTCGCCTGGGCGGGAGTGCGAGCAGTGGAGACGTGGTGATGTTCGAGCCTCAAACTTCATGATGAGAAAATTGGACGAGGGATTGCACTAGGGAAGACCTTGTTGCGGCTGACAAATTTGTGCCGGTAAGGGTCATGAATGTCAATTATTTCCCAGTGACCTTGAAGAAAGGAACAATTTTGGGGCACTGCTCGTCAGTTTCATCCGGATCCGGGGCGTACGAGGTACGATTAGCCAACCCAACAACTTGCCCACAGAACTAGAGAAATTAGTTGCCATCTCTTCCAAAGACATAAAACCAGCTCAACAGCCCAAACTAAGAGATTTAGTCAAAAAGTACCAAGACATCTTCGATACCGGACAAGGAAAAGGGGTCGAACTAATGTGGTCCAGCACAAGATTGATACTGGGGTGCCCGACCGATCCGGCAATCAGCAAGAAGACTTCCTCTGCCAAGAAGGCAGAGGCTGACAAAATAGTCAGCGAGATGGGAAAAGAAGGAGTTATCGAACCGTCTGACAGTCCCTGGTCCCTCCAGTCGTACTGGTGAAGAAAAAGGATGGGTCGACACGCTTTTGTGTAGACTATCGCCAACTTAATAATGTCACGAAGAAGGACAGTTACCTCTCCCGAGAATAGATGACACCCTAGACACGTTGGCTGGTTCCACGATTTTCTCGACCCTTGATCTGAAGAGTGGATACTGGCAAGTAGAACCTGCCCCAGGAAGATCGAGAAAAGACTGCTTTACCATCGGCTCAGGATTGTGGCAGTTCACCGTTATGCCATTCGGCCTGTAATGCCCCGCCACATTGAAAGATTGATGGAGACAGTGCTGAAGGGACTCTCATGGAACACGTGTCTAGTGTATCTCGACGACATAATTGTGGCCGGCAGATCGTTCGAGGACCACGATAAAAACTTGGAGGAAGTACTCCTGCGACTGAGGAACTCCGGATTGAAGCTGAGCCCTAAGAAATGCCATCTGTGCCAAAAAGAAGTACGATACCTCGGCCACGTTGTCTCTGGGGAAGGAGTAGCAGTCGATGACCAGAAGACCTAACCAGCTGTTAGGATTGGCCCATCCCAAAAGACATTCACCAACTTCGAAGTTTCCTTGGTTTATGCACATACCTATCGCCGATATGTGCTGGATTCGCCAACATCGCTAAACCACTGACCAGGCCTCACGGAAGGCCAAACAAAGTTCCAGTGGTCCGAAGAATGTCAAGATTCATTCAGGAAGCTGAAAGGAGCTTTGATCAACGCACCTATACTGAGCTATCCCCTACCCAAAGGGAAATTCATTTTGGATACGGACGCCAGCAACGTGGGACTTGAGCTGTCCTATCTCAGATCCAGGAGGGACAGGAGAAGGTCATTGGTTATTTCAGGAAGGCGCTTAGCAAACCAGAGCGCAATTACTGTGTCACCAGGCGAGAGCTGTTAGCTGTTGTAAAGGGTGGAACACTTCTACAAGTACGTGTATGGAAGAAGATTCCTGTTGAGAACTGACCATGCAGCTCTCAAATGGCTCTTACAGTTCAAAAATCCTGAGGGTCAAGTAGCACGTTGGATCGAGAGACTCCAAGAATTCGATTTCGAGATCGAACATCGAGCCGGAACTAGCCATAAGAATGCAGATGCCTTGTCGCGAAGACCATGTCCAGATGATTGCTCACATTGCCGACGAGCAGAAGAGAAAGAAGCAACACTTTGTAGAACCGCGGCAATGGATGACAACTGGAATGACAGCAAGATCCAGAAAGACCAAGAGAGAGACCCCGACCTTGGCTTAGTCGTCAGCTGGAAGAAGGGCAATCGAAGACCATCATGGCAGGAAGTCGCAGGTTACTCGCCGGCTGTTAAGTCCTATTGGGCACAATGGAACTCTCTTATTCTGGACAATGGGATCCTGAAACGTGTGCTGGAGGCCGATATTGGTGGGGAAGACAGACGCCAAATAATTGTTCCCAGGAACAGAAGAGAGGAAGTGCTGCGGGAAATCCATGATGGAGTCGCCGGAGGACATCTGGGAGTGACGAAGACCCTGCAGAAAGTGAGGCAACGGTTTTACTGGGCCAATTGTCAAGCTGACGTCCAGGACTGGTGCAGGAAGTGCGCTGTATGCGCTGCTAGCAATGGACCTCGAATACGACCCAAGGCCCCGATGCGTCAGTACAACGTAGGCAGCCCGTTCGAGAGAATCGCCATTGACATCGCCGGCCCGTTTCCCGTATCCGACCACGGGAATAAATACATCCTTGTGGCAATGGACTACTTCAGTAAGTGGGCGGAAGCCTATGCCCTGCCCAACCAGGAAGCCATCACCGTCGCCGACGTCTTGGTGAAAGAGTGGATATGTCGATTCGGTATTCCAATGGAGCTGCACTCGGATCAAGGCAGAAATTTCGAATCCAACCTTTTCCAAGAAATATGTCTACTGCTGAACATCCGCAAGACAAGAACCACGGCCCTACATCCGCAGTCCGATGGAATGGTGGAACGGATGAACAGGACGATCAACCGCCACTTGTCCAAGGTTGTCTCTGACCATCAAAGAGACTGGGACCAGTATCTTCATTTGTTCCTGATGGCCTATCGATCCGCAGTACACGAGTCAACCGGTCAAACTCCTGCTAGTATTATAATGGGCCGAGAACTGCGACTGCCTTGTGACCTGAAGTTTGGGATACCGCCAGGACAAGACACTGCGGGAGAGGACTACGTCAGCAAACTTCGGCAGAGAATGGACGACATCCACGAACGAGTCCGGTTGAACATCCAGAGTGCCAGCGATAAAATGAAGAAGACCTATGACATCAAGGCCGACGCTGGAGGATTTAAGGTTGATGACCTGGTTTGGCTGTACAACCCCAAACGTCGTCGTGGACTATCACCAAAGTTGCGGAACTCGTGGAAGGCCCGTATAAGATCGTGAAAAGGATAAACGACCTTGTGTACCGAATCCATAAGCCACCCGAGGGAAACCAAGGGTCGTCCATTTCAACAGGTTGGCCCTTACGCTGGAAACCATGACCAAGTTCGCACCCTCAAGCCACCGGAGGATGATATGACGTTCGAGAAGTTTATGTCCTTGTATTCAAACGGGCAGAAAGTTCTACATGGGGTTACTAGAGAGGAGTCACGAGACCTTTTCGAGGTGCCTGCTGACTACGCACTAGCGCACTGTGTGGCAGAAGATCTTCGAATGTCCAGGGGCATCGCCGTAGTGTTCTCCAAGAAATTTGGTCAACTCCAAACACTGCGGGAGCAGAATCCAGAAGTTGGTGGGTGCTACAGTTGAAGAAAGGCCAGAGAGACATCTACTACCTAGTCACCAAGAGGCATACCCAAGATAAACCGTCTTATGAAGATGTCTGGAAGAGTCTCACCAAACTAAGAGATACTATGGTGGACCAGAATCTGGTGGATCTAGCAATTCCAAAATTATCCTGTGGTATTGATGGGTTGGACTGGAGAGTCATAAGAAGTATGCTGGAGGCGATATTCAGATCCAGCGGCGTCAAGATTTTGGTTTGCTGTAACCCTATTCCACGACCGATCATGAAGACCGTGGAGTGTTACTTCCATCGAACTTCACGGTGCAGATATGGGGAGTCATGCAGATATCGTCACACTCCAAGGATGAAATTTCGGGACGAAATGTCTTTAAGAAGGGGGAATGTAACGAACCTAGGCCGGACCTGTCGCCTCCCGCGCCATCGACAGCGATGAGATCATCCCCGGAGATATTCGAGAACCATCCAGTCCCTCTTCCGCGTAATGCAACGGTCAATATTGGAAACAATTGGAACATGCCGTCGCCAACTGGAAGAATTCGAAACATCGAGAATGCTGTATCGGAGATAAATAGACCGCCCTCAAGAGGGAGTGGACAATCTGAACGAGCCCATACGATCGAGCTATTCAATGGCGTGGTAATATAAATTAAGTTGTAGATTTAAGTGTGAAATAAATTATTAAAACCAAGTTAAGTTTATTTACGTTACAATACAGAAACGAGTATCTGCGAATTCCCCCAAAAAAAATTCGATTCGAGAAAGGAATTTGGTATGGAATATTTCAGGCAAATCGTTCATAACATGATGTGGTACTGAAATATTGTAGATTGTATTTATATATTTATGAATACACAATATAGAAACGCAATAATGTATTGGAGAAAATTAATTTGCCCTTTTTCAAAATATAATCAACATTCTTCATCTCCAGGGAAAGAGAAATAAGAAGGAACATTTCTATATCACCCCAAAAAACACACACTAAATGAACTGTTCAATTGAATCCACTACCACTAAGGTGAAACAACAATACCGGTTGTGTATTAGAACAAAAATGCAAAAATCAATTATCGTACCAATGTTTCTAATGAAAAAAATCTTGATCATGATTTTATTCACGTACCTCTATTTTTTTGTTCTCTACAATGAACAGGTGGTATGCAACAGATTGAATCTTACAAGATGGACTGGAGCATAGCTCACCTGTGTGGGAGGAAAAATGGTTTCTTCTTCTCATTCTCTTTCTCTCGAAAGTGCATTGTAATCCAGTGTCACCTGTCATTTAACGCCACCATGCGCAATGTCTTGGTACTAGATTTTTGCTTACGTGGTTATAAGGCCCATATTATTTTCTTGGAATTTCAGGATCAATTGTTCAACTTAATTGATGATTTTCCTTTATCAGATCCCTACTAGAAATAAAAATCGACACCTTTCCTCGGTAACATCTACTAATGCAGATGATAAGGGACGAAATCACAAACACACACTTTCGATTACTATTAGTCACATTTTTTGGTGTTTTATTTCACTCAGTCATACTGGAAAAAAATTGAACACATTCTCAAAAACATTCAATTAATATTACTTGAACAAATATACGAACTGGAGTGCATTCAGACCATCAACAATATTTTTATCGTAGATTTGTGATATCAGTTACTTGTGGTGGAGGAAAAATATAGATGATGTCAAAATTCAGTTTGCAATATTCGCACAGTTAGGAAATGATATTGAATATATGTAATGTATATACCGGGTGATTCTCTAAGGTGGCTCACCCCTATATAAATTTTTTATTATTGAAGAAAAACGAACTTTAGGGGTTGTGTATTATAGTTCAATTTACATTGTTCTACATATTTACTTGCTTTACCGTACTTCCGGCTTGACCAGAAATGACCCCAACTTTCGATTTTTAAATGAGACATCCTATATATTTGTACTTATTTCGATCGAGAATGACATTCTAAATCCAACAACACCACACTTGTCAATATTTGACAAATATAGTCATTTTTATTCCAATTTTTGTTTTTCGATCTAGAATGCCATGGATCCTGTAAATCGCTTCATTCTTGATCAAGTAACATGAGAAAAATACGACTCTGAGGCTTATGACTTCACAGATGAAACGACGTTTCGACATGGTATTTGTCATCATCATGTTAAAACACTAAAATTAAAAATATGGAGTTTGAGACATATTAAACTCAACACAATATTGAAATGTATGCACTAAAATAATTCTTTGAAAACATATGGTGTTATATTTCGAAACATATGTTTTCAAAGAATTATTTTAGTGCATACATTTTAATATTGTGTTAAGTTTAATATGTTTCAAACTCCATATTTTTTATTTCAGTGTTTTAACATGATGACAAATACCATGTCGAAACGTCGTTAAAAGAAATTATATGAATTGACTGAATCAGAACTTTATTCCGATAAATTGAAGAAAAAAAATTATATATATAGGGGATAATGGGAATTGTAGTTCAAAGATGGCCAAATCTGTAGAGTATTTTCGAAATGGCGGCTGTTGAAAAATTGAAAAAAAATCAATCTTTCATTTTTATAAAAATATTGGTAAATTATAGGTCGTTTGATAGAGTTTCATTAGTTCCACAACTGCTCCAAAAGTTTTTCCTAGGATGTACATTCAAACAGAAAATCGCTTTAAATTACCATTGATGTATCCCAATAAATTTATAACTTTAGTTTGCTCTATATCCTACATTTATTTGAGATTTATGTTGTTTTTCCAAACACAAAAATAAGAGTAACTTGGACATAGATGAACTGAAGAAAAAACATACTCCAGACCTGTCAGAACAGGAAAATACTTCTTATTGTTTGTATGAAAATTCATAACAAGTACAACAGTTGTATAATTACATTTTTTAATGTTGAAAAGGGAAACATTCTCAATCGAATATTGATAGAAAGATTTTTCTGTGAATTGAAAAATCCACGATTAAAATGAAGTTATTTTTTGTGAATGTCTAACAGAAAACAACTACTTCCCCGGCTAAAGCCACGCTGGACATTGAACTACATCTGATAGATATTCTGAAAAAGCCCTAACTCAAAAGTCTTAAGACTGGAATAGAAAATCAAATAACTATCTGAATGAAAATGCAAATTTTCAATTTCAGATTTTTTCTTTTGAGTTAGGGTTTTTTCAGAATATCTATCAGATGTAGTTCAATGTCCAGCGTGGCTTTAGCCGGGGAAGTAGTTGTTTTCGTTAGACATTCACAAAAAATAACTTCATTTTAATCGTGGATTTTTCAATTCACAGAAAAATCTTTCTATCAATATTCGATTGAGAATGTTTCCCTTTTCAACATGAATACCCCACAAGAGGTTATCTTGACGATGGAAGATAGTGACTAAAGTTTATCTTTCAGTCGCAGATGATTCCACATCTGATTTTATGAACATCCTGTTTATATTTTCAACAAATCAATACATTTTTTAAATTAAAAGGTTAAATTAAAGGGGCATCGAGAAATTATATTTGTTTTCAATAAATACAATTCAAACTAAAATACGATTTTTATTCGTGATTAATGCATAATTCGTAGCTACAACTAATTCAAATATTAGTAGATACAATGTAGTAGATACAATGAATTCAAATGTTAGTTGTAGTTGTAGATTTGCTCTGGGGATGGGAGGCTGTAACAGAAACTACCGAATAAAAACAACCAAATGATTTTTTTATTAATTTTTCATTTGCAATTACAGGGTACTTCTGAGCATCCAATTGTAAATTCAACAACTAAAATGTAAGATAAATATCAGGAAACAATGTTGATAATACGTACAATTTGGTGGTCACAGCCCTATATCACTGACGTTCTTGAGAGATAATAAGAACTCTCTAATGGGAATTATCAAATATAAAATGTATTATCATAAAGAAACAAATATGAGACTATTTCAACATATATGAGTATTTTCTGGATGCATTCTGAATATCAATTTTTTGGTACAAAAACTGTTTTCATGTTGAATCTGGAATCCTTCCATTTTGATGCGTATTCAATTTCAGATCCTATATATATATATATATATATTTATATATTTATATATATATATATATATATATATATATATATATATATATATATATATATATATATATATATATATATATATATATATATATTTGGAGATATATTGTTCTTATAATAAATACAGAATAATTTAAATGACTCAAGTACACTAATATTCCTATAAAACAATCAGACTATCTCGTTATTCTGCTGGCAGGTGGGTTTGTCATAGATTTTCCTCCACATCCTTTTAATCAGGTTTGGTGGTGGTTGTCCTTCCAGTTCCACTGAAATTGAAAAAAACAGAATCTGAATGAGGTAACGAAAACTCACTTTTGAATATAAATGTTACTAGAGAGTTTTTCTGCAAATGATTTCAAGGAAGATTGATCCACCTTCTGCCTAGTTTATCAAGCATCAGGCTTTCAGAGATACTTGAACATATTATTCTAAAATTTTCAAAGAAAAAACTACTTTAATGACATCCAAAATTGGCCATTTCCATGTTACTTATTCCCAACATTTTTTGAATTTGAAGAAATCAAAATGTTTTTTTTATGAAAAGTTATATTTCGATTAAAATATTACTAGATCACTATCGTTTCGGACGTCCATCGTCTTAATGTATTTAAAAGGTTTTCACGACGTTTCGAATGCTTGTATCTGCAATCGTCTTCAGGTGAATACTGACAAGTTTAGGTGCTTCTTACCAATTTATACGACTGTCGGCGCAATGATGCGTGCAATTCCGCCATGTGCAGCGGTGCGTGTAATTTCGCGCGGTGTGGTGGTGCGTGAAGTTTCGCGCCTCTGCAGCCCGCCAGAAAGAGCAATCAGGGGTTTCCATACGTTTTTGATCTCAACGCTTGGTTGACTAAAGGCGTTATTGGCTTCGATGTAGGCGGCCTCTTTGAACTTTCGTTTGAACCAATGCTCCTCTCTATGTAGAACACTTGCGTCGTCCCATAGAACTCGATGGTGCTCAGTCCAGGCGTGGTCAGCGATTCCCGATTTTGATGTTTCTCCACGTTGAGTCCATTTCTTGTGCTCATCCAATCTTACCGATAACGGTCTCTTCGTCTCTCCAATGTAGGAATCGCCGCATTCACATGGAACTTCATAAATGCAATTCTTACTGATTTCATTTTTGTTGTCAGGTTTGGTCTTGGTCAGGGAACTCCGTAAAGTACTGCCGGATTGGAAGCAGCTCTTGATGTTGAACTTGTTTCCGATCCTTCTGATCTTCTCGGAGACACCTCTGATGTACGGAAGGCAGATCACTGTGCTTTGTTGTTGCTCTTCAGATGTCTTCGTTCTCCGGAGTTGTTTCAATACTTCTTCTAGGAGTTTCTTGGGATATCCATTCCGGTGGAGGTCCTCTCTGATGTGGTTTAATTCGGCATCTAGTGACTCCACGTCGTTGCATATATGCGTCGCTCTCTCTACCAATGTTCTCACGATCCCTCTCTTCGTCGAACTCGGATGGTTGGAGCTGTAACTGAGGTACTGCCCCGTATGTGTCTTCTTTCTGTAGACGGAGGTGCGAATTTCATTGCCTATTCTCTCAACGTTCACATCGAGGAAGGGTAAGGCACTGTTGGTTTCCATCTCCATCGTGAACTTGATCGAATCCCTGATTCTGTTAATTCCTGGAGATGTTCGTCTCCGTGATTCCATACAATGAAGGTGTCATCCACGTACCTCAACCACAGCTTTGGTTTGTATTCTGCCTTCCGTATAGCCAATTCCTCGAACCACTCCATGTATATGTTGGCGATGATTGGAGAAAGGAAAGATCCCATCGGGAGTCCGTCGACTTGAGAGAAGAATCGGTCCTTTTCCTGGAAATATGAGTTCTGTAGGCAGCACTGCAGTAATTCCAATATTGCGTGGGTAGGAAGGTCAGTCCTCTCGTGCAGCTGGTCATCCTCTTCGAGTTTCCTCTTGATGATACTGAGAGATTCCTCTATAAGGACATTGGTGTAAAGGCTCTCCACGTCGAAGCTGATGAAACGATCTTCTGGTCCAAGTTCAACATCTGTGATGGTGTCAACGAAGTGCTTGGAATTCTTGAGGTATGTACTGCTATTTCCTTGTAAGAGGATGACCAGCTGCACGAGAGGACTGACCTTCCTACCCACGCAATATTGGAATTACTGCAGTGCTGCCTACACAACTCATATTTCCAAAAAAATGGACCGATTCTTCTCTCAAGTCGACGGACTCCCGATGGGATCTTCCCTTTCTCCAATCATCGCCAACATATACATGGAGTGGTTCGAGGAATTGGCTATACGGGAGGCAGAATACAACCCAAAGCTGTGGTTGAGGTACGTGGATGACACCTTCATTGTATGGAATCACGGAGACGAATATCTCCAGGATTTCTTCTCAGGAATTAACAGAATCAGGGATTCGATCAAGTTCACGATGGAGATGGAAACCAACAGTGCCTTACCCTTCCTCGATGTGAACGTTGAGAGAATAGGCAATGAAATTCGCACCTCCGTCTACAGAAAGAAGACACATACGGGGCAGTACCTCAGTTACAGCTCCAACCATCCGAGTTCGACGGAGAGAGGGATCGTGAGAACATTGGTAGAGAGAGCGACGCACATATGCAACGACGTGGAGTCACTAGATGCCGAATTAAACCACATCAGAGAGGACCTCCACCGGAATGGATATCCCAAGAAACTCCTAGAAGAAGTATTGAAACAACTCCGGAGAACGAAGACATCTGAAGAGCAACAACAAAGCACAGTGATCTGCCTTCCGTACATCAGAGGTGTCTCCGAGAAGATCAGAAGGATCGGAAACAAGTTCAACATCAAGATCTGCTTCCAATCCGGCAGTACTTTACGGAGTTCCCTGACCAAGACCAAACCTGACAACAAAAATGAAATCAGTAAGAATTGCATTTATGAAGTTCCATGTGAATGCGGAGATTCCTACATTGGAGAGACGAAGAGACCGTTATCGGTAAGATTGGATGAGCACAAGAAATGGACTCAACGTGGAGAAACATCAAAATCGGGAATCGCTGACCACGCCTGGACTGAGCACCATCGAGTTCTATGGGACGACGCAAGTGTTCTACATAGAGAGGAGCATTGGTTCAAACGAAAGTTCAAAGAGGCCGCCTACATCGAAGCCAATAACGCCTTTAGTCAACCAAGCGTTGAGATCAAGAACGTATGGAAACCCCTGATTGCTCTTTCTGGCGGGCTGCAGAAGCGAAACTTCACGCACCACCACACCGCGCGAAATTACACGCACCGCTGCACATGGCGGAATTGCACGCATCATTGCGCCGACAGTCGTATAAATTGGTAAGAAGCACCTAAACTTGTCAGTATTCACCTGAAGACGATTGCAGATACAAGCATTCGAAACGTCGTGAAAACCTTTTAAATACATTAAGACGATGGACGTCCGAAACGATAGTAATCAAGTTACCACATCGTCTACAACCTTCAAAATATTACTACTTACATCAAACTTAAAGACAATCGAAGAATATGTGGCAAATCGTGAACCAAATTCAAAAAAAAAGAAGCAAGTTCAATATTATTGAAATTTGTGAAGGTAACGTTGAAGTCTTTGTCTTGGCCAATAATTTTAATAGTCACTTCACCAAAGTTCCACAGCAAAAATAAATCGATCTGGATTTTATGGAAAGGAATATCAAAACATGTCCAACTCTTTCTTCTTGCATCCAATTACTGAGAATTACGTTATTGATTATGTGAAAAAACAAAAAAACTCAAATGCAACTGGCCACAGAGTTATTAGTCTCCTCTCGAGTATCTCAAAGATTGTTGAGCTAAATATTAAGAACCAACTGGTGTCTTTTTTTTCTGCCAATGGAATCATCTCGCCAAATCAACATGGGTTCACACAAAACAAAAGTACTTATATAGCACTATACGAATTCGACAAGCACGTAATAAATGCTCTGGATGGGAAACTACATATCTGTGGACTGTTCATTGATTTCTCGAGAGCTTTTGATTGTGTTGACCATGGGCTTTTCCTGCTGAAATTGGAACGATATGGTGTGAGAGCAACAGCTTTAAGTTTGATGAAATCATACTTGATAGGCGGGACCCAAAGGGTATCGATTCAGAACTCCAAAAGCCAACCTGCAACTATTGAACAGGGCGTTCCTCAAGGCTCTATACTTGGACCCTTACTTTTCCTTGTATACGCTAACGATCTGATGAATTACTTTAATAATCTTTCAGAAACTCATATAATCGCTTACGCAGATGACACAAATTTTCTTGTCAAAGGGCAAAACGTGACACCTCTCACAGAAAAGACACACAATGTCTACGATCAAGTTATAACATGGGCAAACAAAAATAGTTTGACTCTCAACATATCCAAAACAGCGTTGATGAAATCCACCCTGCACAATATCCAAGAAAATTTCAAAATCCATGAGAATGACGAGTTACAGGTTGAATCATGCTCTACAACTAAAATGATGAGTCTTACATTAGATCACAAACTTACATGGACTGCTCACATTGAAACCCTATGCCAAAAAATACGTAAAATTTATTACGCATTGAATTTCATGTCGACGCACTGTGGTAAAGAAGTGTTGCTGAATCTGTATTATGCGACCATACATTGTCATTTACGGTATGGAATTTTGAGCTGGGGGACAGGGTCTTCTGCGCAAAGATTTTTCATTTTACAGAAATATGCAGTCAGAATCATTGCACAAATTGGGAGGAGACAATCATGCAGAAATAAATTCAGAGAATTAAAAATACTTACTACTGCTAGCATCTATATCTACGAACTTTGCATACACATATATAAGAATAGACTCAACTTCGCACCAAACCAGCATCAGTACTTGATACGTTCTAGAGACCTACTGATACCCAAAACGCACAGAACTACTCTATATCAAAAAAGCCATATTTATCTAGGGCCCATACTTTATAATAAGCTCGATGATTCCATCAAAATATTTTCATGATATTTGTTTGTTTTTTTAGACGTGATATATATGTATATGTGTATATATGTACTTGTTTTCTTTATGATATGATACATTATGAGAGATAAGTGCCATGTGAAGTGGAATGAATAGAAAAATCGAATTTAAACGGTTTTCTTCACATAAAGGATTCAATATAAAATTGAACCAGAGAAAGGTAGATCTCAGGTGAAAAACAACTACTTTCCTGGCAAATACCACGCAGAACGTTGAATGATATTCACCTGAAAATCCATGCATACTTCCATAAAATATCAATGGACATTGAATGCAAATGTTCTTTCTGATAAGCTCGATTATGTTTAATTTAAGTCGTGTTCACCTAACAATCCGCATACCGGTTTCGGCTTCTTGGCCCTCATCAGTACGGATAGTCAACCAGCCAAAGTCAAGAACTCTGGCTAGTGAGACAAACGTAAACAAACCATCATCGATCTTGTAACACCTAGGTACGCGGAAGATAAACTTTAACTGGCGGTACTAGTGACGAAAGAAACACTCGAAATCTCCACCTCGATGGGTTTCTTAATAAAGATTCCTTCTCAGTAGGAGTGGCAAGCCCGTCTAGCATATAGTGAGAGATAATGCCATGTGAATATCATGATCAATTTAAACGGTTTCTTCACTAAAGGATTCAATATAAATTGAACCAGGAAAGGTAGATCTCGGTGAAAACAACTACTTTCTGGCAAATACCAGCAGAACGTTGAATGATATTCACCTGAAAATCCATGCATACTTCATAAAATATCAATGGACTTGAATGCAAATGTTTCTTTCTGATAAGCTCGATTATGTTTAATTTAAGTCGTGTTCACCTAACAATCCGCATACCGGTTTCAGGCTTCTTGGCCCTCATCAGTACGGAGTAGTCAACCAGCCAAAGTCAAAGAACTCTGGCTGAAGTGAGACACAACGTAACAACCATCATCGATCTTGTAACCTATAGGTACGCCGGAAAGATAAACTTTAACTGGCGGTACCTAGTGACAAAGAAACACTCGAAATCTCCACCTCGATAGGTTTCTAAATAAAGATTCCTTCTCAGTAGATGGCAAGCCCGTCTGCATATAGTGAGAGATAAGTGCCATGTGAATATCATTCAACGTTCTGCGTGGTATTTGCCAGGAAAGTAGTTGTTTCACCTGAGATCTACCTTTCTGGTTCAATTTTATATTGAATCCTTTATGGAAAACCGTTTAAATTCGATTTTCTATTCATTCCACTTCCATGGCACTTATCTCTCCATATGCAGACGGGCCTCAGAAGGAATCTTTTTAACTATCAGTGGAGATCGGTTTCTTTCTGTCACTAGGTACCGCCAGTTAAAGTTTATCTTTTCCGGCGTACCTATAGGTGTTACAAGATCGATGATGGTTTGTTTACGTTGTGTCTCACTTCAGCCAGAGTTCTTTGGACTTTTGGCTGGTTGACTCTCCTACTGATGAGGACCAAGACCTGAAACCGGTATGCGATTGTTAGGTGAACACGACTTAAATTAAACATAATCGAGCTTATCAGAAAGAAACATTTGCATTCAATGTCCATTGATATTTTATGGAAGTATGCATGGATTTTCAGGTGAATATCATTCAACGTTCTGCGTGGTATTTGCCAGGAAAGTAGTTGTTTTTCACCTGAGATCTACCTTTCTCTGGTTCAATTTTATATTGAATCCTTTATGTGAAGAAAACCGTTTAAATTCGATTTTTCTATGATACATTATGGTGTGATATGATATGATTAAGATATATCTTTTATTTCTTTCCTTGTTAATGTATTTATAGAATGTTCTCTACTTTATACTTTTCAACAAGATAAAATAAATTATTATTATTATTTATTATTATTACTATTATTTTCGAACTGCTGAAAGATGTCCTTGAAAAAGATGTCCTTGAATCATAGCTAACTCTCTCGATCAAGTCACCTTTCAAACAAAAAAAACTAAATCAAAATCTGTTCATCCGTTTGGGAGCTTTGAAGCCACAGACAGATTCACACATACACACGTTAAACTTATAACACCCCTCTGCGACAGGGGTTAAAAAGAGAATAATAGAAAAAGAATTGAATTGAAGTCAGTGAATGCTGATACCGGTCAAAGAAGTACTCTACAGCGAACAACAGTTCTAATTCCTGTTATTTTTGTTCTCCGTTAGAAAAATGTGCTATTTTTATGTTGGAACATAAACTGTTGAGTTGATTTCTTGCACTTTGGCAATAGTTTCTTTTACAATTACACTTGAAGAACTATAAATATTTGTTCGAGTTTTTCTCAGAATTGATAATGTTCGTTTTTTATGGCTACTATACTCACTGGCAATGTAATCGGTATCAAATGTAGGGTTGTTTTCCGATCGTGAGAGGTACCATGAATATATTCTCCACCCGAAGTAGGCTAGCAGTAGAGCTACCCCTAGTACCTGCCAGATGTCTTTGCTGCGGATGGAATCTAAGATGTCCATGTTTAGAAATATTTCCTGAAATAAAATGATATATAATTTGAGTGAACAGCTTCAAAATGATCTGATATTGTCAAACGATATCAACACGTATGGATAAACCCCATATAAAAGGGATATACAGGACAGACGAAAAGTATGGATTCATATAAATCAACGGTAATTTTCTGCGAGTTTCTGTTTTTCTGTGTATCTTC
The DNA here is from genome assembly GCA_018342105.1 of Gonioctena quinquepunctata. Classification (NCBI taxonomy): domain Eukaryota; kingdom Metazoa; phylum Arthropoda; class Insecta; order Coleoptera; family Chrysomelidae; genus Gonioctena; species Gonioctena quinquepunctata. The sequence goes on from JAFIRS010000012.1 coordinate 931,536, forward strand.
GAGAAAAACTCCTAAAATTAAAGTTGTACGGCTCAAAATGCTTTACGAAACGACATGAAGTTTGCCAATATAGATATGTTTCATTTTGCATGTAAGTTCTGAAAGAGTATTTGGTCAAATTTAAAACTTCCAAGATGATTGTAAAGATACTTGCAATTGCTTTAAAACTGAACTCCCAATGACATTAAGATATTTTGTGGTGAAACGCACCCTCGCCCGGGGGTTGATATATATTCATGTGGAGGAAGAAAATTGGAAAATTCGTGCAAAAAAAATCAAATTGCATTCAAATCAGTCCATTGGTTTAGGTGCAAGAGTCTGCGGACATACACACGCACACACATTTTCAAATTTGTGGATACTTTCCGTAGAATCGCTGGCGAGTAATTGATTACATACCGAGGTGGAAAGTGTTTCGTTATTGCCGAGGTCAACTGAATCTCGAAACAATTCAACAACAAAACTTTCCCCGATTTTGAGAGTAGTGCTACAAAACGTTTATTCTCATTTTGCGTTAAAATGCTGCAAAATAGGTGAAAAATACTTGCAAACATGACCGAAAATGGGCGAGTACGTGAAAGCGACTGAGTAGTGGGGGTAAAGCAGCAGACGCAGGGAAGCGTATGTATATTAAGACAAGCGCGCTGCGTCCGTTATGAATCTGCTGCTCTACCCCCACTCCTGAGCCGCTTTCATACACTCGCCGGTTTTCGGTCATATTTGCAAGTATTTCTCACTTATTTCGCAGCATGTTGAAGCAAAATGAGAATAGTAATTTTGTATTACTATACTTCAACTCTCAAAATATTTTAGAACTATTGAAATCGGACCATGTATGACGCATCCAGATCTGCTGCAATGAAGTGCTTAGAAAAAATCAAATTGCAATTATTCCAAAACTAATAATCCAAGAATGCCTGAGTTTTTCACACATAAAGTACATATCAATCACTACTATGTCGTGGAAAGCCTGCTTCTCCTTTACTAATAATCCAATCGAGTTATGCTAGGCCTCATTTTCTACAATTCGTACATTGAGAGTATCGAGATTGCTTTATTAGTTTTCAAGTTACAAGTCAAAAACGGTAAAAATAAAAAAAAAAGGCTTTCAAATGTTCCTAACAAATTTAGCAATGACAGGATATAACTACGGACCGTCTTCCGTATGATGGCACAGTCGGTTTCCTGGTAGTATTTTTGTCACGAAAAAATCTCTATTGATTGGTCTATGTAGAAAATAATGAGATGAACGGTGACCACACTCCAATTTCTTAACCGTATGACGTCTGCTTAATCCGTTGCTACGACAAAAATCTAAATAACAATGATTAGGTTTTCTTCGCAAAACATGCCAAAAATAGGCACAAAATGCTTTCTGAAAGCGAAGAAGACATTGACTGTACTCCACAAAGTTTAAAAGAAGCTGCCGAAAAAGCCGAGGTAGGTTTGTTACTGGAAAAAAGCATGCTACCATGAAAATTTCTGATACATCGCCAATAATGTTAGATCTGAGGCAGTGCTGCTAGCGTATTTCAATTAATCGGCTCAGACAAAGAAGTATTCCACCGTTTATGTTGTGAACTACCCTTTTGTCTCCGAGAAAGAGTAAATGGCAAACTGTAACCTTTTTTAAATTGTCGAAATATAGGCTACAGAACAAGTCAAGTATTTTTACTAAGCAAAATGTCGATGAATTTTTTGCTAAAACACCAATGCAACATAAGTGGTATTCATAATTATTTCCACAGACGCCATTTTTCATTGTTTTAGGTGGCTCATTTTTGTTATTTCTCAGGTTCTTGTCGAAGAGATAAACTATTCAAAATGAAAACCACATATATCATTTTTTTTTACAAAAAAAAATCTGTTGAACTTTCAGAGAGAGAAACGTACATAAGCAGAGCGTTTCTAATCACCAATGTAAATCGGGATGCTTTGGTAAAAAAGCACTACGACGTATGAAGTTTCGTTCCGGCAATCTCACGTATATCACTACCAGGGTGGAAAGTAGCTAATTTATACCCATGGGCGAAAAGTGACAGTTCTTAGCTTTCAATTTTTTTGAAAAATAAGTAAAAAAGTAACATTGTAAAACCTTAAAAAAGTGAGGAAGGTCAATATTTCATAGTGCTTGAAAATGAAGTGAAAGTATTTTTATATTAAAACTTACTCACTTCAGGTACACAAAAAATCAGTTGCAGAAAAATTATGTTTTTTTTCGGAACCATTCATGCGATAAACACACTTTGACCTATCTCAGTATTTACGATATTTGTGTAGATAATTTACGTTATCGCTGGTATCAACTTTTCTTTCATCACACAGCTCACCGTGTTATGTGTCATCTTTACGGTAGTTAAACATGTTATGACAAGATTTTCCGGTCCTAATAACCAAGTACTGCGATTTTTCCGCGTTATGCCCAATCCCCACCTCAAGTGTTGCATGATGGCCGTACGATGCATTACCTTATTTCATCATCTCTATTTCAAATAATTATCAAAAGATCAACAAAATAGAGACACACCTCCAGTGTACTATCTAACTATATCACTCCACTGATAAGACAGTGGATAGAAAACGTAATATCTACGTAATACGTCATATTTTTTTTAAATTCACCAACACAAAGGGAAAAACTTTCTCGTTATGTCTCTGACTCAATATAGATTTGTTTTTAAATTGTTTGAAGCTTATTTTTTGTGGAAAAATACTCATTCTTATAATCCCAGAAAAATGTCCGGAGTGCCAAATACATGTTTAATCCATTTTCTAATAGACAGAAAATGAAATGTTTCTCACTGATTTCTTTATAAACTGATTATGAATGATCAGAAATTGATTATTAAATTTTATTTGTTTACCAGGTACATTTTTTATAAGGTCTACAAACGATTGAAATCAAGGCAAATGTATTCTTTAAGAGTTTTTCGGAGGTAATAGATCATTTTTCATCAAACTATTTTTTTAATTCGAATACCAAAGCTTGAAAAATATTGAATAGAAACTATATTCTAAAAAGACTGATAAACATTAAGTATAGACTACAAAGTATGGAGATCAGTTATGTGTTTATTATTATTACAAGCTTTTATTTAACTTGCTTCGTTCGTATGTCATTCTTTCATTCTTTCCAGTTCAAAATTTGTAATCCAGTTTTGGAGCACTTGCCGACATCCGATTTTTTTTAGAGAAAAAAACAAAATGGCGGCTCCAAGATGGTGGACGAGTTTTGTAATTATGGTACGATTCGATTCAAAATAGGTATATGGGGGTTTTCGGGGTCGGAAATTATGAATTTTTTGTCAACATTTATAAATTCAAGATGGCGGCTCCAATATGGCGGAGGAGTTTTGTGATTATGGTCTGATTCTATTCATGATTTATGTGTGGGGGTTTTCAAAATTTGTGTGGTGGCTCATGGAATTTTTGGTACGTAGGTATCTATCGCATGGCTATACAAGCCTTGAATATTTTATATAGAAATGGGGGATTAATATTTCCCTCCCCTTTTGGAGTAGGATAGGATATATTCCAGCCTCTCTTGGAGATTTGCAAGGTCGAAATTTATCTGTGGCCCACCTAATTCTGTTTGGCCTTGATATCACTGTAGCTAGTTTCCAGTCCGGGGCATTTGGCCTTTTTGGTTTGCTTTGCGGATTGTCCGTCGATACTGCCTTGATGAGCATTGACATACTTTCTCTCAAACGTTGTTGTGTAGGTATCATCTTCCTTTTTTATGAAACCTACCTGATTTACAGTACCCTCCTTTGCCAGCACCTTGTGGGTTCTACAGCATGTGGTAATTTTTCTTCAAAATTCATAAAATCAAATAGGCGGCTCCAACATGGTCGATGATCTCTGTGTTTATGGTACGATTCTATTCAAAATTGGTATGTGAGGAGGGTTTGGAGATCATGAATTTTTTATCAAAATTCACAAATTCAAGATGGCGGACGAGTTCGATTCAAAATTGGTAAGTCGGGGTTTTTAGGATCGGATATTATGAATTTACTCAAAGATTATTGATTTTCAGTTAAATTCCCAACACACATTATAGGTAAAATTTACGTCATTTCGACCTTCGAATAGGTCAGCGCCCTAATTGGCGAAGGTAATTATTATGTTATAACTACCTTAAATTTACCATTATGATGGAAAAAATGGAAGTAATTCAGAAGTCGAAATTTGGGAAATTAAGACATTTTTCCTCATAAGTTGAAGGCATAAATAGGTAAAATTGCCTCCAGACTAGTCGACTGATGGTAAAAATGTAGTCATTTGTACCTATTTCTGGTTATAAACACTGTAATAAAACAAACAACAAACCATGGCAGGTTAGAAGAAGATGATAAAAGTTTACTGTATATTGTGTATCTTAACCTACATGCTTATTCGTGAAAGCGTTGAAGTTGACATGAACATGGCGTATGAAGGAAGAACTGTCAATAAACGTATAGCAGAGAATGCAATTAGTGATGGTTTCGCATTCACACCTAGTTGTGATTTTATTTGCGATACAAACTTTTCTGTGATAATGTTGATTTTTACTCGTCTAAAACAAGTGGGCCCATCAAATTATTAAATTTGTATGAAAAAAAAACATTAATTTATGTCTACTTTCACAACTTTTTCCATCAAACACTTCAAAAACTGATTTTATAGATGAAGTATGTGTATACATATCATATTCACCTATTTTTTGACTACCAATCATTAAAATGTGGTCGATTCGAGAAAATTATGTATTATTTCTACAATGGCGGAAACGGTTCAAACCGAAAAATATGGCGTAGGTTCCATATGGGACCTATATGTCGAAATTCCTTAAAATTTTGACTATGAGAACACATAGACTTTGTTCAAAGTCGAAAGTAACCTTCATTCCTGACTTTGAAGGCCATTTTTCTTATCTTGGAATTTCAGACCCTTTCATATTGTGGTCACGTGATGAAATACAATATATATTATTGGATGTTTTTTCATGCATGTCTATACGTTTCGTTCTCTGGGTGGATTGCGAATCGTGGATAATAAATTTATATTTTACTTATTCTATGTTCTGTGTAGAAACACTCAAATGTCAATACGGGGTGGAAAAATAAATATTTTTTGCCAATGTTAATGGTAAAGCCAAGTATCCTAAAGGTACTCAGAGAAATGGATATAGACTACAAAACCCTGGAATGAGTTTTTATTCTGAAATTAAATATCAAATCCATCAGTAATGTTGATAATAGTACGCGATATTTATATTTCAGTGCACATCTTACCAGAATAGAAACCATTTTTAATGTTATGGTCTAATGAGGAAATCTCTTTCCGAAGAGAAATAGCCAATCATAACATTTTAAATATAAAATGGTGTGTTGTGATTGGCTGAATAATTTTGATTTGACATTTCTGCGTTCCGAATGCGGTGCCCGGAAATATACAATTTATCAGCCAACTGTAAATACCATTGAAAAATCGACCAATTATGATTTGCTTGATTTTGACTTTTCCGGAAGCCACAATGATTGGTTTTGAAATTTTCGAAGCCATGGAAACTCATCATTTCAACACATCAATCTCTTATTTTTGTTAAAATAAATTTTCTATTTGATTTGATTTTGTTGCGTATTCAATACCATTTTTTCATCCATTTACTTCAAAAGGATTAACTTCATTGAATTCTATTTTGTCGCTGCATCATTGAAAACGTCGCGGCTGTAGTTTACCGCTGGCTACAGACGAAGCTTTCTGAACGCAGCCCATTCATTGTTCAGTGCATTCTGTCATCCCCATCCATCTCTTACCGACATGACCTGAGACCTAACCAAAGTTTAAGGTTAACGCTTTCATGTTTTCATTTCAATAATGGATGAGTGTTTTAAAATAGTTGCCGTCATAAAAAGACGTGGAGCAACACCCATAGTTGACCACCAACTGCTTGTATGGAGACTTTATGCGACAAGGCCCAATGTCTGTGCTCCTCTAACAATGAGAGGTTATCTTCCAAGCTTTGTGTCTTATTCCCATTGAACTCATCGTCTTCTGATCCATATTTTTCCCCGGTATCATCATCAGTAAAAGCAATTTCACACTCTACATTAATTTCTGCAGTTGATGATGACTGAGTGGAAGATGATGGCTCTGATCTCTGGACATCGGAAAGTATAGGATGGTTTCGGATTATATTTTCATTTGTTCTCATTCTGGCAGCTAATGGATAATAGTTGGTGGTATACCTGTATGGTTTACTAACTCTATTCGAATTTTTGCTCGGCATTTTATAGATTTCTAAAATTTAGGGCACAATAAAAAAATTAAAGGAAGTAAATTGTATCATGTCATCCTCATCTGAATCGACTTGGTCTTTAATATCTGATGATAGACTAAGTTACTTCGAGGATTTTATTTTAGGTAACTTTGACTTCGTTGTAGACATTTAGTCTGATTAGACAAATATTGTGGTAATCTCGCCCTCATTGTAGAGCAGTAGGTATAAACTAGGTCAAGAAATGTCCAGGCAACTCCTTTAACTTAATCGGTGCCAAAATAGGTAATGGAGAGTATATAGTAGACCTGTTTACTGACTTGTCAATTTCCTGACTATATGAACACACATGAGGTAATAATTAGGTAAATATTCACCAGAAGGTTTTTCCTGAGAGTTCCAAGTATTTTGAACACATTTTACTGGTTACGTTTAGGTAAAATTTAACCTAGTAAATAACTCTATTAACCCATGAGGCTGTGAAGGTATATTTGAAGTCCATAACAAGTAATTTCATACTACGCACTAAGCCTATTGAGTTTTTGGTTTTTGAAGGAGATTTGGTGATCTCAATTATGGTTTTTATAACTCCAATTATAACTCTGAGTCCTTGAAGGTAAAATATTTGGTCAGAAATGGGTAAATTCGGACTTCTTGAAGCCGTTTCACCCCACTGCTTGGTATAATTTTCCTATAATGTTAGTTGGGTTGAAGATGACAACTCCAAGGTGGCGGATGAGTTGATCTTTAGATGGTCTCCTCATAGCTCAGAACTTACAGGAAAAAGGCCTCATAATAACGATGCTTCAACAAAAATGCATAAATTAAGGCGTAATTAAGTACTAAAACGCACATAATAAAATAATGAATAAAAAAATGCACTAAAAAGTAAAAAATATCTAATTGCTTTGGATGTGTGACGTAGGTTATTCCGTGAGTTATAGATTCGAAAGCTTGTCACTTTTGTATTCCAACTGAAAACTTAGCACGACAAGCTCTTGAATCAATAACCTACGTCACACATCCAAAGCAATTGTTTTTACTTGTAAATGCATTTGAAAAAAATATTGTCTTTAAAAAAAATTATTCATTATTCCCAAAAGTTTAGAGATGTAATAAAATAAAATGAGTTGAATTTTTCAAAAAATTACATACTTGCAACCAATTTTCATCGGAAAATGAGAGAGGAGGGGTAACCTACTAGAATCGGAACCTAGGAATGACTTTGAGGAAGAGAAAAAATTGCAAATGCGCTAAATACGGGTGTGTATACAGATATTTATCTATCTATATTCTTGGAATAAAAATTCGACTGTTTGAATTATATCGTGTATCAGGTGACCTTGATATATTATTAGCAGTTGGACATTTTTCTGAGCAAAATTTAATGGTTGATGTATAAATGGGACGGATATCACTTTCCGATAACAAACATGTTTCAAAGTGATGATTTTAATCAATTGTATTTTTTTGGCCTGAAATTTTATGTAGCTTGAGCTTCTTGTTAAGAGAAACGAAGTTCTTACTTAGTTTGACGAACATTGGCTCTCAACATGATAAGGCATGGCTAACGTGAATGAAAAATTAACATTTGTTTTCAGCTAAAGCTTTTACTTATAGCGATTGCTACAAACGGAGTGAATAAGCTTCTGCTGACACTAGAAAGCAAAATCTGGAAAACTATTATCAATTGCTTTAATATCGAAGTGAGTATTATAAACTTTTTTAATATTTTTGCAAGTTGTCCTCATAGAGGAATCAGTTATAAACAGACTTCATACGAATAACGTGGATTTCTGTGTGAAACATACAAAATATTCAGTTTGATGTTTTCTAATGTCGTTCAGTGATAATGATACGTCTGTAGATTGTGATATAATGGTCAATTTATTGAGTTGCTGAAGGAATTACTCGTTGATGTAAATAAATCTCAGCTCCCTAAAATAACAGAAAAAGAATGTTGCTGATCAAAATGAGGGAGCAGTACTATCACTGATAAGCAGATATAAAAAAAATTACAATATTAAGGGCGCTATGAAAAAAAAAGACTGCTACAGGAAAACATATTCGGAACGACTGTGAGCACATGTTTCTGGAAATAATGGATGCAGAGTAGAATTCAACATTTGTAAAAATACATGGTGCTGCAAAAGTTGATATAAGCGAAAATATGTTCATATAGATCTCATACATTCATAAAATGCTGACGTTTCTGTTGTTTACAAACATACATAATCTCCTTTACTTTGGTAACGTTATATATTTGAAACAGAGGAAAAAAGGAAAAAAGAAGTTGACCACTGTAGAATTACAAAGGCTTGTATTAGTTGAGCAAGTGAAATTGATAAGAATGCAAATCAAAAAGGAGGATATAATTATAAAAAGACTGAAAGGGGAAATGTCGGGGGGCGTCCAGTCATTTTCAAGGAAAATAACGGATCAGCTTATGAATTTTTATAATATAACTAGCTTATGGATTTTGGAAAGTTTACACTTTTTTATATATATTTTTTTATTCTATGCAAGAAATATGCAGAATATAATCAAAATGGCAGCACGTTAACATTTTTGTTCCTCAACGTAAGTTAATTGAAAATAATTCATATTGGTGCATATTGAACAAAACAATCATCACTATAATTCATCAATTTTTCCAATAACTACACTGAGATTGAAATTGTTATCATAATTATGATTGTAATGCAATGCACCAAGATTTAAATCAGCGGGCAGTATTCGTTTGGATTGAGGAATGCATACTCAAACTGTTTTCTGCCTTGCTTCGCCTTGCTCGACTGTTTTGGACGAACAACGGACTTGGGCAGTGCAAACTCGATCGGATTCCAGTCTTGCTTCCTGTTGCTCGTCCGTTTCTGAAGCTCGATATGCCTTTTTCTTAAGTGCTTGAGGTGTAGATCGACCAATCGCTTGTCGTTTGTGTGACATAATTTATTTGATAGTGGAAATAATGGTTTGTGACGACTTTTACAATTTCACTTGATATCAATTATCTAATGGCGACCAACAATTGAAATTTCACAATCAACATTAGTTGTTATGTCACACATGAAATGTCACGAAAACACACGAACTTCCACTAAACTATATGAAATATACTCATTTGTTAAAACGACTCGTACGACACTGTGAAATGGTTGTACCGATTCAGAATCATTTCGCGGGCGGAAACCTCATACAAACTACCAATTTTTATGACCCTAACTTAAAAACTAATGGAACTCCAATACAAACTTTCACACCCCATTTCACCCCTTCAGGAATTGAATTTCTGAAAACACCAAAAAATATTTTTTACGTCAAATACCACTTTTACTGACCCTATCTTGAAAACTAACCTAAACCCGTTTTCACTCCTTCACGGTCGGAATTTTCAAAAAAAATTGAACACGATTCAATTAGAGAGCCAAAACATCCATGACCCTAAACTTAAAAACTAACGGAAACCCAATGAAAATTTCCACCCCCTATTTCATCCCTTTAAGGCTTCAATTTCTGAAAACACCATATTTCCTTACAGAACTCTCATACAAAATTTCTGAATATATTGAGACACGTTTTTTTTGTAACAAAGACCTCAAATACCAATTTTTATGACTTGTACTTGGAAATTGACGAAACCCTAATACAAACTTCCAATCCCCATTTAGCCCCTCCTTTCACTCATCTAGGGGTTTAATTTTCAAAAACACTGAAACACGTATTTCTTCAATCTCAACATGGACCTCAAACAGCAATTTCTATGACCGCAACTTGAAAACTTACAGTACTCTTATACAAACTTTCAACCCTCGTTTCAACCCCTTTAGGATTGAATTCTCAAAAACCGTGTCATATGTATTCCTCGACTGGAAATGAAAGCCCAAATACCAATTCTCAGACGCTAACATCAAAACTAACGGTACTTTTACTTCCACCCACTTTTCACCCCTTTAGGGATAGAATATCAAAAGTGGTTATCTATGTTATCATAGCCATTAGATGTCGAAATTTCAGTTCTTTAGTTCCAGCGGTTTGGACTGGGCGTTTATCGTCAGTCAGGACATTATATGTGTATAGATGGTACCCGCAGAATGTGGTTTTATTGTTATATATCCGGTCATCCTAGCAAAACAAAATACATAGGTACCAGTTTTTAAGTCTATTCATACGCTTTCAAAAACTGAACTGAACTGTTTTTCTTTTTCATCATTAACATTAGTCAATAATTATTAATCATTATTTAGCAGTTCAGAAATACCTTTTCTCTAGATAAAAACGATGTCAGTAATGATAATTGTGAAAAATGCTTTTTTAATTTGATTTTTTCAATTTTTTCATGATGTATGAAGACTTTGCCAACACTCAAATGATTGCCAATTCATACTACCCACCAATACTTTTTTGTACACGCTCCAAAAAATGCCTAATTTGGATACTGAAAATGCCACTTTACCGGACTAGGCCGGTAAAGTCGTTACGGTAACACTTTATCGGACTATTTTTGTTTATTCAGAAAACTTATAATCAACATCTTGAGGACGTTTCAGGAGACGCAATGAACTATAGATTAATTGATATTTCGTTGGGACAGCACACGTTTTCTTCGAAATATTGTTTTGGAATGCTTATTTCATGAAAAATTAACACTAATATTTGACAAGTATTTGACATTGATGAACAATCGCTTGCTAGATTTTTGCACAACTGATTGAAAATGTATGCACGGCGAGGAAATATGTGTGACATTTCTGTTCTGTTTAGTCGGAAAGCTAATACGAAAAAATATTAAATTAAACACATATACAAATGGCTTGAGCGGACATCATCTTCATATTCCGTAACCATTCCGATTCGTCCGCTAAAGACTCACTTTGCGAACTTGTTATTTCAATTCATATTACTGAGCTATAACAATAACAATGACTTCTATCACAATGGGTGGTATGATTAAAAAGAGTATATGCTTGTACTTCAAGTGAGAGCTTTTACTTCCTAGTATTTTGTAGAGTATAATATTTAACATAAAGTAAATTCTTCGATGGGAAGTGTTTACTTAGGTTAGAAGTATAAACTAGTAGTAAATACTAGGACGTGAAAATTCCTGTAGAACTGCATGTAGCCTGCACATTAATACTACAAAATCCTTTACAGTTGAAATATTCTTCCCCGTGAATTTTTTGTTTTATTATTCCCTTGTGGATACAATCTATTGCTCCTATTGCTCCAGATATCGTCCACCCATCTTTAGCGAATTCAATTTCACGGGCAGTGTTAGGAAAAGAAATCCAAACATTTTTCTTCGACACAATATTTTGTGAAACTTCTTTAATTACTTTTGACACTACATCTACACTCACTCCTTGTTGAAACCCAGGATCACTTACAGTTCTTAAAAGTTTTCCATTTTCGTTATATTTGATGAAGCTGCTTCCCTCATCTCAATATGATTTCCTAAGAACTCATCAGCTATCCATTCAACATTGTTTGCATTGAAGCCGAAGTTAAGTGCTTAATAGTGCAAGCTACCCAAAATAATTGACTTACCGAAATAATTTTCTATAGTCTTCCTCCCCATACGTTCACACATTTCCCTCCTTCTCCTACCATAATTCACAAAAAAGTCATAATACCTCTTCACTCGACGATGTGAAGTTACTCTATGAGTAGCTTCTTGAAAACTACAACAAACCCTCCCAAATGGAGGAAATACTACACAATATTAGTAATTTCTGCAGAATTAACTTCTATATATCGACGTAAATAAAGCCAAGTATAAAGTAATTGCTCCTGGTACTTATTTAAGTGTTACTTTGAGAATTATGTGGAGTGAATGCTTTCATTTTTGAAGTGAAAACTACAAAATGGAGCATTTATTTGAAATACAAGCAAATACTCTTTTTAATCATACCACCCATTATTTCAATTCCTACCGAAAAATAATGAAAACCATGGCGCGAAAATAAAGTTTGGTTAGGTGTTCCAAACCGAGAATCCTCGCAAAATATTGAAAAATCCATGGATAATTTTAAAATGTTCAATTGATTTGGAATGAAAAAATGGAAAAATGTACATTTTGATTTTATTTACCTTTCTATCTTTGCGACTACCTCGATGAACAGGTGCACTGCAACTGATTGGTACCTCCTACTGCAGACAACAGGCACCTCTTTTCCTTTTCCCTCTATCTCCTTTCCTTTTCCTATTTTGATGACACGAATTATATTTTCTTGGAGGAAATAGAACAAAAATTAGATTTTGTTAATAAAAATGGGGTTTTTATTTGTTTTTCGCATTTCGTTGATTACATCTTATGTTCCATCTCTGTTTCCTTGACAAAGTAATGGCATCCGCCATTTTGCGTTACTGATACGCATGCGCTTTGCTCAGGTTTTTTGCCTACGTGGAAGATCATCAGGCCTTTTTCCTTTTATCCAATTTTGGAAACGATGTTTCCGATTTGATTGAAGATCTTTTGTCATTTGACCACTTCAAGGGCTGGTCAAATGTACTAGCAAGGACCATAAACCTAGGACACTACTTCAAGGGGACTAGAAGCATATACCATTGCAGATGTTTGATGAGGGGCGGGAATCACAAAATGTTTTTCTTTCCTGATCAGTTTTAAATAGATTTCCTGGTGTTTCATAATTTCACTCATCACAATTTTTGAACACATTCACTGAAAAACTCCACAAATTCATTGATTCAACAAATATTCGAACATGAATGCACTCCAACATCAACGATATACTCATCGCAAACATGTGATAACGCTTATTTTCACAGTTTGTGGTTCACTGAGAGAGGAAATGTAGATAAATATTCGCATAAGGTCGAAATAAGGTTTATATTTGATAAAATGCTCAAAAGATACATTTTTATCGCACTTATAGAGAAATATATTGGAAATTTCGAAAAAATATAAAGGAATCATGGGGCCATTCCTCTTTGATAAAATATGTAATACCTACCTGTTTCGGAATATTTTTTACCAGGTGTTTCTTTGTTGCTGTTTGATTAAAATGGATCAATAAGTGATTCGTTTTCAACCTAATATAATTGAATGTTCTCCTCAAAACTAAGGAGAGTTTTTGGTAACTCAGAAGGTTTGGAGCTCTCTATTCTAGGTCTGTAACCATTGGAAGCGTGAAGGGGCCACACCAATTTTCATTTGACTTAGATCTCGCAATTCCGACGTAGCTCTCAGAATTCGGACTTAGATCTCGGTATTCCGACTTAGATCTCGTAATTCCGACTGAGGTGTCAAAACTCCAAGATTTTAGTTGGAATCAATTCTAGAACTCCACATTACCAATTATGGTCATATTTCTATTTTATTTTCATTTTAAATTGGTATTATGGGGAATTTTTGCATTTTTGCGTTTATCGGTTGGAAGAATGATATTTCCAGGATATCAAAATATTGAACAACACACTTGCTTGGGTACTACGAAACAAGGTCCTTGGATGTGTCCCAATAAAAGGCATTAGGTTTTGAATTGATGTGGCACACTTCACTAAATGATTTTCACTAAACTGGGTTTACAGAACCACGACACGTGTTTCGCTATACAATAGCTTTTTCGAGTGGAAATGATACTTACTCAACAATCACAATGTTTCATATTAAATAGTCAAGGCAGGTAATAGCAGGTATATGAATCTAATTAAGAATATTGATGATATTAAGGATTATCCATCAGGCAATGAGACCAAGTACAACGGAGAATATATCCATTTGTAGCGTTTAATTTTTGTTACCCTGTAAATTGAACAATTGCTTCGCAACCCAAGGGGCGCCTCTGTGCAGCCTTGATTGCCTACGCTCCGAATAAATTTGAATCTTGATGATTATTTGTTTAGTTTATAGCGAAATTCGTGAGAAATTCAGCGAGCCTGTGCCGTCTAAATAGTTTAAGTGTCTGCCTTTTGATTTTCTTCGAGTAGTTGATAGTTCCTATTGCGTGTTTTTGACTTAAGTTGAATCATATGTCAAACTCCAATTTCTCCTACGTTGTCCTTGGCTGGCAGTGCGCTGGTAAGATAAAAATGGAGGCTCTTCCGTGAAGGAGTAAAGAGAGTGTTGTGGGTGCCCGAGGAACTCTAAAAAGGATGATGTAGTGGCGGTGCTATGCGGAAAAAGGGACCATCAAGTTTTTTGGATCTGAATTATATAATACCCTTCCGAAGTCAGTAGATGCCATAACCCGTTTGAAGTGGATTTTTTTCTGGCCATATATTTTGAATTAGCCCTGGAGCTTCCAGAATTTTCATTTGTTGTACCACAAGGCACCTGTTTCTCATTTTTTTCGAAGCCTTCGGTCGAAAATAGGCATTTGATGTTGTTTTGTACATCCATTATTGGTTTGGAAGTCATTTTTGTTTTGGTTTTAGGGTTGTAGGAGTAGCCTACATATTTTCACTCTTTACTGTGAGGAGTTTTGATGTAACTCCATATCCTTTATTTGTCCAATGGGGTTGTAGCCATCTTCCTTCAGGTTTTTAAACTGAAGCTTTCATCCCTCGGTGCACGTCCAGCGTTCGACGCCCCTCCGCCATCATTCAAGTATACTCCCACCACTGTTGAAAAAAGCAGCGGAAATACCTAAAGTGCCACACCGGAGAGAAGTTCATACACAAGGCCAGAATTTTTTATTATTTTGATTATTTAACGTGAGAGTCCGCCCGAAAATACCATATTTCTACGTCCATCAATTCCATTCAATAAGCTCATAAAGCACACGCTGTAGTGTCTAAAATTTTATTGTGAGCGTCATGGTAGTACTATGAAAAAACATAATTCTTTTCTATGGAATTGGGAAACTCTCTGACATTCTTATTTTTGGAACGAAGTTCCTTATCGCGCGTTGCGAAAGGGGGCTAGACGGAATAAATTAAGACCAAAAGTTGTAACGACACTTTTTGCTGTAGTTGTAAGCCGTGCGGCGTGCGCGTGTTTCTCTGTCTGTTTCTCTCTCTCTCTCTCTCATAGAAAGCAAGCCAGTTATTTTCGTTTCGTCTTTCTATTTCGCATTGAACAGTGTGGTGTCGCGACGATTATTTTTGTTGAGTGTATACAGGTTTTCTGTACATAATAAATAATGAAAAATAATAACAATAATGAATCCTGACAGTGTTTCTGCACAAGTTCCGGATATTGCTGATGGAGTTAGGTAAGTAGAGATTTTATACAGACAATAATAAATGCTCATGTATTTTTAGCAAGTACGCATTATAACCTCTCTTTACTATTGTGCTAACCAAGTCATACGCGTTATAATCTCTCCATTATTGTGTGTTTAGCAAGTGTACGCGTCATAACTTTAATAAATTTAAAAGCAAATTATATTTTAATATTACCATATCAATGCGTATGTACTGAAATTGAGCCTACTGATTAAGTTTATATTACATAATATTTGTTAATAATAAAAAGAATATTATTATAACTTAAAAAAATAATTCTATTACAACTCCTTCACTAATTAATCGAAAGGAACTTCGTTCCATCCGGGTGTCCCTTGATACCTCTCAAGCTTTTTATTCTTTTCAAGTTGTTATGAAACTTTTCACTGAATTTTGACTACCAACGGCGGCATAATCACATTTTGTTGTACGTGGTATTCAATAGTATATTACATAACAAGAGTTGCAAGAAGCATATTACGCACGACTAGAAAAAGTGCGTAATTCTAGAAGTGCGTAACTGTTTTACAACTCGAGTTGTGTACTATACTTTTTCTACAACCGCATTTATTCCCATAAAAAATTAGGATTCTATTAAGTGAAAATATTTTTAATCAATCAATTAAATAACTACAAAGATAATTCAACTATAATAAGTTACTATATTACTTAGTATAGATTACTTTTGATTGTAATAATTATTAATTGTAACTGTGCAGTTATTGAAAACAAGAGAGGGCGGGTTGGTTGTCTGATTTTTTGTATTTTCAAAAATAATACAATTGTTTTCTCTTATTGTAGCAGTATTATCAATGGCAGATGTAATTTTTGATGAGTTGGCAGTCATGTTTTTCATAGACTTATCTACATAGCTCTCGGCCACTGCTGATGACCGCCAGCCACCGTGTTTCTTTAATGCTAGCATATCGCCACCAGCATCTACAAGAACAACAACAAATCGCGACACAATTATAAAACGTCAAAATGTTATCGGCGACGGGGCCTGTTATTCGTTTCCATGGCAACTACTGAAGGCTCTCTCTTATTGGTTATACGTCGTGCGATTTACTTTACAGATGTTACCGTATTGGTTGTTGATCGTGCTCTCTGTTTACGGTAAAGTTAAATCGTACAGTTTTAGGTCGCACAGTGCTTAAATAGACAGTTACATAGTTGAGGAGTTGAACAAATTTCGTCATTTTCTGTAGGGGGAGTAGAAAAATATATTTTTCATGTACATAGTTTTTTATTTATACTTTGACTCAAATGACCTGATAGTTTGATTAACAATCTTGGTATTATAACCTATTCGGTTTCTCAACTTTCCGAATAGCTACTTTATAAAGTTGAGTGGCGCCCAGCAAGTAAAAAAATCTTTTTCAAGTCGATTGTGTTGATTTGATTTCAAAATTCAGACGAATGAACCCATGGTGCTCTCTGGCTAACAGCCGCCGTTCACAATATTGTCTGTGGGATTATTGAATTGCAAATAGTTTGTCACACATTAATAGTAATAATAATAATGAATAAATTTTATTTCAAGGAATGTCACAATATATATAACAGACAATATAACGCAACATTAACTGAAACAATCGTCACATATATTTAAGATTACTGAGATGAATTGGCAGAAAGATAATCATTGATTGAGTATGGTTCAATGTCCAGAAGAAATATAATTTTTTCTTCTTGAATAGAGACGATTTTTCTATAGTTCTTATGTTAGCGGGTAGTTTGTTGTACAATTTTATGCAGTTGTAGAGAGCGCTTTTTCCAGTGGATGCTGATTTATGTTGAGGATAGTTGTAGAAAGTATTCCTTGTACTGTATTTAGACTGTGGCTTCAGATACTCAAACTGAGATTTGTTTTTGAAAAGGAATAATAAACATTCTTGAGAGATAAGTGCCATGTGAAGTGGAATGAATAGAAAAATCGAATTTAAACGGTTTTCTTCACATAAAGGATTCAATATAAAATTGAACCAGAGAAAGGTAGATCTCAGGTGAAAAATCTTTTTTAATTTTGGTTTCCGGAAATTTTTTACCTGAGATCTACCTTTCTCTGGTTCAATTTTATATTGAATCCTTTATGTGAAGAAAACCGTTTAAATTCGATTTTTCTATAAACATTCTTGTATGAATATTCCATAGAAGGTTGAAATTTTACTATTTCTGAATTTTCCCCTGCAAGGATCGCCAACTTTCAGTCTACAAAGAGTCCTTAGAGATCTTTTTTTGAACTGTGTTTGAATCCCTGCTATTCCCATAGAAAATTATACCATACCGTATTACAGATTCTACAGTTGCGTGATATATAGTTTTGATAGTGACATAATTCGTGTAGTTTGCAATAATCTTTAAGCTGTAATATGCCGAATTCAGTTTGGTGGTGATATACGTACCGTGATGGTCCCAACACAAGACGTCGTCAATTTGCATTCCCATAAATTTTACGTTTTCTGATATATCTAGGGTGGTTGTATTCATTTTCAATTTTGTGGGCTTCACAAATTGCGGCCTATTTGTGGTGATGAGCATTACATTTGTTTTGTTTTCATTCAAAGTCAATTTGTTCATGTGAAACCAGCCAGATGCGAGTGTAAGTAACGTCTTTAGGTTCCTGTTTAATCTTCAGTAAAACAAATTCTACAAAGGAGAATTATTTAGGTTAATCTGGCCAGTAAGCAAAAATTGCATTTATTAATTTCTAGACTTCCTAGAAGGTCGAGCTTATAACCTTTCTCTTCTGTATGTAATATTTCGAAATCGTTAACAAAACAATGTTTTTCAGTCAAGAGGTGAATAGCAGAAGATGAATTTGTTTTTCCATCGACGAAACAGTTCCTATGTTCTGATAATCATTTTTTGAATGTTGTGCCTATTTGGCCTATGTGAAAACTTGCCCTAGAGCCACAAGTTAATTTATATATTCCAGATTTCTCAGTTTTATCTTTATTGTTCTCAATAAATTTACTTTGATTATTATATGTTTTATATGCGATATTTATGTTTGTTTTTTCGCAAAAAGTAGAAATTTTTTCGGTAGAATGGCCTAAATATGTAATAACTTTAAAATTTTATTTTTCGTTCAGGTTAGGAAATACTTCTATTATAGCTTTTTTTAAAAAGTTTTCTTGAAAGAATATTATCCATAAGGTTTGGACTGTAACCGTTATTAATAGCAATTTGTTTGATTATATTTAATTCTTTATTGAAATGTTCTCCTGAAAGCGGAATATTAATTAAACTATCAAACTATTAACGTGTATTAAACTATTATACGCGGCTAATTTATGTTGGTATGGATGGGTCAGTGTATTGTGATGTCGGTATATAAAGATTTATGAAAAAATATATTTATTACTATTTTTTGTTATAGTCAGGTCTAAACAGTTTAAAGAATTATCCGTTTCCATTTCTTTTGTGAATTTAATTGAAGGCTGAATTGTATTGATAAAGTCGAGAAACACTTCCAATTGTCTTCCGGTACCCACGAAGCACACTTAAATGTCGTCCACATACCTGTACCAATATAAGAAATTTTTTATTAAATTATTATTGTGAATTTTAAGTTCCAAGTTGTCCATACATATTTCAGCTAATAAACGTCTCAATGGATTACCCATTATCAGTCCTTTATCAGGAGAATAGAAATTATTGTTAAATTGGAAAATATTTTAGGATACACAAACTGTGAACAAGTCTAATATTTCTCAATAATTAATGAATAAAGTTTAGGCGCTTGCGGATTCATAATAGTGTGTCGAAATTTCTCTTTTTCATCCAAAATACTATGAATTCAGTTCAGTGTTTCTTTCACTTCTTGTTGGTGAAATGATGTTGGATCATTATTAAGTTTACCATATATATCTGAATTCAAGAAATTTGAAGTTCTTTCCTTCCAGTTGAGAACAGGAAATACTAGTTTTGCAGCTCATCAAGGTAAGAAATTCAGATTAATCAAATGGGTAAAAATAGAACGGAAGATTCAATTCAATAAAAAGGATATACAGTGCTTCTCAAAAGTCCGCTCCCCCCATCTTATTTTTGGAACGATTATACATAAACAAGTGAAATTTGGAAACTGAATATTAAAGGTTGTAAACTTCCCTACTAGTGATGATAGATGACGAAATCGTCAAAGATGACGTCACAAGGCCATGGTGACCAATAATTTCAAATGGAACCCTACGGCAAGCGACACCTCTTTTAAAAGGTATCGAAAAAACCTATTCAATGATACTAATTTTTTTTGTGTTCATGGCAGTTTTGGCAATTCGCTTTTGAAAAACGCAAAGCTGTGATGAATTGAATTAGTTAATACTAAAATTCCAAATTCAAGCTCCGCCTCTGGATAGTTGTCAAATAAGCTGACGTTTTTGTTAGTATCCCTAATTCGACGTTTTTGTAATTGTCCAAGTTTTTGTATATTCAATAATTTGTGTATTGTTGATCGAACGTTTAACTGTTTTAGCAGCTTCTGGTACTTTTGATATTTTTGTACATTTTAATAATTTGTTGAACTGTTGTGAGCGGAACGTTTAAGTGCTTCAAGAAGCGAAATGGTACGTGCTTTAGGTGATAAAGTAGCAGCGATCCTAATTCTTGGTGAAACTGGACAAAATATTCATGCACTAGAACGCATTTTTAATGAGAGGTTTCCCGATCGCCCCGTTTCGAGGACTTATTTAAGGGAGCTCCTTCGTAAGTTTGAAACAACGGGTAGTATTAATGATGCGAAACGATCTGGCAGACCACAAATTTCTGATGAGAAAAAAATTGATATACTGGCAGAAGTAATAGTTAATCCTACTTCTTCAACAACTCACGTTGCATCTACCTGTGAAATCAGTCGAAGTACAGTACGCAGGGTGTTGAAAAAAAACAAATTTCATCCATTCAAATTAAAAATGGTTCATCAACTCTCAGACGACGACCCAGACCGAAGACTAGAATTTTGTGAAAATATGGAAACTAAAATTAACCAACAACCATACCATGCCAAAACAATTTGTTTCAGTGACGAAAGTACTTTCTATCTACATGGAAATGTAAATACACATAATGTGAGGTATTGGAGTGACGCAAATCCTCACCTGTTTCGTGAAACACATACCCAATTTTTATAATAGGTTTTTCTCATATTATCTATTAATGCTTCTTTTAAAATTTTCTACGTGACTTCACTTTTTGAACTTTTTTCCATCTTTTCAAAATTTGTTATCCTCCTCCATAGCAACACTCACAAATTTTAATTTTTTCACAGATTTACGAATTTGTATCACTTCCTGATTAATTATTTGCTGTTCTAATTAATATTAATGATTTTATGAATGACATCTAATTCTAACTCTTACATACTATTTACAGATTCCTATAAAATTATATTTTTTCAATTTCTGCCATTACATTTTATTATATATCATCACTTTTCCCACAAAAACTCTGTCGATCTCCCATTGGTGGGTTTCCTGTTGATGTGAATTGTCATACAGGATGTTCAAAAACTTATTTATACGTTGATCTTACTTTAATTCAATGTTTGCTATAAATTTCAATATTGATATGGTTTAATCGTGGATTTTTATTAGATATTTCGTTGGATATATATTTTTGATACCAGAACTACTTCAGGAATGCCCTCTTGATACATATGCATCGACTAGAGCATAGTATAAGGTTCCATAGTAGTAAAAAAAAAGGCAAAGAAAATTGTAAAACAGCATTAACGACGATAATAAAAATAAATAATAATAGTAATGATAATTATAAGTTTAATTATTTAACAACATTTCCTAAAATAAAATATATATATATATATATAAATATATATATATATATATATATATATATATATATATATATATAAGTTCTTGATTGAGTTCAAGGGCAGAGTTATTATATCACAAGAGGGTGAGATTAAAGTAAAAATAATTCGACAGATTTCCGATAACTTGTTCCCAGGCAATGGGCACGAGAGCCCAACGGGCACGAGTGGCTATTGCCAAATGGCAACAAGTTTGAGAAAGAAATCTGGAATATTATTATCTTCTTTCCATTGGTTTCTAGAAATGTCAAAAAATAATCATAGTATAAATAAATGGATCAGTAAAACGATTCCTGCTATTTTGGATCGATTATTTTTTGGCATTTCTAGAAAATGGAACGTGCAGGAAAATCATAATCCTTGATGCAAAAGTCCTCTGCCATTTTGAAAAAAAAATTTTTTTTTTCAAAAACTCTGAAACTCGTCATCTTGAATTTGTTCATAAATAACATTGTCATTGTAAAATCACTTGATGATACAAACCATATATATACATGCCAAATTTCAAATTCATTCGAAGGGTGGAAGTAAATGAAAAATCAATTGTCAAATTTGTAGCAGAAGAAGCGTGTAATTCGAGTTTTTCTGCTCTATTGATTCTGTGACAAAAATAGACCAGGAAACCGACTGTGCCATCATACGAAAGACGATCAGTAGTTATTCCTGTTATATTTCCGACTCGCAACTAGCATTGCTTAATTTGTTATAAACATTCAAGAGCAAAATATCGTGTTTTTTTTTCGTTTTTCGCTTGGAACATAAAAACTAATGAAGCAACCTCGATGTGGCACGACTCGATCGGATTATTAGTAACGAAAAAAAAAATCGAAAATAACCGATAAAATCTGCATTTTTTTTAATTCTTAAAACTGTTATTTTTGGAGTTGTAGCGCAGACTCTCCGCGACATAGTAGTGATTCATATGTACCTCTTCTGTAGAAAACTCCGGCGCTGTCGGATCATTAGTTTTTGAATAATGGCAATTTGAATTTTTCACTGCACTTTATTGGAGCAAACTTGGATGCGTCATAGATGGTCCGATTTTAATTTTGTGAAAATACGTTGCAAGTAAAAGTATTGTACTCCAAAACCTCCATTCCCATTTTGCGTTAAAATGCTGCGAAATAGGTGATATACTTGCAAACATCATAGAAAACGGGCGAGCGCGTGAAAGCGGAGTAGTGGGGTACGGCAGCTGACGCGGAGAAGCGCTCTGCTCGCAAGTTCTGAATCAGCTGCTTTACCCCCACTACTCAGTCGCTTTCACTCGCTCGCCCGTTTTCGGTCATGTTAGACGATTTGTAGTACTATACTTCTACTTGCAATATCTTCTTGCAAAATTGAAATCGGACCACCTATAACGCATCCAGGCTTGCTCCAATAAAGAGCATAGAAAAACTCAAACTGCAATTATGCAAAAACTAATGATCCGACAATGCCCGAGTTTTCTCCAGAAGACGTACATATGAATCATCACTATGTCGCGGAGAGCCTTAGCTACAACTTAAAATAAAAGCTTGTAAAAATAGCAGTACTGTTATGAATTTTTGAAAAAAACGAAGAGTTTTTCGGTTTTTCTCCGTTACTAATAATACGATCGAGTTCCGGCACGACTCATTTCTTCTGCATTTTTCTCTTGAACTCTTGAACTTTAGAATTTGATTGTATGTTCAATATTATACATTTTTTTATTAGCATTCACTTCCTTATATATATATATATATATATATATATATATATATATATATATATATATATATAAAACTATGAATTTGAAATAAACTTTGTAGAAAGGATATTCCTTGAGGTTGCAGTCAAATTTAATGGCCAATGAAAAAAGAGAAACTCTTTCTTATTTAGTCGAGCTTTCGAAAATGTTTATTTATCAAACTGGAAAAAAGGAAAACCAATTGTGAAATACGGTTTTAAACAAATTAATAGAACTTACTAAGTTGAGGTTAAGTGAAGAAGCGAACTAATCACCATTTTGTGATTGAAGAATTTTCAAAATCATATCACTATGAAACACTACTAGTAATATATATAAAAATTAAACAATTGTAAAAGCACATATTGTTTAAGAAACTTAGTTTAAACAATTTAAAATTTGACAGGACAAATTACCACATGGTTAAAGCATGACTGAAAAAGGAAATGGTGGATGACAGAAAATGCATGACATGAAGTGTCAGCTGTCATAAGTCAAAGTCAAAATGTCATGGGAGAAACAATGTGTTTTGTCCACAGAACAAAAGGAATAGTACCAATCTATAAGACAAAAATTGATAAATGAGAGAAAAAATCAAGAAATACTAAGAAAACTTTCAAAACTTCAGTTAGAATCAAGTTTCAACAAATAATTGTGAATGACACTTAGGTTGGAAATATCAGATCGTTTATTCATACTATTGGGTTCATTTTTTATGTAAACCATTTCTAGGAAATTCCTTTTATGGTAGTTATTCTCTACTGCTAAAATGGAAGGGTTGTTGAAATTACTAAAATGATTTGAATTTATATTATGTTCAGCTAATGCACAACTGTTGTTTTTTAATTTTACAATCACTCTTATGAGATGCTATGCGGCCTGTTAAATTCCTACTAGTCTGACCGATATATATTTTATCACAGTTTAGGCAAGGAATACTATAAATGACATTTGCTTTTTCATAAATCGTTAAAGGGCTTTAGTTCTAGTGTAAAGGCTAGCAATGGTTTTAATATTTTGTTAGCAATACGTAGTTTATCTAATTTAAACACATTAGTCAGTTTAGAAGTTAGTTCTCTTACATATGGTAATGTTTTATAAATAAATGATTCTACTGGTTGTGGTTGAACAATTGAGTTTATAGTTGGAGAATTTAATGTTACAGGGTCAAAATTCATATTTGCATTTCCAGGTTCAATAATAGTAACACTGGGTTGACGATCAGTACTGAAAAGTAATTTATTAATAAATTTAATTGGATATGAGTTTTCTTTTAAGATAGTTTTTAATTCATTTAAACATTCCTTTTGAAAAGTTGGATGTGATAAACACACTACTCTGTTTTTCATACCTTTCACCAAGTTGGTTTTCATGTTTGGAGCATGATAGGAATGGAAACTTATGAATCTGTTAGAACATATTGGTTTCCTATACCATTTAGTGCGAAGAACATCGTCTAACCCTCTACATACTCTCATATCTAAATAAGGAATGCTTCGGTTAACTTCTACCTCATAGGTGAATTTTAAATTGATATCGTAGCTGTTGAAGTAGAATAAGGCTTCATCTACTTTGTCATAAGGTACAGAGAGGATCAAATCATCCACGTATCTTTTAACAAACGGAATGTTGAAAGGAATAAGAGTTAAAACATCTTCCACTAGATCATCTAACACATAGTTCACTAATATTGGGGAAATAGTAGATCCCATGGGGGTACCAAAAATTTGTTTGTAATATGTGTCATTAAAATTTAAAAAAATTTACAAACAAGATTACCTTGACAAAAGTTTGGAACTATTAGATGATCATAAATATTTTGAGAAAATACCTCATAATCCTGTCAGCACTTTGCAACAGAATGCCAACAAATTAGTATCTGATCTATTAAAGAAAGATCTTATCGATTCAACCACAGCAAAAAAATTGAATATTTATAATTCCATAGCTCCTAGATTTTATGCTTCACCTAAAATACATAAACCCACTCTAGCTATGAGACCTATTGTTTCCTCAATTAATGCTCCTAATAGTCACTTAGCTAAATTTCTAACTTCAATTCTAACTAATGCTTATGACATAGACAATGAATACTATATAAAAGATTCTTTTGATTTCAGCTTATTCATCAATAATTACGTACTTCCTGAAAATTACATTATAGTCAGTTTTGATGTTGTTTCTCTTTTTACAAACCTCCCGTTTGAAGTTATTAGAGCCAGTTTATCCAACAAATGGAACATTATAAAAAACCATTGTGATTTAACGTGGAGTGCTTTCATTGACATACTAGAATTCATTTTTGAGTCTAATTTTTTAAATTTTAATGACACATATTACAAACAAATTTTTGGTACCCCCACTATTTCCCCAATATTAGTGAACTATGTGTTAGATGATCTAGTGGAAGATGTTTTAACTCTTATTCCTTTCAACATTCCGTTTGTTAAAAGATACGTGGATGATTTGATCCTCTCTGTACCTTATGACAAAGTAGATGAAGCCTTATTCTACTTCAACAGCTACGATATCAATTTACAATTTACCTATGAGGTAGAAGTTAACCGAAGCATTCCTTATTTAGATATGAGAGTATGTAGAGGGTTAGACGATGTTCTTCGCACTGAATGGTATAGGAAACCAATATGTTCTAACAGATTCATAAGTTTCCATTCCTATCATGCTCCAAACATGAAAACCAACTTGTGAAAGGTATGAAAAACAGAGTAGTGTGTTTATCACATCCAACTTTTCAAAAGGAATGTTTAAATGAATTAAAAACTATCTTAAAAGAAAACTCATATCCAATTAAATTTATTAATAAATTACTTTTCAGTACTGATCGTCAACCCAGTGTTACTATTATTGAACCTGGAAATGCAAATATGAATTTTGACCCTGTAACATTAAATTCTCCAACTATAAACTCAATTGTTCAACCACAACCAGTAGAATCATTTATTTATAAAACATTACCATATGTAAGAGAACTAACTTCTAAACTGACTAATGTGTTTAAATTAGATAAACTACGTATTGCTAACAAAAATATTAAAACCATTGCTAGCCTTACACTAGAACAAAGCCCCTTTAACGATTTATGAAAAATCAAATGTCATTTATAGTATTCCTTGCCTAAACTGTGATAAAATATATATCGGCCAGACTAGTAGGAATTTAACAGGCCGCATAGCATCTCATAAGAGTGATTGTAAAATAAAAAAAAACAGTTGTGCATTAGCTGTACATAATATAAATTCAAATCATTTTAGTAATTTCAACAACCCTTCCATTTTAGCAGTAGAGAATAACTACCATAAAAGGAATTTCCTAGAAATGGTTTACATAAAAAATGAACCCAATAGTATGAATAAACGATCTGATATTTCCAACCTAAGTGTCATTTAAATACGGATCGTCTTCCGTATGATGGCACTATTTTTGTCACGAAAAAATCTCTAATGATCGAAAAAGTATGATGAGACGGCAAAAAAGATGGGTATTGAAGAAAGTGAATGTTGATACTAGTCAAAGGAGAAGTAGGGAGAGAACAACATTTGTTTTTATGATTATTTTTGCCAATAAGAAAGTTTTTATGTTGATTAATCTATTGAGTTGATTTTTTGGACTTCGACAATGTTTGCTTTTAGCTACTATGGCAAAATTAGAAAATGCAAATACACTTTTTTAAAACAATAGATTTTTATTTGAGTTTTTGGAAAAATTGATGATGTTCGTTTCCTTATGGCTACTATACTCACTTGAAATGTATTCGGTATCAACTTTATTTTTTTCTCAATTCGATCGTATCAGGTAGCATACGAATATAGCCAAAAAGATCAAGACCAACGGTAGAGCTATCCATAGTGCCTGCCGAAAATCATTGCAGTGGATAAAATCGGTGGTATTGTTTATTTCCATGTTTCAAGAAATTTTCTGAAATAGAAATATAAATTATTTGAGTGAACCAACTTCATTTCGTGAGGTTTCACTCTTTCAGAGTTGAGTCCCAAACATGCGTTAAGAAGCTTTTCTTCAATAATAAAAATACCTTCCTAAGTGTTGATTTTCTGAAGGTTGGGAACAGAATGTCAAGATTTGTCATGGAATACCTGTAAAATTAGCTGAGAAAGATGCGAACAACTATATTATTTTCCACAGTTCTATCGATTTTGTTCATATAGTGTGGTTATAGTAATAATAAGAGTTATATCGAATTTTTTTCATAATAATGTACGGCTCATTGTATAAACACAAACTAGCCCGCAAATAGGTGGAAATTTCATTAATCTCCCAACATCTCTATGGCAGCACAATTTTTTATCGCAGAAAGAGATACGGAACCTAGATATTTCAGAAAACCATCGATGAAGAATTGCTATGCACCAATTTCACATTGAGGAAAGATCGGCGGAAACCCGTTTTCATCAAATCATTCTGGAAGTTCAATCAATAGTTATTTTGGTCACGTGAGACAAATCACTATTATTTAAGGGGTTTCCAGATGTATGTGGTATCCTCAGTTGATGAAGAATTGTTGAAAAAGAAGTCTAGTGTTTCTGGCCACACAGATAAAATCTTTAAGAAATATAGCTAAGCAATAAGAACAGAGCATAGAATCCATCCACACACTGTAAGAAAACACCATAATATGGTACACAGACGAGGCTAAGACCACCGAGGAAACTGAAGGAGGCGATTTTGGGCCTCGAACTGAATACTCCGTACCCATGGGCAACTCCCAAGCACATTTCAAATGAAAAATCCTCTATCAGAAGATGCGACTTCAGAGGAACAAGGACATCGCAATTCTATGCGACAGCCACCAATGCGTTGAATTCCTTCATTATCAACTCGAGAATGGTATGTAAACGACTTCATACAATCAATGAATTGGTCAGAAACAACAAAATAATCTTGTTCTGTGTGCCATGGCATATCGGATAGACTAGTCGAGAAGTGAGTTTCCTGCGAAAAATAGTTCCAAGTCTCCAAAAAATATGAGCAATAACTCATTCGTTTCGGGATGCAATTCTGAGAAAGATGTATTTTTGTTTTTTTTTGTTGCTGAAAATTGCAATTGTTATTAACAAAAAACAAAACCAAAAAAATTGGGTTCAGTTTTTTGAGAATAACTCATAAACTATGAACGATAGCAAACATCGGAAAAAAATTTCTTAAAGATGAGGAACTTTCCTATAAAAAAATCCCAGCTCCCGGAACTCGTATCTCCATTATTTATAATTTTAATTTAACGCTGAAAAAATGCGCGTGCCATATCTAAAGAGAGTACACCAAATAAAATTTTTTTTTTATAGTATTAAGTAAAAAAAAGTAAAAATTTTAATAAATGATGGTGTGTTTTCAACACTTGAAAGAACAACGTCCCGTTGGAAAAATAAAGTTTATTTTTCAACAAGTTAGGCATTTGTTAATTAGTCCTTATTTTTCGGAAAAACGGCATACATATTTAAATAATAGCTCTAAAAATTTTTCGCTCATTGGAGCCCCTCTTATATTATTTTTATTTTGTTTATTATAATTTTTTAAAGTTAACAAAAAATAAAAAATAAAATAAATGTGAAATATTTTTTTATCCATGTGTTTTGTTATTGCTGTTTTTGCATCAAACGAAAACATTCAATAACATTCGGAATACAATATTTAAGATAAATTGTTTAGTTTAGTTTGATATTTGAAAATAATTAAAATCATGCCATTTTGTGAATATGATTGAAAAAAAATTAAAAAAATTCTTAAAAATGTTTTCTTATTGTTTATAATAATTTTTTTTATATTTCCATTATTTAAATAATTAGTTGAGAATAAAAAAAAATATGAAAAATGTAACTGTTTGAGTTAACTGTTTGAGTTAACTATTTGTTATTAACAAATTCCAAATATCATTATATTTTTTTCTGAAACAACTAAAAATATAAACAACTATATGCAACAAAGTTTTTTATTTTTTATAGATTTTTCAAAAATTACGGTATAAATAATTTTTCGACACATTGTTGCACACGGTTGTTTTTGTAATTTTTAATAGTGTCAGAAAAAAAATATGAGATTTGGAATTTTTGGAATTTTTAATAAGAAAAAATATTTTCTGTTATTTTATTGAGAAATGACAATTATGATTTTTAAAGGAAAATCAAATTTTTAATTAATCATTTAAATAATGCAAATATAAAAAACTTTTATAATTTTTTTCAAATCATTATATTCTCTAGACAACAAAATGGCATAATTTTTATTTTTTTCAAATTTCAAACCAATCAATTTGTTTATAAACAATTTATAAACGAATGTCCTAAATTTTTTTATGTTATTTAATGCATTCGTTTGATGCAGAAACAGCAATAGCAAAACATAGATATTTTTCATTTATTTTAATTTTTTTTATTTTTTTTAATTAAAAAAAAAAAACAAAATAAACATCTTTTAACTTCAATAACGTGACATTGTTAAGTATATATAAAAAATGCTCCAAGGAGCGAAATTTTCTTAGAGCTATTGTTTGAACATTTATGCCGTTTTTTATGAAAACCAAGGTTCGAAAAATGAGGAATAATCTGAAACTTGTCGAATCTCTTGTGATTGTTGACATTCAATAAAATTCTGGTTTGCTGGAATATTCTGTTGACCATTCAGTGATTCTAGTTCAAATTTTTATCTCAATGTGACTCTTGGGCAAAACGATCCCGTTGTACTGGAATAAGTGTTAATCATTTTTTGTGAGAAAATGAATGTAACATACTGGTGCAGACTAATCTAGGATTGAGTGAGTCTATACAGACATGCCATGGGCTCTTGAGATCTTGAAGGAGAATACACTTCCTTCCCAAAATGTTCCTATACCGTGTGTGGCCAAGAAAGAAAATGAAAAAGAACCTTCATAGAGAGTTGAGAAGAAAAAAAAAGAGAGTTGAGAAGAGAACATACCGAAGATTATTCAAAGAGTATGGAAAAAGAGATACTATATATGTATATCTAGGTGATACGGACACATTTTCACACAATCTTGTTTGTTTTAGATGAAATAGAGAAAACTGTTTTTGTCAGTTTTATTTTCAATTCGAACATTCACAAATGATGTATAACATTTCTTCAAAATAATCCATAAGAATAATTCCCTATGACTTCACTAAGGTGTCCAGAAAAATATTCTTTTTGCAAGCAAATTAGAACAAACTTTGTCTCCTTCAAAGTGAGTTTTCGCAAATGATATTGTCTTAAGATTTACATACACCACTTCACTAGAGTCTTGAAATGAATAACACTACACAAAAAAACTGGAAAATAAAACAAAATGGAAATATTTTAAGAAAAACTCAAAACACAACAGAACCTCTGAGAAAACAGACAAAGAATGTGCGTATGTCTGGTTTGAATTTTCGCCACTCTGGCGCTGGCATCTAATTTTGAATTCCCAATAGATGTAATTAGGTTGTTGTGCACCTGTTACCACCCACTATCACCATTAGCATAAAAATTGACATTGTAACCGTCCAGCACTGAGGGATGCGGCAGAAGCTGCAAATTCAATTCCGAAAAAATCGAAAAATTTTCATCTTAAAGTTTATCAAGAATTCCTAGTGATTGATTATGACTGACAGTATTCAGGTGTACAGTTTTTATTTTTTATTATTAACCTTGATTGGTAATAAAATCATTATTCAACACTTGCTTTAGAAAAACATAAATATGATGTCAATAATGATAATTTCCGATGATACTGAGAGCAGATTTTTCGAGTTGATTTTCTCAATGCGAAAAACACTTAACGAAATGATATCATTCCACCACTGAAAGTTTTTTTTGTGATCTATGATGACATTTTCAGCTCTCAAATGAAATTCATACTTCGCAATAAAATAATGCAGCCAATATAGCAAATGTACTTTCCAATTCATACTACTGAGTTATAACATTGAAATCTATTGCTATTCTTTCTATTCTTACTGAAGGGTAATGAAAGACATGGCCACAGTTTATAGCTAAAGAAGCAGTTAGCTCACTTGGCCCAAATGCATGTTCCAAGGTAACATCCACTCCAGGGAAAGAATTCAGGAAGCGCAGAAGACTGTACGCGATTATCGCTCTTCGAAGTATACGAAAAATGTCAGTATTAGTTACACAGTAACACGCAGTATGCGCGAGGGATAAAAATCAGAGTTGCGCAGTGTACAAACGAGAACATAAAGATCAAAGTGCCGACGCCAAGTGAGCTAACTGCCTCTTTAGCTATAAACTGTGACATGGCAGTGAATTTATACCGGAAAAACAATATCTATTTAGGTGTTTCGAACCAAAAATATGTGAAAAATCTAAAAAAATACATGGATAATTTCAAACTGTCCAATGGATTCGATATGAAGAAGTCGAAACATGTAAATTTCAATTAGGTTTACATACCTTTAGAGACCTTCCCAATGAACAGGAGCATGCGTTGATTCCTATTGTAGACTGCTGTCAATTGTTGATGATTCAGCAAATTGGACATACATGCATGCGCATGATCTATTAGTGAAATTTCATTGGACTAAAACACGTGTCATGATGAGTGTGATTTTGTTCGTTACGTTACGTGAAATTTGTCGTACTAGATTAGCGAAAAACGTACAAGATTAGCAAAGGAATTCATTTTTATTGGGACAAGAAAGAGATAATAACTGCAGAAATCTCCCTGTTTATAATTATATAAAATATCTATAACTAAAATACGCGAGACTTTTCAGTTTCTCAAAAGAAAATATTCCGAATAACTCTCCGAAACGAATAGTATTCAAACAAATGTAACCTCTAATCTTTGATTCAAATTTGTCATCGTCAAAAGTCAATCTTGACATTTGTCACTGAGCTTCTGTTCAGTTCTGTGTTCTTATCGTCAATTAATTTCATATTCTATTTGATTGGCCCTGGGAAGCCATTATTTTATCCAGTATGTTTTTTAAGAATTTATATTTGGAATTAGGAGGTATAAACGTTATCGATTTTTGTTTTACCCAAAATTCCACCCGGATGGTGACAAACTTGCTCGAAATTTGGCAGCAGTGATTGTAACATATGTGGGTTAGATGATATTTTTCTGGAGGAAATGGAACATAAAGTCGATTTTGTTAATACAATTGATGTTTACTCTTGTTTAATGAATTCCGTTTTAATACTTCATTTTCCGTATTGAACGAAAAAAAAAAAAATCACATTCCACGTTCTACCTTCGATTCCCAGAAAAAGCAATGTCATCCGCCATTTCATGTCACTGATACGCATTCGCTTCGCTCAGGTTTCTTGCCTACGTGGATGGTTATCAAGCCCTTTTTGTTTCTTCCATTTTCGAAAACAATATTCCGATTCAATTGAAGGTATATTGTCATTTGACCACTTCAAGGATACTACAGGCATATTTCAATTATCATTCCGGTACAAATGTTTGATGATGGGCGGGAATGACATAATATTTTTCCTCACCGATCACTTCCAAATACATTTCCTGTTGGTTCATCATTCCACTTAATCCACAAATTCACTGGAAAACCCAATAAATGCATTGCTTTAACAAATATTTTAACTCGAATGCAAAACATCAACGATATACTCATGGCAAACATGCGATAACACATTTTTTTTTTACATTTTTTTGATTCACTGAGAGGAAATGTAGATAAATATTCGCATAATGTCGGGATAAGGTTATATTTGATAACAGGCTCGAAAGATACTTCTTTATCGCACTTATAGTGTAATATATTGAAAATTGGGAAAAATATAATGGATTGAGATAACATGTTGGTCTGTTTCGGAAGTAATTTTTTTCCAGGTATCTCTTTGTTGTTTTGGCATTTCTATTAGGTCAAAATGGACCAATGAATAATTCGTCTTTATCAAAAACTAATTGAATGTTTCACTCAAAAGTAGTATCTCTACCCATGTCTCTATACGTTTTATTTTTAATCCTCAAATATATTCGATAAGATTGAACATACTGTGATATAGTGGAAGACAAAGCCCTTAAAGCCCACGTTTTTCTGCATACTTATCAGCTTCATATACAGATGACGGTTTGTAAACAAAAAAATGTATCATGTATAAATTCAGCTTGAAGTGAGTATATTTCCAATAACCATTCTTGGATATCAGCTTCCTTCGATGTTGGGGCTTTATCAACACAGTGCTGCGTAATGACTTGCGTTATGCATAATTACTATTGAAGGCTCTTCTAAATTTGTCAATAGCTGGTATTCAAATCAATAAAGAGAGCATTTTTTATGTCAACAAGTACATTAAATTCTGTCGTCACTCATTGCATCCTGTGTAGTTTTGTTTTCAGGGAATCCATATTGCTTTTCGAAGAAGTTCTACTTTTTTAGATATTTTTCTATATATTTCGTGAAGATTTTTCGATTTCTATTTGCTAAATTAGAGATAAGAGAGATAGGTCGATAGATGTTCACATTCATCCAATCACCGGTCTTATGCAATGGTTCATTGGAGCAATTTTTAATTCTTTAGGCACACTGCCCTTTGATTATGTGAATAAGTGGTATGGTGATTTGTGCTATATCTTTCCGCTTATTACTTGTAGTCCCATTCTCTATTCTCTATAATTTTAATGATGCTGTTGTCCTATATATCTTAATAGACCAATCAATAGAGATTTTTTCGTGACCAAAATACTACCAGGAAACCGACTGTGCCATCATACGAAAGACAGTAGTTATATCCTATTATGTTTCCTACTCCAAACTGTCATTGCTTCATATGTTAATTCTTTTATCGATTTTGACTTGTAACTTGAAAACTAATAAAGCAATTTCGGTACTCTCAATGGACGAATTGCAGAGAATTAAAATGCGAAAGAAACTCGATTGGATTATTAGTAACGGAGAAAAACCGGAAAATCCGGAAAAAATCTGCGTTTTTCAAAAATTCATAACACCACCATTTTTCAAGTTTTGAAGCATGCTCTCCACAACATAGTGGTGAATGATATGTACTTTAAACCCTTATTACACTATGCCTTTTTCGTGTCTATTTGTCTGCCTGACTGCCCGTGGCTGAAATTTTAAACAAATACGCATGCGCGCGTGGCTATTTTGTTGATTGTTTCAGGCGTGAAAATAAATAGGACTGGTTCTATTTTTTCCGCCTGAATCGAGGGGATTTCAAGGACGTTTGTGGAAATGTCAGGTTTGCCAAAACAGGACTTGACATAACCAACAAATAGATTAAATTAATCACATAGTTTTCGTTTTGTTCAGTGTGACAGAAAAGAAGAAAAAATCGTGTGCCAGGTAAGGAAAAAGTTGAAACAAATAGTCCAGGTATACTAAATTACTTAATCATTTAAGGTAAATGTCAATTTTCCTTAGGTTTGCAGCTCTGAAATTAGCGCCTGAAACAATCATCAAAAGGCACGGTGTAATAGTGCCAGTTATTTGGGAAATTCAGCCAACAAATAGCCATGAAAATAAGCACAAAAATAGGCACGAAAAGGCATAGTGTAATAAGGGTTTTATGTGTAAAACTCAGGCACTGTTGGATTATTTGGCATAATTGCAATTTGATTTTTAACCGATGAAACCAAAAAGGAGGAGGTTCTCTAGTCGACGCGTATATTTATTTTTATTTTTTTTATGTATGATCAAGCATAACTTTTTACCGAGGACTCCGATTCCGATAATTCTTTTTTCGGTCGATAGGGTGTACTTCGAAGTTGGTCCCATTTGAATTTAAAAGATGAAATACACCCCTAAGGGTAGCAAAATGAAGGATATTGATCACTCAGCCTCTGAATTCTGGTCCGTTAACCGATTCTATCAGGCATAACTTTGTACTGGGTTCCTCGATTTGGATGATTCTTTTTTCAATAGATAGGGTATCCCTTGTATTTGGATTTCGAATGAAATTATCCACCCATACGGATAGAAAACTAGGGGATAATTGATTTTTAACTTGTGAACATTGGCACACACATACGTAGTTGACAATGACAGATCGCTACTGACATTATTTTTGTTCCACATCCGTCAAAATCATTATATTCTATGAGAGGATGGAATGATATACAAAGTAATAAAATAAACTAACCAGAATAACAAAAAATAATTTATATTACAACAAATAGTAAGAGTAGATAATCATGTTGAAAAGGGAAACATTCTCAATTGAATATTGATAGAAAGATTTTATGAACATCCTGTTTATATTTTCAACAAATCAATAGATAATCATATTGTTTAACAGGTAATAGTTGAAGTAAGGTGGGTAAGTAAGTATTTTGGAAGTAATCAAAAAACAAGTAGGTAGTAATTGGTAAATTTTAGCCACAAAAAATTGAAAAAGAAAAACTTTTTACCAAAAAATTAAACCGACGAAATACGGAACTGAAAAGTGAAAAATAAAATAAACCTTCCTAGTTTCAATAACTGAGCTCCTAAACTAATGTAAGTAACTAATTTTCAGAAAAATTATCAGAATGTCACCGCCCAACTCGATGCCATCATTTTACGTCTTACCTAATTCATTTGCTTGTTTGTTTGACGCCGACTCAAAATTAGTTACTTACATTAGTTCAGGAGCTTAGTTACTGAGACTAAGAAGGTTTATTTTATTCTTTACTTTTCAGTTCCGTATTTCGTCGGTTTAATTTTTTGCTAAAAAGTTTTTATTACCGACCACAAATGGAAAACCGAGTGACAAATAATTGTACAAGTAACCCACTCACACGACATGGCACCTATACGCAAGTAACGATTAAACGCCAAGTACACGAGTCGTTTGAGCCCGGCTTTTGTGGAGAGGGGGACCTGGACTTTGCCCAGCGGTGTCTGGGATCGTCACAGGTTCTCCCGTATCAACGGTCTGGTCACATGGTGGGACTAGGCCCAAATAGAAAGAGACAGAGAGAGAGAGAAAGAGAGAGAATGTCGCATGGAGATGGCATAACGCTTTTTTCTTCCGTGACGATTTCTAGCAGTCAACACCTACCGCAAGCCTCGTAAAGGAACCTTCTTCCAAAAAATCAGATTGAGCAAGTTTCAAAGAAGGGTAAAAATCAGTTCTCGAAATATAATTTCACAAAAGCTTCACAGTTTTAAAGGCTAAAATTACAAAACACTGTTAGATATAAAAATTTCCACGTAAAATTACAGAACACCCAGGCCTTGAATATTATTCTAGGTAGAAACACAAAACTAATAATTCTACAGCCAAAAGGTAGCACTGAATTCTCGTCTCAAAGAGTGTGTGAAATATTTCAGTGGAGTGTTAGGAAAAACAAGGTCGGGCGACAAAAAATTAAGAGAAATTGTTCGAAGCCCAGAGACCGGCCGGCGACATATCAATGCGTAGATTTGGAGAAGGTAGGCAACCCAGGTCAAAATTTTCACGAGTAGAATTGCAGTTAGGGTTGCATATGTTATGTACCAAGTGATTAATGAGTGCATTATTTATAATGCCCGGGCATTATGGATAAGTCAGACCGGGCCAAGTGATTAATTATTACCTAAACTTCATTATTTATCTTAGTGACTGGTCATTTTGAAAATCGCGATCGTCGGACGATTTGCTTATTTATTTGCTGAAACATGATTTTATTTATGATGTGCACTGATATTTTCCTGTTAGCAACCTCCAGTTAATGTCTTGGTAATGAAATAAAGTTTTTCGAAATCTCGACAATTTAACAAAGAGTCTTCTTTACATTGGCCATTTCCTATTGACTGCAACCTCAAAAAATCATTAAATTGGTTTTTTGTTTTTCCTAAACTTCAGTCTTTTTCAACTAGTCCAGTCAAGAGACTAGCCTTCTTCTATATATATATATATATATATATATATATATATATATATATATATATATATATATATATACAGGGTGTCCGGTAAACCTTGTACAATATTGGCCCTGGTGATAGACCAGGTCATGACTGTTCAGAATAACAGAATTTCACCTCAGTAAAAATCTCACCGTTTTCGAGATAATGGGCATATTTTGAATTTCTGGAAATCGCTA
The DNA here is from genome assembly GCA_018342105.1 of Gonioctena quinquepunctata. Taxonomy (NCBI): domain Eukaryota; kingdom Metazoa; phylum Arthropoda; class Insecta; order Coleoptera; family Chrysomelidae; genus Gonioctena; species Gonioctena quinquepunctata. Next base: position 968,539 of record JAFIRS010000012.1, read on the forward strand.
CCTCACCTTGGATTTTTGAGTGCTATGTCTACAAATGAAGACTAATTCAAATATATTTTCTGCTGAATATTACTGATGAGTGATGCTTTCAGACATACAAAACAGTTTTTCAGAAATTATTACAATTTTTCGAAAAATGGGGGTAAAATGCCAGATTTAATTTCCACCAATTTTTTGTCAACAACTTTGACAATATTGTCTGAAGAAACTATAACCATGTGGAGGTGGAAATGTATCACAAGAAATTGGGCATTTTTTCCAGACTCTCAAATGGTAGATAACTTCTTATAATTATTTTTGGAGGGGTGGTATTCCGATTATATTAGAGTGGAGTGTTATTCTGAGCTAAAATCAACTCTTACGACCATGTCGATAATGTGTTTTATTTTTATCCTATCAAGATGAAATGATGAAATAATTATGAGTAATAACGAATCAATTGCTTAGAAGCATTCAATGAAAGGTAAAAAAGTAAATACTAATTGAACGTTTCCTTTAATTAACATACAATGTGAACCACAATATCGATTATTCGGCATCGCACTGAATAATATTACAATAAATGTTCGAATTGTTTTCCATCAGATCTTATGCAGATACGACATCTACTCAAGACTTTTATAATGGAATGAATCGTAGATTTCGGAATACCCGTACGTCGTTCGATTTCTCTTACAGAAATACTTGGGTCTTCATCAATTTCTTGCAGTACTCCTTCATCATTATTGTGCTGCGGTCTACCTTCGCCACCTCGATTTCCAGGAATTCTGCCTTCCAAATAAGAGTTGTGAACTCTTATGAAAACACGAGAACTTGGATGTGATGCGTTCGGATATCGTTCTGCATAAAACGCAGCTGCAGCAGTAGCACTACCTCTACATTCACCATAAATGTAGTGCATTTGCGCATATTCTCGGGGAGTATAACGTGTGTACGGCATGATGATGAAATAAATACTGCCGGATGAAACAAAATGAGTACCTATATTTCTTATCTTCAATACACAATAAAAACAAAAAGTGGAAAAGAAGTCTGGTACAGGAGAAAAGAAAGATGCGCAAAAAAAGTATGTTTAGCAATGTATCTGCCGAGCTCTGAAACTGGAGACAATTGCGACATTTATTACAAGAATTCGTGTATTAATCGTTGCCATGTCGAATAATCGACCATTTAATTTGGATATTAATTTTATTAGGCTGATTACATAAAAAGTCCATTTTGTGAACATACTCTTTAATGCTATCAAGCAATTTATTCGTTATTATTAATAACCATTTTCACTTTTCATCTTGATAAAATCAAAACAAAACACTTTTTGGGGGAAAGTATAAAAGTTGATGGAAGCCTAGAATGAAACCACACTCTAATTCAAGGGAAATATCACTCCCTCCAAAAATAATTTTAGTACGTTTTATACCATGGTAGAGTCTGGACAAAATGGGCATTCTTTTGTAATGAATATCCACCTTCACGTGGTTATGTTTTTTTCAGACAATAATGTCAAACTTTTGTTAATAAAAATTGGTGGGATTCAAATCTGGCATTTTACCTCTATTTCTTGAAAAAATGTATCAATTACTGAAAAACTGTTTTGTACGTCTGAAAGCATTACTCATCATTAATCTTCAGCAGCAAAGATATTTGCATTAGTCTTAATTTGTAGGCATAGCACTCAAAAATCCGAGGTGAGGTAGCGATTTTCTAGAAATTCATAAAATTCCCATTATCTCAAAAACGGTGAGATTTTTACAGAGGTAAAATTTTGATATTCTGAACAGTCATGACCTGGTCTATCACCAGTGCCAATATTGTACAAGGTTTACCGGACACCCTGTATATATATATATATATATATATATATATATATATATATATATGTATATATGTATATATATGTATATATATATATGTATATATATATATATATATATATATAAATATGTTTGTATCTGGAACCGACTAAAAAATAAAGTTTCTTGGTATGCGAGCCTACCGCGTGAAGGACTATCATGATAACCACTGCTCTACGAGGACTTTCATTGATATAGAGAAAATGACACAATTAAATTATTAATTGTCTTACTTGAAAAACTGAGGCGTTCTAACATGCTAAAAAATTTATATTTGAAATCAAATATCAAATCACTGTATGTAGTGAGTTCAAAATCCCTTATTCCATCAATTTTGCATTTCCCATTTCTCCACATAGGAATTGAATGCTTTGACATTCAATTCTGACAGGACCAAGCGTAGTTGTCACACATATTCGAATGTAATTAAAAGAGATAAACAGAGAGAGACAGAGAGAGAGAGAGAGAGAGAGAAAGAGAGAGAGAGAGAGAGAGAGAGAAAGTCACATGGATGGGGCATAACGCTTTTTTCTTCCGTTACATTTTTACCAGTCAACATCAACCGCAAGCCGCGTAAAAAACTTCGTTCCAATATTTAATTCTGCCCCAAGATCTATACTCAAAAATATTTTGCAGGGCAGAATTTGACCCCATAACGGCCCTGCGAAAGAAATAACCAATTGATCAAATTATATTCGATAATAAATTTCTAGAAATTCAATTTGCTTTGTTTGGTCTCTTTGGATATTTTTCAGATCCAGGTAACATCAAAGTTTGTTTTCCATACAAAGTTTGTTTTCCATACGAGTATCCAACGACCTCTTCTCAGAACTATTCCCGTATTACTAATAATGACTTTCCCTAATGTCTGACGGTCCTGTTAAAAAATCCCTTTCGAGTTGATTATCCGGCAAAATATTTGTGGGTATAGGTCTCATTCTTCACCACTTCCAGAATCATTCCACTGGAAATAATTCTCTGGAGTCACACCGTTAGCTTACAATGATTTTTAGAAATTGGTAGTTTGTGATTTGTGATCACTTTCGTAGGTCCGTTTGCAGGTGAAATATCATTTTTACCTCTTTTAGAATCATTATATATAGGGGAAACAATATTTGGAAAGCCCTACCATTGGCTTAAAATGATTTTTCGAAAAATATTATTTCGTCAAATTGTTATAATTTTCTTAAGGTCGTTTTTAGGCAAAATCCTGGCCGAAAAAAAATATTTGTCGGTATAGGTCTCATTTATTACGTGACCAAGAATGATATATATTTGAAAAACGTCACGGTTAGCTCACAATGATTTTTCGAAATTGGTGTTTCTCCAATTTTTGCCACGTTTTTGGTTCCAGTCGGATCGATCGGCCACGAGTTTATCGATGCGGTAGGTTCCGGCATATTCGTGCTTTTTTATGTTGATTTTATTGAGTGTTTTGATATTGTTTATTAATTCTTATATTGTGTTCGTTGGAATTCTCATTAGTTTTTCTGAGAAGTTCACATTTTATATTCGTGAATTTCAAAATGCCGTTTGTTATCCATGTTTTTTTTTATTTTTTTTCCATTCAATGTTTTTTTTTTGTTATCTCTGCATATTTTGAACTTTTGGCAAACGTCGCGAAATCGACTTTATTGGTTGAATGTGTTTCTGCTCAGCTTTTATTTTCTAATTCAAGTTTGAGTTTTTTTATATCTACAAATTTTTTTTAATATTTTTGGAGTTTTTCACTTTTTTTATTGACAATTTGTTGTAGTGGTTCACTGATCTGTGATATGAGTTTCATCAATCATTGGCTTATAGCTTTGTAAACAACTTTTGATATTATATGGTGCAAAGAGAATTTTGACTAGAATAAAATAGTGTAGAATTTCTGATTATGCCTTGGAATATGGAATGAATTTATTCAAATTAAAAACAAGGACATTTCGAATTCCATATAGATATTTCAGAAATTTCCATATTTTGACACAATGAAGTGCATATACACCCTATAAAGTCAGATGAAGAGCATCAGTAGGATTACTGAACAAATAGCACATCAAAGAGCTACTACATATACACACACAGAATGAAGCTTTGATCGAAAAGGTATTGAGTTCAGAATAAGAGAGCTCGAATTTTCATTTGATATCCACTTGATCCCCTGCAGAAAGGCTTAGTGGCGAAAACGAAGAAAAAATGTGAAGTAAAGGGTCTCACACGTTTCTGCCTCATTAACAGGATGTTGGACGATAGCAGGACCGGCCTGGATAAAATTGCATATAGCCGGTGAAAGTTGAAAATATATTGATGCCAGTGTAGCGATATTTTCTCTTGACTATAGTCGAGAGTTGAAAGAGTCTCTATCGAAAAGAAGTGTAATTTTTTCCCGATAGAGGAGCTGATTCATGTAAAATATGCATATTTATTAATTTCCATTGGAAGGATAACCAAGGAATTAAATATAAAACGAAAATCGAAGATTCTGGAATATTGGAAATTACTTCTATTGATCTTTTTAATTTTCAAAAAGCATTAAAAATATTTCTAGAGTGGCAATCTATTTTGATATATTTTCCGCAATGTTAACTTCCACAAACCGAGAAGAAACATCGATCACGTAAAATATTTATTATAGTTACAATGGGTTCAGTTCTCTATATTTATGTTTGTTTTGTTGATGCTGAGTTTCATAATCTGGTTATGTAAGAGCTACCAACCCCCTTCAGGCAATTGAAGCCACACAATTATGGCAATTGATGGAAGCTATATCTCCCTAATTTATGGCAACTAACAACTCTGGGAAATAGTTTGAAGGGGGTATTTTTCAACCATTTTTTCTTTTAGTACCTCTTTACTCATGGTTCAATAATTCATTATTGCAATATCTGGACTACTGGCACATCGAGTTTCTCGAAACCAGTGAGTGACAAGTGACAATCAAAAACACGCAACTTCAAAAAGATAAACCTTGGATTACCAATGAAATCATCAATGAAGTTTTACTACATCGTGATATTTTTAATCTGAGTAGATTACAATTTGATGAAGTCAATAATGAGCAAAACGAATTTTTTCTTGAAGAGTCATAGAATGAAAATTGACCATTCCAAAAATGAGTATTTCATCAACGAATTTCTTGCAGCTGAGAACAAATCTGAAGTTGCCTGAAATATAATGAAACAGAATACGACATCCAATAATGTAGGCAATTGTCTACCGACTTATTTTGAAACTGATAATGGAATTCGGGTTCATGGTGGCGTTGTAAGGCTTCAACGATTTTTTTGTTCACTTAATAATCACTAATCAATTATACTAAGCCTGTTGATGAAGTTCATCAGGACATAAAAACATAATTTTTTTCTTCATCCATTTGATGAATCTCGATATTATCAAGTCTATATCGTCTAAGAACTATGGCGGCATAGATGAATTGCCTGGTGGAGTCTTGTTGACTGTTGCTGAACTTCGAACCACTTACATACTTAGTGGATTTATCATTCCTTGAGGGTTCATTTCCCTCATGTCTCAAACACAACATTGTTGTTCCTGTTCACATAAAAATAATAAGCACTCCAACTGCAGAGGTATTGCATTGTTGTCTTCATTCTCAAAAATTTTCTAAAAATCCTTTCTCAACAGACTTGTATCCTTCTGTAAAAAGTATAACTTACTCTCTTGATTTGGTAAAACACCTCAAGATGCTACTCTTTCTCTGGTCTATCATGTTTTATTCAAATTTGATAATGGCTAAAAAATGATTAGTATTATTTTTGATTTGTCACATGCATGTGACACCATCAGTCATCAACTTTTCGAAAAAATTTATGACTTTGGTGTTTGCGGTCAAAGTCTCAAATGGATTGAAACTTATTTAACTGGCAGAACTCAATCTGTTAACGTTAGACTCGAATTCTGAATCCTGAAAATAGTAACATCTCATCAGGTGTTCCCCAAGGTAGTGTCCTGGGTCCACTCTCTTTCTTTTATTTGTAAAAGACATATCTAATATTAATCAACCAAATTGTACTGTACAGTTTGCTGATGACACGTCCTTCATATTTAGTTCCGCTATATGTGAAGGGCAACAAAACGAATACCGTTGTTTTCTCTCTGAGAGAAATGGACTGCAGTATATTGGTAAGAGCAAATACTAAATATATTGTACAGAAAAAATCAGTTAACCTCTCAGGGTTGAACATTATCCTGGAATGACATATTGACTCTATTTCCAAAAAATTATCCAAATATTGTTTCGTTAATTGGCATCTTGGAAATTTTGTCCCCATCGATATCTTATTAAGCTATTACTATGCCTATGTTCACTCAAGTCTAAATTATTGCTTATTCTGCTACGTTAACTGCAGTAGATAATTATAATTATAATTCCTATTCACAAATTAACTTCTGTATCTAACGGACCTCATATCACGTCTATAAATCTATATAAAAAACTTCCACTATTCATTGAAAAAATTTGTAATCTAAAAAATTTCAAAAATGGCGTTAAAAATATTTTCTACAAAAATGCCTTTTATTCACTAGATTAATATTTTCAAACTGATCTGGCTGCTTGACATCCGGAACGTTAGCTTGTGTACTGTTTTATTGTTTATACTATTTTTTCACTTGTTCTATGTGATTTCCTTCTACCACTACTATTGCATTTTTAGATGTATATCCAATTTTTATGACTCAATTTTAAACTGCCATTATATTTTTTGTATTTGCGATTTTCATGCTTGTAAAGTTTCAGGAAATACAAATATTGTATTGTATTATATTATTGTATTGTATTGACGACCTGGTTACAGAAGTAGCGCTATGAGTGGATTTTCTTTTGAATACATGAGCGGTAACCTGCAATCTAATGACTGGTGAGTGGAGCTTGGATTGTATCCCTGTTCAGTTTTATTCGAGTAGCCTTCTCTGGAAAAAAAACATATTTGGGACATTTGAGTCCGATCCTGTCCGACCTCTACATACCCGCGGTCGAACAACAAAAAGGGAATCAAATCTCCTGCTGGCGGCCTGAAAACAAATCTCCCAAATTTAATTAATGACGTTTGCCGAAGGAATGCTTTGAGCTTGGGGAGCATCGGAAAATGTCTGAGAGAGTGGCTGGCTTTGAGTCCGTTTGTCTAAGCAATCAGTTCAATTATACCGAAGAATGATTGCGAATGCCGGACCTCCAACGTTTGACATGGACGTCGGACTGGATCACATAACTCGGTTGTGGAACCGGAGATTCCTTTGCCCGTAGAAATCGTATGATGCAGAGCAAACAGGAAGTTTTCTTATACTCCTGTCTGCTGAGGCCAACGAGTGCAGAGAGAAAAAATGTCAAACGTTCAGCGAATATTCATTACCTTCTAGTAAAAAGATGAATACTAGATGCAGATCGATTAGAAACTTGAAATTTGGTTCGCTGCCGTAATTGAACATGTTTGTTTTGCCTGAAATATATTCAGTGATCCGGCTACACAGCGTTTGCCAAAAGTCTGCATGGTTGGATTGGCCCTCCAATTCTGTTGAATTATCTTCGACAGTTTTTAACACTTTTTAGTAGTACAGTTCATTCCCAGGAAGAGAAACTACATATATAGACCAGGGTCGATAATTTTTGAAACAAAAAAAAAATATAGTGGATTGAAACTCATTGGAAAAGGAAGAGAATATAACAAAAATGAAAGGAAAAATAATTTACGGGCGATCTGAGGTCGAGAAGTGGAAGGGGGTGAGTTTTCAAGGGTAAAAAACGGTTCATCTCGATTTCCGGCAAAACTACAACTCCTCTGGAAAAAAATTAGGTTGTAGGTAATAAAAACATCTACAACTTTGGTATCCACACTTTTTTCACATAATCTCAAAATTTATGTGAAAAATTCAAATAACCAAGTTTTTGGTTTTTTATTTTTACCTTTTACAAAAAAAAAATTTTCACGAAATTTGGTGAAAACTTACTTTTTTATGTCCCAAACACACTGTAATTTTTTTTATTTAAAATATTTATTTTTCCACCTTATTTTGACTTAATATCGAAAAGCACCCTAATTTTCAATCAGAAATTCTCCCGTCAAAATATGAGGTTTTTTAAAAAAGTCGGTGGGCTTTTTGTTCGTTGAAATCTCTACTTTCTGATAGTGTAAAAAAAAATATATTACTATGGTAAATGTTCTCAGAAAATGCAAAGAAATAGCAGGTAGTGAGGCCAAGACCCTCCTAGCCGCTTCCCCACTTCTCTATGAAATACCTTTTGATGGGCTAAAATTTTCCGTAGGTCACTCAGTTGAGTTATCTTAAAATAGCAATAAATAGGCGCATCTACGCATATAATTTGAAGAAGATTCTACAACTTTCTCAAAATATTGTAGATGTCTTATTAAATTCGGATTCGAGTTTTTTTCGTTTCTTTGCATTTTCTGTCATAGTAATGTACTTTTTTTTTATACCATCAGAAAGTTGAGATTTCAACGAACAAAAAGCCCACCGACTTTTTTAAAAAGCTGATATTTTGACGGACTTGTAGTTTTGCCGGAAATCGAGATAAACGGTTTTTCACCCTTAAAAACACCCCTTCCACTTCCCGACCTCAGATCACCCGTAAATTATTTTTCCTTTCATTTTTGTTATATTCTGTTCCTTTTCCAATGGGTTTCATCCTACTATTATTTTTTTTTTCACTTTTTATCATTTTCAAAGGCTTCAGCACTGGTCTAATAGTTCAGTAGTCCTCCCGTGATATGTATGGACTCTAGAAACAAACATTAAACTTTAAAATCAAAATTTTAGTGTATTCCCATACAACCTACTATACCTGATCATATAGCATATATACTGGCATACCGGGAACGGAAAACAGGAATAATATAATATCTTCAACCCTGAGACGCAACTAAGATTATGATGATTCTAGAAACAACTTGACAGATCAGCCATGAGGACCCCAGCTAGTCCAGTGATAGCTAATCTTATAAGGAACGAAATGTTTGTGAATGTTATGGAATATCTTTCCTTTGATCTTCCTTTCATCAAGCTGTATGGCGATGGTACTTCATTGGCCTGCCCATCTGATCACATAGCAGAGCTCCTGACACATTTCAACAGTCACCATAAAAAAATACAGTTCACTATGGAGATGGAAAAAGATGGGCTAAGTGGATCGTGTAAAAAGGACCGAGAGAACATTGAAAACAATAAAAATCAGTATTTTTTTGAATAATACCAGAAACAACGCTTCCGCGATCTTATTTGTATCTTAACCTCTGATACATACGAAGGCGTAGAAGTGCCACACTTTTTTTTATTTTACAATTCCGCTTACAAGTCGGAATTCCGACTTTATCGGAATTCCGATCAACGGAATTCCGACATAAAGTCGGAATTCCACTTATAAGTCGGAATTCCGACATAGAGGTCATAACAATGGAAAAACATTAAACAAATGAGATTATTATAACACATATATATATATATATATATATATATATATATATATATATATATATATATATATATATATATATATATATATATATATATATATATATAAATATATGAATATTGAAAGTTCGGGTTGAACCGCGTCTAGATTTTTTTTATCAAAACTGGCAGAATGTTAGGGAAACGCGACATTGAAACCTATTTCACAGCTAATAATAGAATCTCAGATATTCTCAGGTCTCCTAAAGATAACATGCCTAATGAGTCTCAAGGAATATATGAAAAATTGTATTCCGAATGCCCTAGGACTTATATAGGACAAACTAACAGGCGAGTCACCAGTCGAGTTACCGACCCTGCGGGAGGCCATTGTTCAGTTTCCTAGTATTGCTCTTAGCATCGTTAACAAAGACTTGGAATAGTCTGTTTGTTGATAGGTTGTTAATTAAATGGCACATTTTCAGGCATGGTATGACTCTGAGTAATTTGTATATTAGGCCTTCCCTCCATACGGTGTCATATGCTGCAGTAAGATCAATGAACGCTACGGATGTTCTCAGTCCCCTTTCAAACCCCGCTTCGATGTGGGTTGTCAGGGATAAGACTTGGTCAGTACAGCTACTGCCACTCTTAAGCCCAGCCTGTTCTACGGGGATCAGTACATCAACTGCAGGACATATACGGTTATGGAGTAGTCTTTCTAACAGCTTATAGCAGCAGCTGAGGAGAGCTATAGGTCGGTAGCTCTCGGGTAGCTCCTGTGGTTTCCCAGGTTTTAGAATAGCAACAATCTTTGTTCTCTTAAATTCTGGTGGTAGGCTGCCTGTGTTAAGGATGTCATTGAAAAATTTCACAAGCCACAGTCGGGTTGCCTACCACAGTTAACCAGGAATTCGGGGTAGATGCCGTCGAAGCCTGCTGCTTTCCCAATTTTTGTATCCTTGAGGCCCTGTTCTAATTCCTCGGCAGAGAAGTCGTGCGAAAACTCGTGGAACGTTTGAGGTCTCTTAGGGATTTTTTGACGTCTCTTGTGTGGTTTTTATCGGTTGGTGCACGAGAAACGTCAACTATGCGGTTGGCTATTTGGTTTGGGTTTATTGAGGCATTTCCCACGACATTTCCGTTACATTCTCCAAGCTTCCGCAGTAGACCCCATGCTCTCCTACTGGAACGTGCAAAGTTCATGCGTTCCACAGCAGAAATATATTTGTCCATTCTGCTGGCGTCAAGGGATCTTAGTAGATGGTCAGCAGTTTCCGGGTTTCCTGAGTCCTCGAATTCCTCGTATAGAGACTGGCTTTACTCGCTCCATCCAGGGATATACTTCTTGCGGAAACCTCGGGGGATATGTTTTTTGGCTACAGCTATCATTAGGCCTATAAATTTGTGGTAGTTTTTAGCCTTTGGTTGGATGAAGCGGATGCACATATCGAGTTCCGCTGCATAGGTAGTCCATTTCGCCTTGCCGAAGTTCCATCGTGGCCTGGGAACTGAGTCGACCATTGGTATTTCGATTCCTACGGGGCGATGCTGACTATGTGGGAAGTCCGCTAGTACAGTGCGTGAGTTAGCTAAAGGTTGTGATTGTGAATTACTTGATATAAAACAGAGATCCGGATTGTAGCCCTTACGCCACCTTCTTGAGAAAAACGTTGGCTTATCTCTGGCACTGAAAACTAAATGGAGGTTGTTGGTTTCGGCCCAGTCTACAAGCTCTTCTCCATTGTCATCATTATTCTCATATCCCCATAGATTATGGTGATTATTGATATCTCCTACATAGAGGACATTCACAGGCCATAAGAAGTAAACTAAATTGCACCAAAAGAAGAAATTGAATTAGCGATGATGCTTTCAACCGATGAGAATCCTCATCTTAGTACGAGGAACATTGCAAAGGAGCTAAATGTGAGTCACACTTCCGTGAACAGAATATTGATCAAAAAAATTCACAGATATTTTCTCCGAAATGATTCACCAAATTTTATGGGGAATGTACTGATTGACACCAGACAGAGGTTATATTACCATGATAGCGCCCCTCCCCACAATCAAAATCGGATAAGAAGATTTTTAAACAGATGGCGCAGAAATAAATGGATACCAAAAAACAGACCCATTCAGTGATCAGCAAGGTCCCCAGACCTCACTTCCCTAGATTCCTATCTCTGGGGATATGATAAAGGAGAGGTCTAACGCAAGAAACCAACGACACCAGAAGATATAAAGAATAGAATTAGAGAAATTTTTCGCTCTATTACAAGATCAACTTCAGTTGATGTCCGAAGATAGCTCAAAATGGAAGATTGTTCGAACATCTCCTGTGAATCTACGCTTTTTTAAATTATTTGAGTTTACTTTGTTACCTCTTTTGTCCAGCATTGAATAAAAAATCGTTATTGCTGTTATGATGACTTTTTCATACTTTCCTTAAGAATTAGATACATTTGGGATGGAAATTAAGTAGGCAAACACTACTTTTTCTGCAAACACATAGTGGTATTCTGGTATAGCCTTATTTATAGGCGGCTCTATTTGAAAAAACTGGGAAAAAAGTGATCCCGAGTTTGGTTACCCCTGTATGGTGAAAGAGCTATTCGGCAAAATTATGAATAGGAAATGAAAATACACTATTTTCAAGAATATTGTGTGGAAAAATTCTCTTATCGCAAATTATTGATTTTTATATATTTGGTGTCGACTGAATCCATTTTGTGACAAAAATTACAACATAACCCCCATACCACCTTTTTTGAGAAACTCTCTTCCAAAGGGATTCAATCGAGTGAAAATGTATAGGATATTTCATTTGAAAAAACACAACTTTCATGAGTCACACGTTTATCGAACATCCTGTATGTTTGAAGTTATCTTTGAAACATAGCTTCCATTGCTTTCTACAACTTTTATTTGAGTAATTTTTTCTTATCTCAAATAGGGAAGCAGCTATCGTCCACCCACGTTGATACATTCTGTATATATATATATATATATATAAAAAGTATCAAATTATAGATAGCGACACCTATAATCTGTGTGGTGGAGCTTAGACCTGTCATCGTGGAATTTTGAAGATACGAGATTTCGTACAACATCAATAGGTCACCGACAGATGCCAGCATAGACCAACCCACGATACCAATAGTCGTACTCCTAGTGCGTTTTAGGGACGCAATACAAATAACGAGAATATGAAATCTGTTACGATCAAGGAGATCACCATCCGTCTACAGCCTGTTTCATGGTTTCCAATCATCAGGACGGCTTGTGGTCTCTTTCAAATTCGTATCAGATATCTCCTAGGTTATTACCAATCGGTACGTAAGGAAATATGCAAAGTATCAAATTATAGATAGCGACACCTATAATCTGTGTGGTGGAGCTTAGACCTGTCATCGTGGAATTTTGAAGATACGAGATTTCGTACAACATCAATAGGTCACCGACAGATGCCAGCATAGACCAACCCACGATACCACTGGCATCTGTCGGTGACCTATTGATGTTGTACGAAATCTCGTATCTTCAAAATTCCACGATGACAGGTCTAAGCTCCACCACACAGATTATAGGTGTCGCTATCTATAATTTGATACTTTTCATATTTCCGTACGTACGATTGTATAACTACGAGATATCTGATACGAATTTGAAAGAGACCACAAGCCGTCCTGATGATTGGGAAACCATGAAACAGCTGAGACGGATGGTGATCTCCTTTGATTCGTAACAGATTCTCATATTCTCGTATTTGTATTGCGTCCTAAACGCACTAGAGTACGACTATTGGTATCGTGGTTGCTATGCTGGCATCTGTCGGTGACTATTGATGTTGTACGAAATCTCGTATCTCAAAATTCCACGATGACGTCTAAGCTCCACCACACAGATATAGTGTCCTATCTATAATTGATACTTTTCATATTTCCGTACGTACCGATTGGTAATAACCTACGAGATATCTGATACGAATTTGAAAGAGACCACAAGCCGTCCTGATGATTGGGAAACCATGAAACAGGCTGTAGACGGATGGTGATCTCCTTTGGATTCGTAACAGATTTCTCATATTCTCGTTATTTGTATTGCGTCCCTAAAACGCACTAGGAGTACGACTATTGGTATCGTGGGTTGGTCTATGCTGGCATCTGTCGGTGACCTATTGATGTTGTACGAAATCTCGTATCTTCAAAATTCCACGATGCATGGTCTAAGCTCCACCACACAGATTATAGGTGTCGCTATCTATAATTTGATACTTTTCATATTTCCGTACGTACCGATTGGTAATAACCTACGAGATATCTGATACGAATTTGAAAGAGACCACAAGCCGTCCTGATGATTGGGAAACCATGAAACAGGCTGTAGACGGATGGTGATCTCCTTTGGATTCGTAACAGATTTCTCATATTCTCGTTATATATATATATATATATATAAATATTTATATATATATATATGTATATTTATATAAATTATTCATATATATATGTTATAATAATCTCATTTGTTCAATGTTTTTTCATTGTTATGACCTCTATGTCGGAATTCCGACTTGTATCTCGGAATTCCGACTTGTAAGTCGGAATTCCGACTTGTAAGTCGGAATTCCGACTTGTATCTCGGAATTCCGACTTGTAAGTCGGAATTCCGACTTGTATCTCGGAATTCCGACTTGTAAGTCGGAATTCCAACTTATAAGTCGGAATTCCGACTTATAAGTCGGAATTCCGACATACAAGTCGGAATTCCATCTTTTTGTTTTTTTGTGTTGATTAAATAAACTGCAAAAGTCCGGGGTAAGTGAACCGGTCCACTTTAGCCACAGGGGTAAGTGGACCAGTTTACTGTAGCCTCAGAATAGGTACCAATTTTGTATTTTATTGTTACAGTTAAGTTGAAATGTTCCGAAATTATAAAAGAAAGTCAGGAAAAATTACTAACTGCAACTACTCAAAAAAAACTTGAGTTTTGATATCAGAGAGGCACGATTAGGTAGGCTATCTAGAAGAAAAATATCGGAAAAATATTTCATTCCATGAACAACCTTGAAAGTAGTAGGAAAAGTAATGTATTTTTATTTTTCTCAAGTTCATGACGAGTGTCTTATAGATTCTGAAGATATCGTGGAAACAATTTCTGTTAGGAATCATTGTAGAGGCAGATATACATTTGATATGAAAACCGACATTTTTTTGTTATCTTGAAACCATTTCACCACATTATATTTCATTTTTAGAGGAGTTCAACAGTTATTTTCTCATACTCATTTCAACCCAGTTCTTAAGAGTTTGTTTTTTGTTTGAATCGGAATATTTTTTTCATTATCCACTACCATGTGTAATATTTCGTTTCAACTTTTTGTTGATTTCCAAATATCGATTTATAATAAATAAAAAATGTTTTTTGTGGACCACTTTGAGTAAGACCGTTATACGTAAAGCATATAGGTGGTCCGCTTTGCCCCTTTCTGCGAGAAAAGTGGACCCCCTTTTCAAAAAAATATATATTTGAAACTAAACATCCTAGAACTGTAATTTTTCAGAATTGAATTACTTAAGTAGGGTAGATTTTATATCTAAACTTTCAAAGCAAAACTTTTATCAGTGAAGAATAACTTGGAAAAAATCGGAAAATTTGGTCCACTTAGCCCCGCTCGACGGTACTGATGGAACGATTTCGACGCGTTGGTAACAGAAACCTATAGCTTCTTGAATGGTCCTTGACTTTATGTCAACTCATTCCTACTCTCATAAAATTGCCACTATTAAAAGTATAGACCCTATAAACTGAGTAGCACAACGTTCCATTATGAGATGGATAATAATATAGTACATTGATTTTTTGAAATTATAAACAGGATGTTCATAAAATCAGATGGGGAATCATCTGCGACTGAAAGATAAACCTTAGTCACTATCTTCCATCATCAAGATAACCTCTTGTGGGGTATTCATGTTGAAAAGGGAAACATTCTCAATTGAATATTGATAGAAATATTTTTCTGTGAATTGAAAAATCCACGATTAAAATGAAGTTATTTTTTGTGAATGTCTAACAGAAAACAACTACTTCCCCGGCTAAAGCCACGCTGGACATTGAACTACATCTGATAGATATTCTGGAAAGGCCCTAACTCAAAAGAAAAAATCTGAAATTGAAAATTTGCATTTTTATTCAGATAGCTATTTGATTTTCTATTCCAGTCTCAATTAAGAACTCATAAAGATGAATGAGGCAAAGAAGAATGTTTTCCAAAAGAGAGTACTCACCAGAAATCATTCATAACATTGACGCAGGAGAGACATCGCATTCACTAGGTCTTCAATACATTTTTGTCGACGAAAATCTATTTCACGCTTCCACGATCATCAGGAAGACCGGAAGAAATGGGGAACACATTTTCAAGAAGCAATCTCACTTTGCAAAGTTGTTTTCTGTTAGACATTCACAAAAAATAACTTCATTTTAATCGTGGATTTTTCAATTCACAGAAAAAAATTTCTATCAATATTCAATTGAGAATGTTTCCCTTTTCAATATAGTACATATTTTGACTATGAATAAATATCCAAGGTAATAGTAAATAGGAAAAAAATTTTAAAAAAAGGTATGAGATATTTTAAATTTCCGTATTTCCCAGGCCTTTCTGAGAAAATTCAACGAATCATAAGTAAAAGGGACCCAAAATGCAAATTGGCCTTTTATAATGTGGTAGTGGTTGGTTAAATTTTTTCTAGAATTGAAGATCATGTTCCTGATGATCTGTGGACTAATATAATCCATAAAGTTCCTCGTATTATTTGTGACAGGTGTTACATAGGACAAACAGGACAATACATTAAAAAAAGGATGAATCAAAAAAGGGGTTTTAGCGAGATGATTTTCATTTACTTCAATGATACTATAAACTACCGAACCCACTTACAGGGCCTCAATTCACAATATAATAACGTATGATCTATGTATAAAAACCATGAGAGATAAAAGCCATAAAAAAGTAAAAAAAGTTATAGAAAAACATAAACCCACATCCTTCTGCTTCAGTTCAATTATTCCGTTCGTATGTGAACGTACTACCATTACTTAGAAAAGAGGAAACATTTTCACTGTTAGTGTTTATATTTATTTATTAACTTGCCCCATGTTAATTGTAAACGTGTTTGTCTCGATATTGTGATATACGATATCGAAAGTACAAATCTACCAACGGAAACATTTGCCTTGTGTTTGTGGTTCACTCATCTTTGAGAAGTTACGATGTATGAGAGTTCCAGAAGGTTGTGGTGACTGTTTTGTACAAAATTTTAAATGTATAATCGGGAAAAAAACGGCTTCTGACAAGACAATTCGAGAGGTTTCTGATAAGACAATTTTTGTTAGGAATCACCTCCTTATTTTTATATTCTTGGACAACCTGAATAATACTGTATGATTGGGGACCAACTAACATATGCACTAGAAAAAACTACGGAAGCCATTTACATTTTTTAAAAGAATGAGATTGGATTCTGACGAATTATTAGAAGATCAATCGCAGATTCCAAGACTCCCTTTTTAGTACCTATTTGAAGCGTGTATATAACGATTGAATGAAAACGTTAGACAATAAAAATGCTAGTCAGGCGGATGAGGCAATCGAGTTGTCACCTGAACGAGACACAGGGCCTACTTATAACTCTCCTGAGGTAACGAAAATGGAGCAATAAATTTCGTTTTTTCTCAATAAATCCGGAAAATGATCGCGTTCTTAGCGGGTACGAATTGAAACTTGCCATCAATTTGTGGGGTTGTTTTCATTGTTTTCAGTCTCTCGAGATGTATACGTGATGCAATCACTTTCTAGAAGGCGGGTTCAGATCTTGGGATTGGAATAAAGTTTTGAAAGTTCATTGACTATTATAAAAATTGGAAGATTCTCTTGATTGAAAATAGTTCAGAAATTTTCGATTACATAATTACTCACCGATTCCACACATTTGAGATAATTTCAAAGCATTTTCATTGTGTATTACGTGAATAATAATTCACAGTTTTGGAAATTGTATTCTGGAATTATATTTCTTCCATCCCAATCTTCTTTGTGTACCTCAAAATAGAGGAGGTTATCACTTGCCAATTTTAAATTATCCCCAGCTGAATTTTGAGCAAGCTATCTCTCAGTTTATGTGATCAAGTTACATGGTAATCAAAGTTGTCTTTCAAAGATAATGCTAGCCGGGGTAATTCCTGATTCAAATCTATTATCTACTTAGGCATACTAAGGTTGAAAGCAGAGCCGAATTGAGGTAGAAGTAGGCCCAAGACACAGTGGGCATGAGCCTCTAGACCTGATTCTTATATTTGTGTTAATATAAAAAATAAAATTTACAGGGCTTTTGTCAGGTAATACGCGGCTATAGCACATATATGAAACATACCACGTTTTTTTTAGAGTTTTCAGTTTTGACAAGGCAACCTCCGGATAAACATCTTCCATATATCATATTAACAGTATAATAATAATAATAATAATAATATAACTTTATTCAGGATAAATAAATACAGCTAAATGGCTGTTAGGAGTGAATAAAGTACTGTAAGGAATGAGTGCAAGCACTCGTTTTCCATAAAAAAGATAAATGAAAAAAATAAAAATAAATATATAAAAAATACAGATGAATATAAACATAACAGATGAGATACATACGTTCCAATAACAAAAAATGAATGATGAGATCCAGTTGAATACTAAAATATAAATACATGATATACAGTGTGACCTATTTGAAATAGAACCACCCCTGTAGAATACGCATTTTCCAGTCATTCTCAAAAAAAAATTTTTTTGAGTATCAAGCATAAAAAACTGTAGCTTGACACAAATTTTCATAACTTTAGTTTTATTTCCAAGGCACTCTATGGTTTTTTTTCTTCGTCAAAAACGGCAAAAGTTCATTAGGCAATTTTTGTTTTGAAATTTGACTACACCACTGGATTCGTAGTCGATATAAATGGAAACCATGGAAATTTCATGAAAAAATATTGGTTAGCAACGAAGTTACAACAACTTTAATTTTGGAAACAAAGTATTTGATTATAATTTTTATTTAGATTATAGACATATTTAAGATCTGGCAACACTGTCGATACAAAGTAGAACACCAGTGAATTTGTACAGCGAAAATCCGAAGTCAATAGCTCATTCCGTTCTACAGTTATGTAGAAAGTATGGTAATGTGAGCGATTTGTGGTGTACTAAATCACAGCCTACTATTGATTTAGTACAATACCTATGCCTAATGTATTAGTTCAGCTTTCCTCAAATTATTGATGCCTTCTCTAGAAGCTTGTTTTAGTTGAGTTTTGCAGAATTCAAAAGGAACATTTTTTGTCCTGCTTTCTGTTTTATTATTGAATAAATAATTATGATACTTCAAAACTTGATTCGGTTCATTTCGTTTTTATCGGCTATGGAAGACTGCATAACTTAATAATGAATTTTTAATTTTCTGTTATTTTCGAATGCACTTTCAACCTAATAAATGATTTTAAGGGAATATGATTTACAAATCCAGTGGCGTAGTCAGATTTTTATCACAAAATCGCTTTCATTTATAACGACTACGAATCCAGTGGTGTAGTCAAATTTGAAAACAAAAATTGCCTAATAAACTTTTGCCGTTTTTGACAAAGGAAAAAAACCATAGAGTGCCTTGGAAATGAAACTAAAGTTCTGAAAATTCGTGTCAAGATACAGTTTTTGATGCTAAATGCTAAAAAAAATATTTTCGACATTAACTGAAAAATTTGTATTCTACAGGGGTGTTTCCATTTCAAATGGGTCACACTTTATAATAAAATAAAGTAATAAAAATACAATAAAACACAAAGACCCATAGTTAAATACTATGAGATACAATAGAATAAAAAAATACAATTTAAGGTGTAAAGAACAGGTTGCAGTTACAGTACAGTAACAGTTTGAGTGACTATGATTTGCTTATATATATATAGCACAAATAAACTATTTGTTAGTCAATTATTTTCACAATAGAAATATAGCTCTACGAATGTTTGTTCGCATAGGTACAAAAGCAGAACTTTCTTATTCCATTTCTACATGTGAACAAACTGATATTTCACCCTTCATGACAATGTAATGAGACACATATTTGAAGGCTGTTAAAATTACCCAAATAATTCTAAATTTGTCGAAACACACTTCCAAAACCTTTCAAGACGAATCAAAATAGTGCTGACATAACCATCCATTTTTCATATCGCCATAGTCAAGTGGAAACATGAACAAAAATCAAGGTAACATCCTATGGTGACGATTTAAAAAACTAACTCCTTCAACTTTCAATTTTTTTTAATGAAAAACACGAAATATTCTTGAATGACAAATATTCCTCGCATAATATGGAGGATGTTTAAATTCCAATTTTCCCTCGTACATTACAGGAGATTTCCAAGGTTTGACACTTGGGTTCAGAGGCTGTGAATGAGATTTTTGTAAGTGCCAAGGGTCCTCGGCGGTCATTCATTAATTATAAGAAAAGGGTTGCGAATGGTAGTCGGAGAGTGGAAATTGTGAATTATATCTCGACGTTTATTATTTAAGTTAATTTGGATCCAGATTTCTTTTAAAATTCATTCATTTTGTTGTACCTTTTACCCTTTTCAGAGACCCTCGCATTCTTTTTTATTGTATAATTTCATTAGTGTTACAAGGGATATTTCTGATCGTTTGCAATTCGTATTATTTCGTTCTTTTCTCTCCCCTCCCTTGTGTTGGTTGCGTTAACACACATTTTCTGTGATTCAAAATAAAAATGATAACAAAATTTTCAAGACAAGCTTTCATACAAATGCACTAAAAAGGAAAAAATAATTTCTTTGATTGTTTGACCTAGGTTATTTATTCTGTGAGTAGCCATCTTGAATTAATGAATTGAGACAAAAACATCATGATCTCCGACCCCAAAAACCCCTACATACCAATTTATATTGGAATCGGTCTATAACCACAAAACTCCTCGCCATATTGGAGCCGCCATCTTGCATTTATGAATTTTGTCAAAAAATCGTGATCTCTGTCTCCGAAAACCCCCACATACCAATTTTGAATATTATGAACACCTGCCAAATTTCACGTTAATCGGACAACTACAAGTGCGTAAAATTTAACTTGTAAGATTTGAACAGAATAGAACTTCATTCAACTACATTATATATACAAAAATACATTGGTAACAAGTCAAAATGGGCTAGTAACTCCCCAAAACATTCACAAGTGTGTATAAAAACAAAGCTTAAAATTTAACTAATGTAAAGTGTAAAGATAAAACTAATATGAAGGTATATATATTTCTTGACTAACAATATACAAAACTGGAGAAATCAGAATCCAGTAATAAAATAGTTATTTATGTAATAAGGATCATAAAGACGATCATTATGGTACAAGTCGTGAATGTTATTGGGCGAGGCGTAGCCGAGTCCGATAACACGACGTGTGCCATAATGATTGTTTATGATTCGATTTACATACAAAATTTTATCTGATGGCATTTATATTAATACATTTTCGAAAAATTAAAAACTTCATTTTTGACATGTCACAATGACAAGGAGTAAGTAAGTATATGTGTAGTTTCAAATATTAGTAGGTTAGTGAGCTGTGCTTTGCCACTTCCTTGACAACGTCAGGTTGTAACGGCAATATTTATTTATCTGCTGTCAAACACAATTGTCACGTAGAATTGAATATAATTTGAATAATAATGAGTGATTCTGAAACTGGTAGTTTACCTTCTGATTTGGAAGAAATGACGCGAAATATCGTGGACTCCCTTTTGCCGGAAAAATCACGGAGTGTATATGAAATAGCGTAATTTCATTATGGTACTTAGTACCATAATGAATTTATTATGGCACTAAGTACCATAATGAGCTTTCTTATGTCATCAAAATTGAGTGACATAACGTTGTCATTATGACATGTCATCAGATAAATTAATTTATGTCAGCGATTGTTGACAAATATTCTCCAATGGAATAATAGTTCAACAAGTGCAAAAAGTAAGTGTTTATTGCACTCGACGCGCAATAATCACTTTTTGCACGAGTTTTATACAATATTTTTTCTACGTTCATGCAAAAATCAAAAAACTGTTTTATTTAGGTGGCACAACGTGTGGGAAAATAAAAAGCGTAATTTGATAATTAATTAGCACTTTCGATTTGCATTGATAAAGTTAGGAACTAATACCTATATTAGGAACAATTCAACTCGAACTCTATTTTTTATAAATTGCATTTTCTAGTCATTCCGTAATCCAGTATGCAAGAAATATGATTGAAAATAGAATGTTTGAAATGTAATACAATATCACAGAAAATGGACAAAAAATGGCGTCGATTTGAACTCTTATGTTTGTCATGATCACAAAACGCTGTAATAGACTGACATATGAGTGTAATGAACATTTTATTGCACGAGTGCAATAAATAACCAGTTTTTCCACTAAATCTAGTTCAATAAAGTCCTGTTTTTTGCATACACGTAGATTTTTGAAGAAGGTATTTTCTCAAAATTGATTTGAACTTCCCGCATATTTTATTGTGACCGGCAGTACATTATATAACTGGACATTTATGGAATTCTTTTGGGATTTGACTAATCTTACTTATGGATAGCTGTCAACATTTTTGTGTATCTCGATGATCGTGTGATAAATGTACTGTGAAGGAAGAGACAATATCCCTAATTCAATGAAGATTGATTTGCAATGTTTACGATATTCAGCATGTGCAATTATAAGCATTCGTTTTTCTGCAGTCGAAAAATATTCAAGGCATACCCTGAGTTGCCCCAGAGGATGATTCCATAGCTAATTGTGGAGTGGAACATGGAAAAATATACTGTTCTGAGTGTAGACAAATTGGTGATACTTTTTAATTGCCGTAATAGTGCTAGATAATCTGCTGCTCAAGTGATCAATATGACTTTTCCAGCTTAGTTTATCATCTATTGTTATTCCTAACCTTTTTTTCATTCACTGCTAGTACCAGGAGTCGCTTTTGTTGAAAAAAAATGATTTCTATGTTTTATTTGTGTTTATTTTCAAGTTGTTTGCTGAGAACCACTCTTCTGCCTTGTTTTCTAGTTGTTCTGTCGAGTGTGTCAAGTTTGTTACCGAATACTCTGAAGTCATGAATGATGTATCATCAGCAAACAAAATGCTCTTGCTGTCATTCAAGTACTTACAGATTTCGTTTACATAGATGACGAATAACAGCGTCCCAAAAACTGAGCCTTGGGGATCCCCATAATTGACCATTTTGTAATCAGATTTGACAATGATGATGATTTGATTATAAACCCACAGACAGACATCGGGACAGGTGAAACTGAATAATAGCTGTGAATATATGTCATTATACTTTCTATTCGATATATTGAAATTGTAGAATTCAGCCAAAAATATTTTAGTACTGCATTTTTAGACCGAATAATTTCGTAGATACAAACAGGATAATTTCAAGGTTCCATTCTGGGACCGGTCTTATTTTTGTTATATGTAAATTGTATTGAAAACATCCACGTTACTATGTATGAAGACGATAGATGAATGTGATGAGATTTTGGAAATAAAATGTAATGAATTGATTCAATCCTTAGCATCGTGGTCGTTTGAAAATTATCTCAGACAGGTTTCATAATAGGCAAAGAGTCTGTTATAAACCTGACCTTATAGATAATGATGTCCCAATATCTAGCACAAATAGCTTTGTTGAATTTTTGGGAATGAATATTGATGAACATCTTAATTGAATGATCCATTGTACAAACCTAATTTCCATTGTTCAGTTCCAATGTTATTCATTAGAAAATTCCTATAATCAACTGTGCTGGTGTATGGTGGAAAGTCGTATTCGTTATGGTGTTTGTTTCTGGGATTGGTTAAGCATGATAGATGAAGTATTTATAGCTCAAAAGGTGCACATAACCATAGCAAAAGTATATTAATTATTAATGATTATATCTATTTGAACTATGCCTTCATATATTTAGGAACAAAAAAACATTCCCCAAGAAATCTTGATATCCATCAAATGAATATTTGTAACCGAGAAAAAGTTCATCTACTTTTATTTAAAAACATTGTTGAATTTCAACTCCTAACCAAAGAAACTTAAAGAATGATCTTCACTGTCTATTTAAAAAAAACTCAAGGAATTTTCAATTGTGTTTATTCGACAAAAGAATACTTTACTACAAACTAGGGAATCAAGTAGTTTTTATTGCTAGATACTCTATTGTGATTCCTGTATATATATATATATATATATATATATATATATATATATATATATATATATATATATATATATATATATATATATATATATTATAGACTACTCCAATTCAATCCAATTGTCATATGGAAATAAAAATATCATTATTTAAGTTTGGAATATACCAAAATGTGTGTTTTGAGTTATAAGGATCAGAATGAGTGATACATTGTATATCATCATCATTTGAATTTTGAATTGACTGTAATAAATTTTGATTGAGGAACTTCAACATTGGAAAAAACCTATTGGTTCATTCCAATTTGCATTTTTCTTCTCAACAAATCGAGTGGAAGTTCGCAGTAGAATGAAATATATCCTACAAGATTATTCGCCATCTGGCGAGACGAGCGATAAGAACGACACATGAGGAGACAATAACGAAAAGTTTGCTGAAAGTATCATGTGAAGGCAGAGGTAATGACTTGTAATAATTGCATGTCACGAACATATATCAGTCATATCTCTCCCCATTTTTGTACCGTTTGTTCTCGAAGTAGAGACAAATTCGCTTATGCCTCATTTGACTGCGAAAATTTTGATTCGTTTTACTTGACGGATTTTCGGGGTAGTTTCTGTTTTTTTTTTATTGAACATTTGGAACAATTTTGGAAATTATTGAAAAATGAATCTCATACTCTACTCTCATGTCGTTGGTATGATATCACTCCCTATCTCAAGCGTTCTGGTAAATATATCTCCAAGTTCGAGTATGTAGAGTATATCCATTCTTAGTTGGATGAGGTTAGGATTCATCACCCACCCCTGATAAAACATATTAGGATTTACGCTTCGATCGAAGATGCCGACCATAGCTGGAGATTTATCCTTTTATTTCAATTGTAACTTTGCCTATTTTCTTGAACAAATTTCAGTAAACTATCTGGAAAAGGAGATTATTAAAGGATTCAGAAAAGATGTCTACTCATAACATTTTTTGTTAAGTCTATTGAGTGATAATAAGAAACGGTCCGAAAGTTAAAAATAATTATATTTTTTGTATCTAAGCAAAAATATTGTAACCGTTTTTTGATATCACCTTGGGCATGGAATTTCTTGGTATTTGAGTCCAAGGTGAACACTACTTTACTGGCCCCATCAACTTTTTTAAATTTTCGATTTTTTTGTTTTCTTTCCAGATAATGATCTACGACATATCCTTGTTTTCTCAAGATTCCTTTTGTGTTGATGAACAATTAGATTTCGTACACCTAAAACATTTGTATAATTGTTTTTTATGGAGACTGTGTTGGATTTGAAGGAAAATTTAGGATTTCCGTTTCTCCATGTTGTATGAAAAATAAAATTTGGAATTCGAGGAAATTCTTCCAGATGTGGAAATAATTTATTTTGTTTCTTATTGAAGTTTTCTACCGAAACGAATATCTTGCATTGGGAATTTTCCACAATTCCAGTTTCTTTGAAATCCAAAGCCATACCGGTGTTTCACATTCAAGAATGAATCATGAAACAGTTGCTGATTGCTACTCAAGTCCGTTGAAATGATTTCTTAGCCGTGAAACCGACGTATGGCCTCACATTTAGAAGATCTTCGTTGAGTGGAAACCCATTTTCTATGAGTTGTGTAAACTTCCCAGTGAAACATTTGAGTTAAAATCAAAATGTGATCATTTTGCAATTGAACGCATTTGTTTTTTCCACATCTGAGAAACCTTCCTCTCAATTAAAATTTCATTTGTCACATAAAATCGAATTATATAAATAGTTATATATTTTATAAACATTTCTCAAACCAATTAGAATTGATTAAACTTCTTTTTCTCAGTTTTTCAAATATGAGAATATTATACTCAGCTCAAATTTGCTAATTCCATACCAGCAAATGCTTTGAAATTGGATTGATATTGATTATTACAGTCAGGTAACGCAGACATTAGTTATTGTCTGCTTGACCCACCCTGTACTGATGAGGGGCAAATGCCCCGAAACCGGTCTAGAGGTGGTCAGCCTGAGTGAAGTGGTTAATATTGATCCATTTTGCAACAAAAATTTGCAAAGTACCTTGTAGGACTTTGCACGTTTATCCATCGGATGTCATTCAACGTCCGTCGAGGCATTAGCCAGGGAAGTAGTTGTTTTTTGATGCATATGCTACCAACATACACCTATTGTATAGGTTTTGTAGTCAGCTGTCTTGAGGAATAGGACATTTTTCATTTTCAATGAAATTATGGCTGGCTATCAAGAATGTTACAGGTTTCTGTCTTATTGCAGATTATACTTTTCTTTTTTGCACTAATTTGTTGCTCATGGTCATGTGAGTCACTAATTTGGAATAAATTCGGATTTATCAAAAAATTGCACTTTTTCGAGTAAAGAAAACTGGGTTTTTCCACTTCGCCAATGTACCATTTTTCTTATTCCTCACAATTGTCATTTTTGAACATTGAAAAAGAGTTTTCCGAACTTTGGTAACATCTTTGAAAACGTACGAGATATCATTACAAAATCACTTGAAAATAGCAAGCAAAATACATTCACTTTACTGTTTAATCTTCGGTGAAACAAATTCAACAAATGATAATTATATAAATTAATCTAAGAAATTATTCTGACTTTTTGTTTAATAATGATCTCCAAACTTTCTAGAAGGTAGAGTTTACAAGCTTTCTTTTTTATAAATAATATTTCGAACTATTAAATAATAAATTACACCGACCGACAAATTAACATTTTTGGAACGTTGTTTTCATTTGAGTGTTAAATATCGTTAATTTTGACTGTTCTGAACACAGAAATACCTCACTTCAGGTTTTTCTATAAAAGGAAAAAAAACGTTTATTTTAAAATTAAATTACAATCATTACTATAGGACTATTTCTTTTGCGCTTCTCAGTAAAATTACGTCTGGGTATAATTTTTTTGTGAATATCATCAGGAATATCACGTTTCAGTGACCAGCGGTAATCGGCCATCATATTCACATTCCATCAACCTTGGTACCAGATTTCTTTATTCAAAAGATCGCAACATCATGTGGCTCCTTTTTCCTTACTCCGTATGATCAGACTGAGCTATATGACCTACCTATAAAATTGAAAAATAAGTTTTCTTCAGGTCACGATGAAGTACCCATGTTTCTCTTGAGAAAAACACTCCATATCCTATCCACTCCACTTTTACATTTGGAGAATCTATCATTTTCCACTGGCAATTTTCCAAATATGTTGAAAATTGGAAAAATTTCACCAGTTCTCAAAAAGAAGGACAAACATTCAGTAGAAAACTATAGACCAATAACAGTTCCATCAAGTTTCTCAAAGGTTTTCGAATACGCGTTCTTGAACAGGCTTCTTTCTTTCTGTCATAAATTCAATATTTTCTCCAGAAGCCAACATGGTTTTCTCAGTAAGAGATCAACCACAACAGCAGTTCATTCATACTATGATAGAATAATCGAATTCATTGAGACAGGCGAGTGCCCTGTGGGAATCTTTTGTGATCTTAGCAGGGCATTCGACTGCGTCAATCATTCTATATTACTCGAAATATTGGATAAATATGGTATCAGAGGGCTACCTCTGCAATGGATATCAGATTATTTGAGGTATAGAAAACAGTATGTCACTGTGAGCAACAAAAATTCTGAAATGAAGGACATTGATCTTGGTGTGCCTCAGGGCTCAGTTTTGGGCACAGTATTGTTTATTCTTTTTATTAATGATTTGAGTATTTTATCAGTACCGGCATCATTAACTTTATATGCAGATGATACATCTGTGATCATATCAGATAAAACCGATCTAGCCTTGACATATAACTGCAACACAGTTTTCTCCAGATTGCACGAATGGTATTCTGCAAATAAGCTGTTTCTAAATGTTGGAAAAACACAATCCATAAGGTTTCATAATCGTCAAAAATTGTGTCAAGATATCACATTCGGTTCAGATGATGCCTCAGCGCAATATGTCTCTAGTAATAGTAACGTTATAACGTTTTTAGGTTTTCAAATTGATTCATGTATAAACTGGAAAAGTCACTGTCAATCACTGATATCAGAAATGAATTCACTATCATATCAATGCAGAACCACTAGGAACGTGTTGGAAATAAATCAGCTGCTTTCACTCTACTATGCACAAGCTGAAAGTAGATTGCGATATGGTATATGCCTATGGGGTTTATCTGTATCCTCACACGATGTTTTTATTGCCCAATGGCGAGTTTTGCGTTCTCTCGTTGGTATATCGGGTCGTACAAGTTGCAGGGATGTATTCAAGTACCATAAAATTTCAACACTTCCTTCATTATTTATTTTTGAACGCTCTGTTTACTCATTTGAGAATAGAGGTACTTTATTCAGTACCAATAAAGTCAGACATCAATTTAATATCCGAACAAAAAATTACCTTCAGGTACCTTTTAATAAATTTAGCTTTTCATTCAACTCTCCTCCCTCTATGGCGCCCAGGGTATTTAATAAACTGCCAAAATATATAAAAGAAAGTAAATGTATTGAATTATTCAAAATACAATTGCGAGAATTTCTACTTGAAAAGTGTCTGTATAGTGTTGAAGAGTTTATGTCGTAGAACCATTATGTTTTGTTTATATGCTTTTATTCTGATATGTCGTCATGTTTCTTTTAGAATGTTCTTAGGACAATTTTGATTGGGGTTGATAATTTCTACTTCAAAGCTGAATTCTGAATTTTGAATTGTGTGTTTCTATGTGCTTCTATGTTTTTATATTTACCTAGATTTAAGTGTATGACTCTTCCTATGCGATGTTATGTTGTCTTCTGGAAAATAAAGATCTTATCTTATCTTATCTTACCTTGTTTCCATAGTTTTGGTGTCTTGATGGAACGGTTCTCCCTGTTCTTCACTAAAATCACCAAGATTTTCAGGAAAAAAATCCAGATGTGAATCTAGAAATTGGAGTTGTATACTCATATTGCAGCCCAATTCTTCATATTTATCCAATAAAGTTGCAACGATATTTTTATAGGGTGTTTTTGATTTCCTAAGAAATCGTTGACAACGTTTTTAAAGCCAGCCAAGCTTCTAATTCAGTAGTATTCATTGTTGCATCAAATTCCCCGTCTTCCATCAAAGATCTGATTTGTGGTCCATCGAATACCCCTTCTTTTATTTTTGCATTGGATAATCTTGGAAATTTTTGACCCAGGTATTCAAAACCATCATTGTCTTTGTTCAATGCTTCAACAAATTGTTTCATCATACCCACGATTTGAGTTGTATTTTAATGCCAAAGTAAGCATTATATGCATTATGCACAAATTCAGCAATTTTTTGTTTTCGCTTTGAAATCATAAAATTTCCACAAATGTAACAAAATGTATCCACACCATTTTGACACTTTCTTTAAGACATTTTGTTTTGGAAATGTTGTTCAGTCACAAATCATTATAATATTCAATAAATATCAAAAGTAAAACATTAACCCTTTTTTTAAATAATCACTCTAATATTTCAGTATAAATTTTGTAAACAGAGTTACTGTAACGGCTTATTCTCATGTAACCCTTAATAACTGGGTGTGTCGCTGTTGCAACTAATAGATTTTCTCACGAGAGGTCGCACAATTTGAAAAAAGAGCGCCAAAACTTTATAATTACACTTATTTTTATTAAAACAAATAAAATTGCCAATCTATTAATTTTAATTAGAACCTGAGGTGATACGAAAAAATGAGGTCTGGTTTCGTCGTCAGCACTACAAAATTGGTAGAAAAAATTAATAATATTTTAAACAAGGAAAATCATGTCGGCCGGTGTTATAAGTATTAGTACCACTTACATTGGTTCTTGTACAATTCAAAACAGATTTGCTTGAGGCAGAAATTTTATGTGGATGGTACTTTCGACTACTGCAGAAAAATTTTCTTGCAGTTGTTCACCATACAGAGCTGCCTCTGCCAAGACAAACACCACACCGCTGTTCTACCAATAGATTCATCATATATACCCCAAACACTCGATAAAGTATAATCTGTAGTGGTTTACGGTCATTTATGCTATAAGCGGTCAGCAAAGTTATAGACTGGTTTTTACGCGGGAATAGTTTTAACTCAATTTGGGATACTGTATACTGGGAATCATATTTATTTCTCTTTCCGGATTTCCTCACAATTCAACGTTATAATATGCCCGATTTTGAACGAACCCTATATTTTGAATCGAATATGACTTTATTCAACTGAGAATGGATATGCTTTAAGAGTTTAATCTCACGGTTACCTTTGTAAGTCAATTAGTTAGCAATTCCTAAATATCCTTTGGGAATATTAACAAGCATTTATTGGTGTGGCCTCTTTCTCTGAATTAAATAATAAGATTGAAGTCATTGACCAAAAAATTGCCTCTTATGTAAAACATTCGTGAGATGCTTGATATCAGTTATCTTAATATCATTATTAAAAGTAAGTGAAGAAAGGTTGGTAATTTTTAAGAATTATTTTTCGACATTCCACAAATGGAATCTGTTCGAAATGTGGTTCAAACTCCACCTGTCCCCGAATCGACACCTCTCGAATATTTTCCTTCCATCGAATGTCTCATTAATCTTCCGGTCACACATCCCCTCGCATCGCTATCCGCTCGCATAAAGAAACGGGGTGCACACACACAAACCGAGTTAAGACTGGTCCGAAACTTGTTCAAAGGAGCCAAGAGTTTGTGCAAGAAGACGCCCAACATCATACCTGATCGCAATCCCAAACCGCAATTCCTTTGGTATGTATCGTAGGTGGCTGGATTAGAATGAGACACGTGCCTAGCCGCTGCATAAATACATGACAGATGGATCTTTGTATACAGGGTGTTGGAAAACTTCATTCCATATATATATATATCCAAATTTCTATGTTGCCTAAAATATTTTTCCCGAAAACTCTCGTCCGCGTAGAATTTCTTTTTTTCTATGTTTTCCTTTATGTTGTTCCATCTAGACTATGCTTTTGACTCCTTCCGCTTCCTGTTGTCCCGTTATCCCGTTTTCCTGTTATCCCATTTTTTCCTTATCCCGTTATCCCGTTTTCCCGTTATCCCCTTATCCTGTCATCCCATTATCCCGTTTTTTTGTTATCCCGTTATTCCCGTTATCCCATTTTCCTGTTATCCCGTTTTTTCTTTATCCCGTTATCCCGTTATCCCCTTATCCTGTCATCCCGTTTTTTCGTTATCCCGTTATCCCGTTATCCCGTTTTCCTGTTATCCCATTTTTTCATTATCCCGTTATCCGTTTTCCCTTATCTCCTTATCCTGTCATCCCGTTTTTTCGTTATCCCGTTTTTTCGTTATCCCGTTATTCCCGTTATCCCATTTTCCTGTTATCCCGTTTTTTATTTATCCCGTTGTTCCGTTTTCCTCTTATTCCCTTATCCTGTCATCCTGTTATCCCGTTTTCTCGTTATCCCGTTATTCCCGTTATCCCGTTATCCGGTTTTCCTGTTATCCCGTTTTTTCTTTATCCCGTTATCCCGTTCTCAATTTATCGTACTACAATTATTATATTCGATTGCCATCTTGCAACCCTATTGCGCATATGTGGATAAAATAAAATAAAATAAAAATAGCGCTGGAAAAATAGGGGTTGATCGTAGATGGGTGAAAATTTAGGGTGGTAT
Source organism: Gonioctena quinquepunctata (assembly GCA_018342105.1). Lineage (NCBI taxonomy): Eukaryota > Metazoa > Arthropoda > Insecta > Coleoptera > Chrysomelidae > Gonioctena > Gonioctena quinquepunctata. Next base: position 999,780 of record JAFIRS010000012.1, read on the forward strand.
GTATTTTTGAATGCTGTATCATAAAAAAATAAAAACAACAAATTTTATTGAAAAAATAAAATAAAAAATTTAGGGGTGGACCACCCTCAACATTTGGGGGGATGAAAAATAGATGTTGTCCGATTCGCAGACCTAACCGATATGCACACAAAATTTCATGAGAATCGGTCGAGCCATTTCGGAGGAGTTGAATTACAAACACCGTTTTACGAGAATTTTATATATAAGATATATATATATATATATATATATATATATATATATTTATATATGTATATATATATATATATATATATATATTTATATATATTATATATATATAATATATATATATAATATATTTATATATATTATATATATATAATAATATACCTACATACAGTGCTTCTCAAAAGTCCCCTCCCCCCTCTAATTTTTGGAACGATTATACATAATAATAATAATAATTTTTTCCAATTACTCGGAATAAAGGTCTGATTCAGTCAATTCATATAATTTCTCTCAACGACGTTTCGACATGGTATTTGTCATCATCAGGTTAAAACAAAATTATTTTATTTGAATTTCTGCGTTCGCATTGTAGGAACGTTATTGTAGGTGTGATTTCGAAGTCGAAGTTATCGGGAATCTCGATAACTTCGACTTCGAAGTCACACCTACAATAACGTTAGTACAATGCGAACGCAAAATTGAAAAAAATATTTTGTTTTAGACTGAATATTATTTACATCATCTTTTGGTACTGCACATATAATATCATCAACATATTTTTTAAGAAAAGGGAGTCTAAATTGTTATTTTCAATAACTATAATCCTTTCATACAATTTACGGTTGAGAAAGAACATAATAACTCTGTACCCTTCTTAGATACTCTCCTAATCAGAACATCAGAAAACACTATAATACTGGATTGGTACTTAAAACGCACTAGTTCAGGAAGATACATGAACTACCTTTCCAGTCACCCTAAAAAAATTTAATTCAATCTAGTATTATGTCTTAAACATAGAATTGAGAAAATTTCACACCCAACATTAAGAGAGGAAAATATAAAATTATTATATGAAATACTTTCCAATAATTCATATCCTTCAAATAAAAAAAAAAAAATTATTATATAATACTACCTCTGATGTCATTCAAACAGAAGTCCATCAAAATAAACAGTTACATAATATCACATATTCGTCGATACCTCACATTCCTGAACTTTCTACTAAAATTATAAATGTATTCAAACATGAGAAAAACTTAAAATTGCACAAAAGAAAATAAAACCATTGGAAAACTTGTATACTAAATTGAAACAAAAAGATCATATCACCGAAAAGTACAACGTGGTTTATGAAATTCCTTGTTCAAATTGTAATAAAAAATATTTAGGCCAAACAAAAAATTGTTTAAAAGAATAGCATTACATAAGAGCAATTGTAAATTTAAAAAAAAATTTTCCTTAAAAAAGGAAAATTACATGTTGAAAAAAATTTGAATAAAAGACTTTTTTTAGAAATGGCTGAAATTAAATTACAAACTGATAATATGAATAAAAAAACTGATATTGATAACTTAAGTAAAATTTACTCGTATCTACTTTTACCAAAAAACCATTCTTCATTTGAAAATACCTGAATTAAAACATCTCTGTATATACCTATTTTATTTGACATCCATGATTAATGATTGTCAGTGATCAAGTTTTCCTGTCACAACATTTTTTAAGTTTTCCTTTGTACTTTTATAATTATATAATATGTTCCTAATCTTTGATGTCCGAAGAAAATCTCAAATTGCACAGTATGTATACTATTATTGCTTAAATATTTGTATGTCCATATTTTTACTTTGTAGCCCTCTAAAAAGCAAATAAAGATTTGCGAAAGCTCGGGTAGCAAAAAAGAGTGTACCTTCTTCAAGACCGAATCCCCGATAGATACTCATTCTATATATATATATATATATAATATATATATATATATATATATATAAATATATATATAAATATATATATATATATATATATATAAATATATATATATATATAAATATATATATATATATATATAAAGAAAAGGTAATCTTGACTGACTAGTTGAACGAAAATATCCAAACAAATCTTGAGGATGCAGTCAAAAATTGGACTAGGTTCTTTGTTATATCGTCGAGCTTTATCAAGACTTCTAGAACGCATTTTGTTAACCAACAACAGCATTTTCACAAAAACCAAAACAAAATTAAAAAACAGAAAAATCAAATGCGGTATATAATAGTCCCTGTCAGAATTGTAATCAAACTTATATTGAACAAACTAGGAATCTGGACGCATTAAGTCTTACAGAAGTGATTGCAACAGAAAGAAGTTACCCTATGCGCTTTCTGAACATGTTATTAAGAATAAACATAATATGTTTTATGACAAAGTCAAAATTTTATGCACAGAAAATAACTATCATAAAATACTTTTGAAAGAAACGGTTCATATTAAATATGATACCAATAGTAGGAACAACAAAATAGATGTGAATATCGTTCTGGATCTAACATCACACATGATATAGATTAGCCAAAGAAGTTATCACAACCTTCTTCTAGATTATTTACAATTTTTTTCAGTTTTCAAATTTCTGTCAAGATGAAGTTGGTATTATAATTGGTATGAAGCGTTTTCCCATGGCAACTTCTGAATGTTTGTTGTCTAGTTTCATTCAATGTCTGGTGCGACCTTCTCACACAATTAGTAATAATGATGATACGTTTCCATTTTGACGTTTTAGTGATTTTAACATTAAAACAAAATATATCTATGCCTGAAATAGTATTCGATCATCTTTATAAGTAGGTAACTGAATTGTATCTCACTAGATATAATGATATAGATTCTGGAGGGCCCTGACAGACGATGTACAAGCCCGATATCGATTAGACTTCTGGCGTTCTCAAGAATATCTCATTGCTTTGGTAGGCAAAAGGAATCATTGAGGAGTACGTGCTGTATATAAGAATGTTCTATCTTGGGGTTTCTCAATTAAGGTATCTGAGACTTAGGACGAAACTTTCTGAGTACGCTGAGATCGAACGCTGATTAGTTATACAAGGTTTGTGGTTTATCCCGCGATATTGGACCGGATGATGATATTAGCGTGGGATGTTTCATTTCTGCGTTTTGAATTTTAATTTTCGAAGAATTTAATCCTCCTTTCATGCTTGTGTGTCTTTCTACCGACGAAGGTTGAGAGATTCCACTTTAGCTTCGGGCTTAACGGATTTTCTAATGGAGGTTGGTGAAATCATCCGAAAGTTTTCAAGGGAAAATTGGTCTGATGCATGATGAATTGAAAATATTACTTTCCAGATTAATTTGTGTAACTTGTATCATAAGATTCAAATAGGTTATGATTACGGAAGACAATTTGATTACTTGGGTTGATGAGCTTCTACAAACTGAAAATGAAAATCTATTCAAGATCAAAATATAAATATGTATTACCTGATAGTGTACTGAGGAAAGGGAGTGTTTTAAAGGTGTTTTGATTATGAAGACTGTTCACATGTACAATATATGTACGATGGGTAAAAAATCTCTGGGAAAATAACTAACAACTACTTACCTTGCTAATACCACGACGAACATTGGATTATATGATAGCATGAAGTCCTTAGAAGGTTACTTTGCAGAAGAAAGTCAAACGACAAATAATAATTCGTGCTGATCACCTGTAGACTAGTTTCATGGTGTATGCCCTTCATCATCAAAGGATAGTTCAAATAGCATGTAGAGAACTGATATATCCATAAACTGTAGTGGTGGTTACATATACTAGAAGTGTTTGGTGCTCCTTTTTTTAATCTATAAATTTCATGGTTTTTCTTGCCTTTAAAGCTCTTCAGTTGTGAAATCTTGATATTTTGGGGGAAGAAGTTCCAAATTCTACGTAGCTATTCCTAAAAACTCATAAACTTGGTAGTTGGTTATTTTTTCGGGCAATATAGAAAAAGAATCATGATATGGAATGTTATTTTGATGCCGATAATCATTCTTTCATAAATGACACATTTTGAAGTGCTTAGGATCAGTACAAATTGAAAAGAATTACTGAAGGTGTCAGGTATCTTCCTAAATGCGATAGTTTCACGTGAAAAAAATCTTTTAAAAAAGTTGTCATTAAATCTTTCGCAAAAATTGCTCTAGTGGCTTGAAACGAGTACAAAAAGTAAACGTATGTAATTTAAAAAAATATATTTTTTAATACGGCCTCTATACTAATTAGCATTGTCATCATTTCAATTTTCTCTTGTATAGTATCACCATCGCTGTCTTCATTGTTCTCGGCTACATCATCGTCGTCATCGTCGTATTTGATTTCGTCCACCATGCCGCGCACACACACGGGTACAACACACAGTCAACGACTCGGAGCAGCCAATGGGAGCCAGAAACTCGGCGTCTACCCTCTTAAATTTCTACTTGAAAATAAACCATTGACTTCAATACGCGTAGCTCTATGAAGGATGCTAATACATGCAAAATGTTCCTACAACTCTCGTTTCCTTAACACGTTGAGTACGGCATGAGACCATGCGGATGACGCACAGCATATTTTCACTCAGACCGGATCGAGATTTATTAATTTGGGTGGTTTTTATGGGCATCAAAGTGAAAAAATCCGAAAAATTAATATTGTTTATTATAAGAACGTGAAGAAACAAGAAACGCATTACGAATACAATAGGCTGAAACAATACAAATATAATTGGCTAACATATTTAGGCCTCAGTAGCATTAGCATGGTTTTTCTCGTAATCGCCAATTTTCAATAAATAATACGACTTCTCCACTTGAATTACTGCATCAACTGAGCTTGAAATCGGCACCCGCCAGAAACCACGTGTTTGCGTCGTACATAGCCACAACAATAAATTGTTTCTAGCCAATCAGATGACCACAACGCATCATGTGATATTACATTGGTAAAGTAGAACCAGGAATCTAAGAAGGTTGTTAGTCAATATTAGCCGACGACCCTCATTATAACCTATTATTCGATATATATATATATATATATATATATATATATATATATGTATATATATATATATATATATATAAGTGTTTGTCTCTTAAAAGATTCCCGGGTCCGGATTAAAATATCTCATGAAATAGTTTGGCATTTTAATAATAGTGGGCTCTCCATTATATTTGGCTTTTGTTGACAGTTTTGTATTTAAATTTATTCGATAATAAAAAATCTCGTAAGGTTGATTTGGAACCCTTGGTAATGATATGTTTAAATGTGTGTAAATAATAAAATTTACTTACCTGGCCATCAGACTTTCAGTACTAATGAGCTATTAACGAGATTATAGCGATAATGGTCTATTTACGGTTACAAAATAAATTACAGATTTGGAAAACTAGAGTGTTTTGAGAACTGACCGCTTTCCAATTTCAGAAATAAAAGGGGGAAAGTTAAACAACATTTAGTCATTACCTACCTAATATTCCGTTGTCAGTTGTGTCTATTTTAAAGGGTCTATTCGATTTTTGTGTCGTGAAAAATGTGGCGTCCATGGGCTCATCCTGAAGCTAGTCGTAGTACCACTAGTCGACAAATGTTACACCCTCATGAGAAACAAATTATATTAAATGTTTATACTTCTCTTCTGGAACGTGGAATGTCCAAGGATCAAGCTGTGCAAGAAAGTGCTTCTTTAACGAACACAAGGTATTCCACAGTATTTAAAATAGTAAGTAACCCTATTTTGAAAAGAAAGAAACGAAAAAACTCTGGCGGTTCAAGGAAACTAGATGGCTGTGATGTAGATATAATTCGAAGAACAATATATGCTTTGTATAAAGAGCAAATTGTGCCTACACTAAATATTTTAATGCAATGCCTTAAAAATGATGGAACTGGTATTCAGTGTTGCAAAGAGACTTTAAGGAAGTCTCTTTTACAGAACGGATTTAAATTTAAAAAACTCACTAGTAGCAGAAAAATCATAATGGAATGTTAATTTAATTTTTGGCAAAAACGAATTTAGAGAATATGGTAGAACAGTAGTATATTTGGATGAAACTTGGTTCGATACACAGATATTCCAAACAAAAGTTGGGTAGACTCATTGACTTTGCCAAACTAATGGCCTCTATAAAGGAAAACGCATTACGATATTTCACGCAGGAACCGAATACCAAATGCGTTGTCTTTATCGGCAAAGAATATTAAGGACTCTTTAGTCGATTATCATGATGATACTACAGCCGAATTATTTGAAGACTGGTTCCAAAATAGACTCATACCAAATATTCCACCCAACAGTATTATCGTCATGGATAATGACACCAAAGCCACTATACAAGGATATATGCTAAATAATGATATGCACTATGAGGAAAAGTAACAGTTACTAGAAGTTTTACGCAGTTATTCGACAAAAAATAAATATTTTTGTGATTCATTGGCTGAAAGCTTGGGACATACGGTGCTCAGACTTTCTCTTTATCACTGTATGTTTAACCCAATTGAACATATATGGCATCAGCTTAAGTCAGCAGTTCGAAGAAATAATACTTCTCCAACCTTAAGTTCAACTGTGGTAGCTCTTATTCAAACAGAAACTGCAAACATTCCTGATAGCAGCTGGGCCAAGTGTGTTTCCCATATGAAAAAGGTGGAAAAGTCATATATGAATATAGAAAAAATTCCCAAAGGAAAGTTTTTTATCAATTTGGATGACGTGAGTAATTTTTGTTTGAAGGTTGTAGACGATGTGGTAACTTGATTACTATCGTTTCGGACGTCCATCGTATTAATGTATTTGAAATGTTTTCACGACGTTTCGAATGATTGTATCTGCCATCGTCTTCAGGTGAATACTGACAAGTTTAAGTGCTACTTACCAATTTATATAACTGTCGGCGCAATGATGCGTGCAATTCTGCCATGTGCAGCGGTGCGTGTAATTTCGCGCGGTGTGGTGGTGCGTGAAGTAATTTTGTTTATAAATACCTTTTATCGAGAAACTGAACTTTTTATAAAGTATAAAGTTTGACATTTTACATTAATTAGGTATATCATATATTATTATATAATATAATATAATTATTTACATATATATATATATATATATATATATATATATATATATATATATATATATATATATATATATATATATATATATATATATATATATATATATATATTGAATAAAAGTGACAAACAAAATTTAAAAAAAATTGCCGGCTGAGTGATTTTTTTTGTACAGCCGTACTCAACGTGTCCCATGAGTTTCAAAATTTATTGGTATTTAATGCTACGATATGACGTGTTCAATCAAGTACTATTCAAAATTTATGGAAATGCAGTACTGTATACCTATATACATGTAGAAGTAAATACTTTTTTCTTGAAAACCCTGTTTACCTAATGAATATACGTGCTTTCTTCGTCAAGATTCGAGCCCTTGTTAACAAACCTTATATATTTGGCTAAATCTTATCAGTGGTTGGAGATCATCTTCCTAGATCTTCTACTGAAATCGTCAATTCGACGATGATGTTGGAGTGAATAGGTATCGGGTCTCGACGGCCATTGATAAGTACGTTCGATCTTCGATTCATTCCAAAATGCACATTAAATTGTGGAAGGAAGGTATTCACGAGTGTGTGTCGATTCCTATGGCCTCGATAGCTCAGTGGTTAGAGTATATGTCTAGAAAACATAAGGTCGTGGGTTCGCCTCCCACTTGAGGATGCTTTTTTTCTTTAATTTAATAATCTGTCCATTATGCCACAATTTCCTTTTTCATTATTTCTCTCGGACAATAATTTCCCACTTTCACATTATTGAAAATGACCAAAATTATCTGGAGGATCAGCTGATATTTCAACAAGATGACGCTCCTCCGCACTTATGCTCGGTCTGTTCGGCAGTGCTTAGATCAACACTCTCCAGGTCACTGGATTGGTAGGCGAGGTTCTATCGAATGGCCACCACGATCACAAGACCTGTCTCCCTTAGATTTCTGTCCGTGGGGTCATTTGAAAAGCAGAATTTATGCTACCCCAACTGCTTCACTCGAAGACTTACGGCAACGAATCACAAAATAATGTTGCCAAATCACCCCAGAAATGCTCCAAAATGTACGAGGACGTTTTCAGCAGAATCTATATTATTGCATGGAAGTTGGAGGTGCGCATTTCGAGCAATTCTTAAGATAAGACTAATGTAAGTGAATTCAACTCTACACATAATATGGTTCATCTCAATTAAAAAACTGCACACCTTTGTTTAGTGAATTTAACGGGCTATCAAACGATGTGCCACTCGACTATATTCCCTATTCAAATTTCACGGGTTGTTCACCCCACTGCTCGAATGTTGAAGTGATTGTGCTGCAGGTAGAATAACAAAATGTTCCCCTCGAAACTAAAATCGACCTGTCCGAGCGTTTTTCCACATCTACAATATCATGAGCCGAAACCCCCATGTCAAGTTTTCGATGGGCCACCCTGTATATTTGAAACTTGCATTCGAGTTCCTTTCAGATATTATACATTTTTCAATTTTTTTTCGTAGGAGTTACTATCCGATTATATGATTGAATCGATTGGTGACTATCCAAGATTCAAAAGTATACAGTATAGATAGGTTATTAATTGATTTTCTAAAAAATAAAATCGCCATATTTTAATGTCGAACCAATACCTCAAGAAGATTCCTTCATGCGTGTAAAAGTTCCAAGTATGTTACGAAATATGGAACTCTTTTCATTTATTCTCAACTAAGCTTAGATAATCTTTAGTTTTTATTAACCGACGAAACCAAAAAGGTGGAGGTTCTCTAGTCGACCCGTATATTTTTTTCCATCATTTTTTTTATGTATGATCACGCATAACTTTTTACTGAGGCGTCCGATTCCGATGATTTGGATAGGGTGTACTTCGAAGGTAGCAAAATGAAAGATATTGATCACTCACCCTCTGAATTCTGGTCCGTTAACCGATTCTATCAGGCATAACTTTGTACTGGGTTCTTCGATTTGGATGATTCTTTTTTTAATAGATAGGGTATACCTTATATCTAGATTTCGAATGGAATTATATACCCTTACGGGTGTAAAATAGGAGATAATTGATTTTTCACTCATGAACATTGGCACACACATACGTAGTTGACAATGACAGATCGCTACTGACATTATTTCTGTTCCACATCCGTCAAAACCATTATATTCTATGAGAGGATGGAATGATATACAAAGTAATGAAATAAACTAACCAGAACAACGAAAATAATTTATATTACAACAAATAGTAAAAGTAGATAATCATATTATTTAACTGGTAATAGTTGAAGTAAGGTGCGTAAGTAAGTATTTTGGAAGTAATCAAAAAACAAGTAGGTAGTAATTAGTATATTTTAGTCATGAAAAATGAAAACTTTTTAACAAAAAATCAAACCGACGAAATACGGAACTGAAAAGTAAATAAAAACTTTTTAACTTCTGTGAATTACTGAACATTGGTGTTGTGAAGATGAACTATAAAAACTTTTTAACAAAAAAATAAACCGACGAAATACGGAACTGGAAAGTAAAAAATAAAATAAACCTTTTTAGTCTCAGTAACTAAGCTCCTAAACTAATGCAAGTAACTAATTTTGAGTCGGCGCCAAACAAACAAGCAAATGAATTAGGTAAGGCATAAAATGATGGCATCGAGTTGCGCGGTGACATTCTGATAATTTTTTTGAAGTAATTTAATAATGTTCGTTGATTGTTTGTTTGGTGCCGACTCAAAATTAGTTACTTACATTAGTTTAGGAGCTTAGTTACTGAGACTAAGAAGGTTTATTTTATTTTTTACTTTTCAGTTCCGTATTTCGTCGGTTTAATTTTTCCTCAAAAAGTTTTCATTTTTCAATTTTTTATTGCTAAAATATACTAATTACTACCTACTTGTTTTTTTATTACTTCCAAAATACTTACTTACCCACCATACTTCAACTATTACCAGTTAAATAATATGATTATCTACTTTTACTATTTGTTGTAATATACATTATTTTTGTTGTTCTGGTTAGTTCATTTCATTACTTTGTATATTATTCCATCCTTTCATAGAATATAATTGTTTTGACGGATGTGGAACAGAAATAATGTCAGTAGCGATCTGTCATTGTCAACTACGTATGTGTGTGCCAATGTTCATAAGTGAAAAATCAATTATCCCCTATTTTTCTACCCGTAAGGGTATATAATTCCATTCATAATCTAAATATAAGGTATACCCTATCTATTAAAAAAAGAATCATCCAAATCGAAGAACCTAGTACAAAGTTATGCCTGATAGAATCGGTTAACGGACCAGAATTCAGAGGATGGGTGATCAATATCCTTCATTTTGCTACCCTCAGGGGTGGATTTCATCTTTTAAATTCAGATGGGACTACCTTCGAGGTACACCCTATCTACTGAGAAAAGAATTATCGGAATCGGACGCCTCAGTAAAAAGTTATGCGTGATCATACATAAAAAAAAATGATGGAAAAAAAAATATACGGGTTGACTAGAGAACCTCCTCCTTTTTGGTTTCGTCGGTTAAAAATAAAATAAACTTTCCTAGTCTCAGTAACTAAGCTCCTAAACTAATGTAAGTAACTAATTTTGAGTCGGCGCCAAACAAACAATCAACGAACATCATTAAATTACTTCAAAAAAATTTTCAGAATGTCACCGCGCAACTCGATGCCATCATTTCACGCCTTACCTAATTCATCTGCTTGTTTGCTTGGCGCCGACTCAAAATTAGTTACTTACATTAGTTAAGGAGCTCAGTTACTGAGACTAAGAAGGTTTATTTTACATTTTACTTTTCAGTTTCGTATTTCGTCGGTTTAATTTTTTGTTAAAAAATTTCTATATGGCATCCTAAGAAAAGGAAACATTGTTGGGTTTTGTCGATTAGCAAATCAAATGTGACCCATATGAGGAGAGATATTATTGTTGCAATCGAAGAAGAGATGTAGTCAAGGAGCAAGGAATGTCTATTTCTCGCTTATATGAATTGAAAAATTTTAGGTAATTCGTGAGTTTAATTTTTTTAATTCTTCCAAAGATTTCACCGATATTAGTATTTAGCGAGATGGGTCCCAATTGTTAACCGACGAAACCAAAAACGTATATTTTTTTTCCATCATATTTTTTTATGTATGATCACGCATAACTTTTTACTGAGGCGTCCGATTCCATAATTCTTTTTTCAGTGGATAGTGTGTACTTCTAATTTGGTCCCATTCGAATTTAAAAGATGGAATCCACCCCTAAGGGTGACGAAATGAAGGATATTGATCACTCACCCTCTGAATTCTGGTCCGTTAACCGATTCTATTAGGCATAACTTTGTACTGGGTTCTTCGATTTGGATGATTCTTTTTTTAATAGATAGGGTATACCTTATATTTAGATTTCGAATGGAATTATATACCCTTACGGGTGTAAAAATAGGGGATAATTGATTTTTCACTCATGAACATTGGCACACACATACGTAGTTGACAATGACAGATCGCTACTGACATTATTTCTGTTCCACATCCATCAAAACCATTATATTCTATGAGAGGATGGAATGATATACAAAGTAATGAAATAAACTAACCAGAACAACGAAAATAATTTATATTACAACAAATAGTAAAAGTAGATAATCATATTATTTAACTGGTAATAGTTGAAGTAAGGTGCGTAAGTAAGTATTTTGGAAGTAATCAAAAAACAAGTAGGTAGTAATTAGTATATTTTAGTCATGAAAAATGAAAACTTTTTAACAAAAAATCAAACCGACGAAATACGGAACTGAAAAGTAAATAAAAACTTTTTAACTTCTGTGAATTACTGAACATTGGTGTTGTGAAGATGAACTATAAAAACTTTTTAACAAAAAAATAAACCGACGAAATACGGAACTGGAAAGTAAAAAATAAAATAAACCTTTTTAGTCTCAGTAACTAAGCTCCTAAACTAATGCAAGTAACTAATTTTGAGTCGGCGCCAAACAAACAAGCAAATGAATTAGGTAAGGCATAAAATGATGGCATCGAGTTGCGCGGTGACATTCTGATAATTTTTTTGAAGTAATTTAATAATGTTCGTTGATTGTTTATTTGGTGCCGACTCAAAATTAGTTACTTACATTAGTTTAGGAGCTTAGTTACTGAGACTAAGAAGGTTTATTTTATTTTTTACTTTTCAGTTCCGTATTTCGTCGGTTTAATTTTTCCTCAAAAAGTTTTCATTTTTCAATTTTTTATTGCTAAAATATACTAATTACTACCTACTTGTTTTTTTATTACTTCCAAAATACTTACTTACCCACCATACTTCAACTATTACCAGTTAAATAATATGATTATCTACTTTTACTATTTGTTGTAATATACATTATTTTTGTTGTTCTGGTTAGTTCATTTCATTACTTTGTATATTATTCCATCCTTTCATAGAATATAATTGTTTTGACGGATGTGGAACAGAAATAATGTCAGTAGCGATCTGTCATTGTCAACTACGTATGTGTGTGCCAATGTTCATAAGTGAAAAATCAATTATCCCCTATTTTTTCACCCGTAAGGGTATATAATTCCATTCATAATCTAAATATAAGGTATACCCTATCTATTAAGAAAAGAATCATCCAAATCGAAGAACCTAGTACAAAGTTATGCCTGATAGAATCGGTTAACGGACCAGAATTCAGAGGATGGGTGATCAATATCCTTCATTTTGCTACCCTCAGGGGTGGATTTCATCTTTTAAATTCAGATGGGACTACCTTCGAGGTACACCCTATCTACTGAGAAAAGAATTATCGGAATCGGACGCCTCAGTAAAAAGTTATGCGTGATCATACATAAAAAAAAATGATGGAAAAAAAAATATACGGGTTGACTAGAGAACCTCCTCCTTTTTGGTTTCGTCGGTTAAAATAAAATAAACTTTCTTAGTCTCAGTAACTAAGCTCCTAAACTAATGTGAGTAACTAATTTTGAGTCGGCGCCAAACAAACGATCAACGAACATCATTAAATTACTTCAAAAAAATTTTCAGAATGTCACCGCGCAACTCGATGCCATCATTTCACGCCTTACCTAATTCATCTGCTTGTTTGCTTGGCGCCGACTCAAAATTAGTTACTTACATTAGTTGAGGAGCTCAGTTACTGAGACTAAGAAGGTTTATTTTACATTTTACTTTTCAGTTTCGTATTTCGTCGGTTTAATTTTTTGTTAAAAAATTTCTATATGGCATCCTAAGAAAAGGAAACATTGTTGGATTTTGTCGATTAGCAAATCAAATGTGACCCATATGAGGAGAGATATTATTGTTGCAATCGAAGAAGAGATGTAGTCAAGGAGCAAGGAATGTCTATTTCTCGCTTATATGAATTGAAAAATTTTAGGTAATTCGTGAGTTTAATTTTTTTAATTCTTCCAAAGATTTCACCGATATTAGTATTTAGAGAGATGGGTCCCAATTGTTAACCGACGAAACCAAAAACGTATATTTTTTTTCCATCATATTTTTTTATGTATGATCACGCATAACTTTTTACTGAGGGGTCCGATTCCATAATTCTTTTTTCAGTGGATAGTGTGTACTTCTAATTTGGTCCCATTCGAATTTAAAAGATGGAATCCACCCCTAAGGGTGACGAAATGAAGGATATTGATCACTCACCCTCTGAATTCTGGTCCGTTAACCGATTCTATCAGGCATAACTTTGTACTGGGTTCTTCGATTTGGATGATTCTTTTTTTAATAGATAGGGTATACCTTATATTTAGATTTCGAATGGAATTATATACCCTTACGGGTGTAAAAATAGGGGATAATTGATTTTTCACTCATGAACATTGGCACACACATACGTAGTTGACAATGACAGATCGCTACTGACATTATTTCTGTTCCACATCCATCAAAACCATTATATTCTATGAGAGGATGGAATGATATACAAAGTAATGAAATAAACTAACCAGAACAACGAAAATAATTTATATTACAACAAATAGTAAAAGTAGATAATCATATTATTCAACTGGTAATAGTTGAAGTAAGGTGCGTAAGTAAGTATTTTGGAAGTAATCAAAAAACAAGTAGGTAGTAATTGGTAGATTTTAGCCACAAAAAATTGAAAAATAAAAACCTTTCAACAAAAAATTAATCCGACGAAATACGGAACTAAAAAGTAAAAAATAAAAAATTTTTAACAAAAAATTAAACCCACGAAAAAATCAACTGAAAAGCAAAAAATAAAATAAACCTCCTTAGTCTAAATGATAATTGAGCTCCTAAACTAATGTAAGTAACTGATTTTGAGTCGGCGCCAAACAATCTAGCAATTGAATTAGGTGAAGCGTATGATGATGGCAGCGAGATGCACGACTGCGTTTTGATGACTTCTTTCATAGATAATGATCTTCGATAATTGTTTGTTTGGCGCCGACTCAAAATCAGTTACTCACATTAGTTTAGGAGCTCAATTATCATTTAGACTAAGAAGGTTTATTTTATTTTTTGCTTTTCAGTTGATTTTTTCGTCGGTTTAATTTTTTGTTAAAAAGTTTTTTTCACTCCAAGTCCATTAGATAATGTCCTGTTTTCAGTGATGAATTAATTATATGAACAAGTGGAAGTGGATACCACGTGATTTTCTATCTTTTAATTTTTGTATTGCATTCATTAGTTCACTGTGGGATATTGGTCGGGTTTGAAAAACTATGGTATAGTTCACCATGAAGTTCAAATCACTCCCTATCGATGCCAACTTGATTGACGAATCAAGTGCTGAGAACACAACTACTCAGTTTTGGAGTTTTGTGTTTGCTCTCAGCTTCATTCTAGAATTCTCAATATATATATCGTCGAGATTTGCATATAAATAAATGAATATAATTTATGTATTGTACGTATAATGCGTTTGGGGATGATTCCAGCAGCGGTCCAGAATCGAGGGGGATTCTGCTTCTTTGTGACGCGGGACCAGTATCCAATCAAATTTCTATATCTCAGGAGAAAATTTCGGCGAATTTCCGATTGTGATGTATATGTATGTATAGAATACGTCAGTGGTCGTTTTGTTTCCATATGCATGAGTTCGGACGTGGACGGATGCCCTCATAGAATATGCCCGTCACTTGCGGTGTCGGTCATCCATCTGTCGAATATTCCTGGATATCGAATCAGTCGGGAGTTTTCTGGGGAGTTTCTAGACGGTCGAGTGACAGAGGTGGACTCAGGACCCGTTCAACACGTTGGCAAGGTTCAAGACAAAAAAACTCACACAATATTTCGAAAAAAAAAACATTGAAAGAACTATCTGTGTAAGTGAATATATCTCGGGGATATGAAAATATTTTTTTATAGGATTCAAATCGCCCAAAGAAATTTAAATTATCAGGTTGTTTGCTTTTCCTTGATACAGTGACGCAGAAAGTACGCATCATATGGAGAATTCTTTTATTAATAAATTTTGACAAATATCGATACGTGCCATCGCTTCTGCTTCAAAAGAAACCCCAAAACTCGTTGTACAGTGCCTTTCGTCTTTTCGTTTGGCGAAAAATTTGAAAAATTAAAAAATTATGTCCAAAACACACTCAATTGAAAGAATATCGATAAATGTTATCCGGAAAAGTTGTTCAAAATGACATTTTATAGCTATGTACGAGATCTGAAAAAAATCTGAGATAAAAAAATAGAAAAAAATGTTTTGCCATAAAAAAAAACAATTTGGAAAACTACATTTCTGACAAACAAACTCATTAGTAAAACCAACAGTGATATTTTGAATAATATTTTGTAAAGATTCGCAAGCTATTTCTATTTTATTCGTAGAAAATTTGAAATCTGAGAATTTGCCATGTGTTCATCTGCTTCATAAGAGGTCACTGAAATATCTTCAGGAATTATGATCCTGATACCGTTCATGATCAATGAAAGACCATGAATCTACACAATTCTAAGTGGTATTTTTCATTAGACCAAAAACTTGATTTAATTTTTGACATAAACAAGAACAAATTTTCAACTTTTCATTGTCAAACACATTATAATGAAATTAGAAGCTGAAATAATTATAAACCAAACAATTCAATACAAACTCGAAACTTTGTAATTGTCGTTTACTCGACATGTCTATCCTGACGTTCAATACATGTAGTTGTTCAGGATTTCAATTCTCTGGACACATTTCGCAGCATTTGTGGTGTAATGTTATCAATACATTGTCGTATTACTTCTTCTAAATGAATGAATAAAATGGCCGATGTTTGTAAACCTTACTTTTAAGGTACACCCATAAAAATAAATCTAATGGCGTCAAATCTGAGGATCTTGCAGGCCACGGGTTTTTCTGAATATTGTCCTATCCATTTATGAGGAAAGTGTTCGTTAAGCCACGCTTTGACTTTGGGGGTAGTATGTATTGACGCTCCGTCTTATTGGAAAAAAATATAATCCCTTCTTTGCAGCGGTAACCCATGTAAGAAATCGAAAGACTCGGTATTTTGAAAACTAAATAATTTTGTGAATTAAGATTGCCCCTAAAAAAGTAAGGCCCAACGATCTAATATGCCTCACCAAACATTAGTTTTTAAGGAAAGTTGAATTTTTGCCTCTATCGTCCAATTTGGGTTCTCGCATCAGCCCACCATCTACAGTTCTGGGAACTGCCAGTACCGTTTGATGTAAATGTCGCCCCATCAGTAGATACAAAATTTGTAGAAAAATATTGGCATTCTTCAATCATGCCTTGGAACCAAAATGAAAAATCTAAGCCGGCATTGAAATCTCTATCGCGTAAGCTATGGGTGAATTTTGGTTTGTATGCACGAAATTTATCATTCTTCAAAATTCTTCTTATGGATTTTTCAGATATACCAGTTTGTTCCTGCCTCTCCGATAGTGACATCTGTGGATTTTCTGTGACCAATAACAAAACATTAAAGGAACCTTCCTAATTAGTGACGGGCTTACTATGTGGGATTTTGTAACGATTTCCTACACTCTCTCTGGCTTTGAATTCATTTAAAATACGCAATACAGTAGATCCATGGATAGTCTCGTTTGGATCAAACATTGAATATATCTGCTGCTTCTCTGGAACTATGAAAACGCTCTCCATATATTAAAATGAGCGAATATTTTCTAGCAAACTTAGCTTTTTTTGGGGCCTCTCTAATTATTGTTAACGCACAACAAAATGTAAAATAACTTCCACAATGAAAAAAACTATACAAGAAAGACGATTAAAATACCTGGATAACTAATAATACTACTAAATCGTTTGGAAATTCTTAACATATCAACATTATAAGTTAATTGTTTCGTGGCCTCATCAACAATGATAATATTGTAGGTATGTATGATTCCAACAATTTGCCAAAAATCAATATATTTTTTGTTCGAATAAAAAATTCAAATTAAAATTGTTTAGATACAAGGACCTTCATCAATAATAAAAAAGTATCGGGATCATAATGTCCTGGAGATATTTCAGTGACCTCTTATGGAGCATCTGAACACATGGCAAATTCAGAGATTTCAAATTATCTCCGAATAAAATAGAAATAGCTTGCGAATCATTACAATTTATTATTCAAAATATTACTGTTGGCATTTCTGATGAGTTGTTTTGTCAGAAATGTATTTTTACTTTTTTATTTATGGCAAAAAAAATTATTTTCAAAATATGTACATAGCTATAAATTGTCGTTCTGAACAACTTTTCCGGATAAAATTTTTCGATATTTTCTCAAATAAGTGTGTGAAAAGATGAACTACAGTGTACAACGTCTTTTGAGGTTTCTTCTGATGCAGAAGCGATTGCACGTATCGATATTTGTAAAATTCATTAATAAAAGAAGTTCCCATATGATGCGTACTTTCTGCCGGTCACTGTATATTCAGAGTTTGTATATGTACATGGTAACAAATATGAATGTCTTTCAGGTTTATAGGTTTATTTCATTCACTTCCACAAGCGTTTCATAATGTTGACGTTTAAAGTGTCTTGTGTGTCAAGTTTGAAATAACTGTTACGCACAAATGCTTAAACGTACACTTCCAAGCACTACTGTGTCAAAATTAGAATCATTCACTTTCTTACTGAACTTTAGCCCATATAGTTTCACAGCTGATTGTGATAGCAGTTTATCGCTGATAGTTCTTATTTTCTTCGTTTATCTCATATATAAAGTTATTTAATTTTTTTCTGCTTCAATAATTTCCTGGGTATCTATAACTAAAAGATTAACAATGTTCATACTTGCACCAAAATCTGCTAAAAATCCCATGCCACCGATAGTATATTCCCCAATTTCGGTATGTTAAAAACATATTTTATTTTCTGTATGAGTATTACGGAGTCGAGAATATTTTCCAAAAAAATACATTGGTTCTACTTATGGATCTTTCAGTATCTCTGGAGAATCCTGAAATAATTATCACTCATTTCCCGTAGAGACACTTTGATTCATCTATAAGAACTCCAAGTTATTCACGTGCGGTTACTTTATTTGGGTAAATTTCGATTTTTTTGAAAAATCTGTGTAATTAGAAGATATAAATTTGAGGCTTGTCATATATACAACGTCGACGAGAAATACTGTACCTCTTCCATATTCTCATGCAAAACTTCTGCTGGCCTCCCAGAATATATCGTAGCTGTAAAATATACTGGAAGTATGAACGTAGTAACACTTTCTATTTTTATGAAATGTTTCTCAGGCCGCATATTGGTTCTGGCTCGATCAGTGACGTTGATGCCTCTTTTCCTTTAGTGCCACCTTTTCCAAGATTTTCCTTGTTGTGGCTTGATCCTTAATCATTGGTGTCACTGTCATGGTCTACATCCATGACAGTATTGATGGGTTATATCTAGACGTTTTACCTGAAATTATTTTGCAATCATTAGTGACATTGTATTGTCTGAATGAAATTTCTGAAAGTTCCACATCATTTAATTTTACGAACTTTGCAATTACCATCACTTTCAAAGTATCGATGGCTTCTATTAAAAAACACGAACAACCCTTTAGCAACCAGCACTACAATTATTCAGCATGCCCACTATCAGATCGTTTTTATTTTCTGGAATATTCTGGCGGGTCATTGCTACAAGTTTGATAACTTTTGGTTTTGAAACTAATGGAAAAAAATGAAATCGGTGTGTTCCGAGCACGTGAAGTATAAATTACCTTTGTCGCAACTTACATAATTTGAAAAGTATGACTGTGTGCACGTATCGATATAATCGATGAAAGAAAATTGTATTTCGTGCATAAAATAATTAATTAAAATCGTAGCAGAGCGCTTTCGACCGTTAGGTCATCATCAGTGCGTACCTGAAAGTGAGTAATATTGATAGAGAATAAGTTACTGAAAAGTTTTTTTGAGAAAGAAAATTGACATATTTTGAATGTGAGGTTAATTACTCGTCAGGTGTACAAGAAGCCAAAAAGACCATAAAATATCTCATGATCAATGAAAGTTGTATAGGTTCACGTGACACACATGTTGAAATACATATTCTAGGCCAGGATAAAAATTGAGATTACAATTTTTCCTTATCTTTTAAAAAGTCATTGTTGTGGTGTGATAGCTGTGTCAATCTTGTCACTTGGGTCCAGCTATCACACTACAACAATGGCTTTTTAAAAGATAAGGAAAAATTGTAATCTCAATTTTCATCTTGGCCTAGAATATGTATTTTAACATGTGTGTCACGTAAACCTATACAACTTTCATTGATCATGAGATATTTTATGGTCTTTTACTTCTGTACACCTGACGATATTAACCTCACATTTAAAATATGTCAATTTTCTTTCACGATTACTTACATAATTAGCTATTATGGTATCGAAACTCCTAAACTCCGTCTCTGTTCCTGCTTCTGGCCATCGTCCTGCGAAGGCGGCCGTTTCCTAAAAGACATTGCATGGCACTCTTGATTCGATAGATGTTTAGTAGCAGGCCTCCGGCGAGTGAAATATCGGTCCCTTGTCCACTTACGTATTTTCCATGTTTCCAGGGACGATGGATACATCGGAAACGTGTCTTATCCGCACGGATGACGGCTAATAGTCTATTTCCCACGGGAGGGATGGGTGTCCTTCTTTTCCCCTTTTTGTAGCTACATAAGATTAGCTAGGTATGGCTTGTTTCCGCTTTCGCTCGATCTGAAAGAATTAAACCCAGAATTAAAAATTCAGTTCGGGGTGCGAAAATTCAAGAAGGTACCCATTCTGTCATATATTATTGTCGTGATTGTTGACCTCCACCAAAAATTGTCGTTAATAATTTTTTAAGGGTTTTTTGGAGCAATACTTATTTGATAAGAATCGAAACTACCCCCTAAATCCTCGAATGGTTGTTTTCTATATAGTAGTAATAGTAATTTTATTGTACAGAGGACAATTTTCATAGTAATACATAGAGAGATTGTACAATAAATGAGATACCCAAAAATTATTTAAGAATTCTTGTGCGGGTTGAAACTAAATTACATTAAATTTGAATATATCTTATACAGTAGGGTTGTCTATCATTTGATGGATAATTTCTCGAGGTAGTGTGAGTATATAGCTTCTCACTTCTTCCTTATAACGATGAAGATGTGTGATTTCGCGTATAAATGACGGTAAGAGTCTGTACACTTTAGGACCTAGGAACGAGAAGTTTCTTTGGCCAATTGTTTTATTGATCTTTGGTGGTAGGTAGTTGGAATTCCTATCGCGAGTATTGTGGGTGTGATCATTTTTCAATTCTGTCGGCGTTTGTGTTGTTGTATATTACTAGAAAGTAGAAATGATTGTCTGGGGTCGAAGAATCCAGTTTCTATGTAGATGTTGTTTGAGGGGTGAGTTCTTTCTCTGCTAAATAGTATTTCTATGAGTTTTTTCTGAACTATTATGAGACTGTTAATTAAAGTTTTACCAGCAGCGCCCTTGATAATAATTACATACGAAATGTGAGATTGAGCTAGTGCGTAATATATCATCTTCAGTTCACTGTTATTCAGTATATTCCTCAGATTGTAAAATTTATATATCAGAAATTGTAGTTTTTTGTTTACATATTTGATGTGGAAGTTCCGTTTGAGGTGATTATCTAAGATTATACCGAGATATTTGAATTTGTTAGTTGACTCAATAATGAAGTCATCTGAGACATGAAGCGTATTATAGGTGGGTAAAGTGGGTTTATCCGAGCATATTGGAAGGAAAAATGTGTTTTTGGCATTGATGGTGAGGAGTCTGCTATTGAACCACGACCTTATGCTCTTCAAGCCATTTTCGGCTGTAGATTTCAATGTTATCCAGTCTTTGTCGCTATAAAATATAGCTGTGTCATCCGCATATGTGGTTATCTTAGCACAGCTGCGAGTGTCAAACAAGCTATTGATGTATACATTAAATAAAATTAGACCAAGGACTGTGCCTTGTGGTACGCCATATTCTATTTTCTGTTCTATGCTCAGCTTATCATCAACTTTAACAGACTGAGGTCTATCAGAGAGGTAGCTTTCGAAGATATCCAAGCATATGTCTCTTACGCCTACGTTTTCTGGTGTCAAAAGCTTTTGAAACAATATTAAAAAACGGCAAAATATGTCGTTTTCATTTTATCTTTTTATTCGAGTAAAAACGGTCGGTAAAAACTACCCCTATCATGAAACAGGTTATATCTCAAAGAGTATCGATAATAGGGGAATTGATTCCGCAAGAGGGTTACATTTCAGGGGTGTTGAATCTACCCCCTAAATATTTGAATAATTTTTATCGGTAATTTTTTAAAGTATTATTTTTGCGCAAAATTTCAACTTGAAACTAGAAAAAGTTTTCAATACATGAAGTAAACATTATTCCAATGAAAATCGGCGCTGAATATAGCGAAGGTGAATTTTATCATATTTCCGTCTGATTCACTAGTAGTGGAAAAACTAAATAAATAAAAAAGCCATAATAATGACCCTTTCCACCGGTTCATTAATTGAAATAAGCTATAAGGAGAAATAAAATTGGGAGAAGCAGTTTTCTTAAAATTCCATCTGCCCTAATTTGTATTATTTTCACGAGAAATGTTAGCATAACGTTGTATTTATCAATATTTCATTTCGCAAATTCAATTCATCTAACCAAAAAAGTATAACCCCGAAATTCACTCGGGTACATGCTAGTTCTCCTAATAAAAGCATTCCTCTTGCATCCAACATCTGTCAACAAGGCTTTAATCTGATGTATTGCTGCTAGCAAATTCATTTGAGAGGCAGTCATGAATATAATTGCGTTAATAATCAGTCCATAAAGACAGAGACCGAGAGACATAACGACAAATGGGGCAAAAACAATAGCGTAGCGATCAAAACATCTTATTATGTCGTTCCGGACCGTTTAAAATGTTCCACGTTGATTCTGAATCGCCTTATTTTTCTCCATTTCTTGGCTTCATTATTCGGAAGGGTCGTTCATCGCTGTTTTCATGTCTGCCTCAAGACTGAAAACAAATGACAGGAATTTTCACAATTAAGTCGGAAGTTTCGAGATTGATATTTACTTACAATAACAACTGTGAAGATAGATATCTATAACTTGTTATACCTAGAAATGTTTTCTCAAATATCTGGGAAATCTAAATACATGAACATTACTCGATTTTTTGATCGACTTGAACTTGACGCATTTTCGAACTTCATCTAGCCTATCAGGTCAAATCAAACTTTTTATATTGAATATTGAAATAATCTACAGAATTGAATATTAATATTTGCACGCACAGATGAATAAATTATAAATAGTTATTTAATCAAATTGTGTATATGGTGGCGATTGATGATCGAGATAATAATCGCCATTTTAATATACGAGTTGATTACAAAAGTTTTTCTAAGTTTTCCTTCAACTAGGAGGGAACTTACAATATTTGGATTTTAAAATTCATAAATTTGACAGAGCAAAGGTAATATGATTTGACATTTGAATGATATTCGAATTCGTGTATGTTTAGTTGCCTATACCACATTGATGCATTCATGGAGAAATCGACCATTTAGAGGATATTAATGGTCGATTTAGGTGTATATTTGGTTGCATATATCACAATCATGCATTAAAAGAGAAATTGAAGGTTAATAGGAGTCATTAACGTTCAACTCGTTAATACGAGGTCGCCGGAAATAGTTAATTGATGAACTAGTGTAATAATGGTGGCGATTAATGCTCGAGATATTGATCGCTATTTCAATATACGAGTTGATTACAAAAGTTTTTCGTCGTCCTCGTTCCTGGCGACAATGTAAATTTTTTTATATCCTAGCAAATGGATCTCGAAAATTTCACGCTAACCCCAGGAAACTTGAATATTTTGATTTTGAAATACATGAATTTGACAGCGCGAAGGTAATATCATTTGATATTTGAATAGTATTTGAATTCGTGTATGTTTAGTTGCCTATAACACAAATATGCATTAATAGAGAAATCGACCATTAATAGGTTATTAATGGTCGATTTCGGTGTATGTTTGGCTGCATATATCACAATTATGCATTAATAGAGAAATGTAACAAAATCAGAGGATCACCCTGTAAGAATCCGGGTTCAATAGCAGATTTTCAAACTCGGGTCCAAAAAGCTTTCTTTTTAAGGGGTCATAAACAGTTGGGTTTGAGGGAGTCAAACAATCACAGTTTTCAGAAACCTTGTCATCTGGAACGCAGGTTTGCTGTGCATAAAGTCGAAAACAAAAATTATCATTTTTGTAGAATTCTTGACATCTGCTAGACGGTTGTTTGAAAAAATCTTGAAGTATAAATAAAAATTACAAGCGGGCCAAATTGGCCCGGCAGGGAACACATCTGCAGAGAGAACCTTCGAGATATGGGGAATTTTTGGTTCACTAGCAGAAAGCGGGAAATTGTAACAAATTTTTATGCAATTGTTTGTTTCGTTGGCGAAATGAATTGGCATCCAATGGAACATTATTTGTATTTAGATTAACGGCTTAATAGGCTGCAACGGGTCTAGGGCAAAGAGGTTTTTGATCATGTTCCTCCAAACGAAAACCCGAAAACTCTAGCTGTACAGGATGATCTTTTTTAGCAGTCTAAAGGAGAGAGATCATTGTTAAAACCCACTAAAAGTAGAATAGAGAAATCCATAGTTGAAAGTAGTACCGCCCTCTCGGATGACGAAGATCAAGCAGTAGCTCCACCCCCGAGTAGACTCGGGATGGATCGACGGAGTCATAAAGAACTTGTTTACAGTTTTGCAAAAATCCCACCCCATTGGTTAGATAATTACTCAAGTACAGATACGTTGTAAAATAAGGGATGAAATTATTAAAACCGGTCAAAATTTGACTTATGTGGGGGTTCTCAAAGGACTTTGGTGTAGTAAATTCGCGCAGAAAATAGTCAGTTGATATTTCATCGTGGCCCGGGTCAAACTAACTTACCAGAAATTTTATTCAAGTCAATAGTTCCTTTTTTTCGGTTGAGCTAGAGAAAAGTCAAAAATTCATTAGTTCCGTATCGAGATAAATACTTACGAGCGTGTTAGTTTTCCGATCATTCAAACTAGACGGGGGAGTCCTTTTCAGATGATTCACAAATTTCGTTCACCAGAAACCGGGGAATTCTTTGTTCTGAGTAGAATTTTCAAACTGTTGAAGTAACTGAGTTTCGTGTGGTTTATTATCATAAATCATTGGTTGCAGAGTGTTATTCAAGTAACTTAGTTTTGTTCACAAGGTTCACTCAATTTGTTTCCTAGTGTTAATTATTTTATCTAGTCTTGATTCACACACTTTCATTCCATTTATTTTCTTTGCGTATTAATTTCATTCACAAAATCAATCTCCTCAATGAGAGCCATCATTAGAATGAGGTTCGTTTTCTTGGAAATACTTGTGGAATTGTGGAGTGTTATCCAAAGTTACTGGCGACTACTGGTTAGAAGTGAACGCCGAACACACAACAAGCATCTGGAGACGCCGAGGGACGACTTGGCCCTTTGGAGATGATTAACTACCCCATATGTGATATTACACGTTTCCTAGTATTCGCTGAGAAAACCACCTACCGTCCTTTCTAAGCAAAGTGGCATATTTCGAAAGAACTCTGGAGGTTCCAAGTCTGTGTGTATCGCCAGGTATCTTTCAAAGGAACTCACATGGGGCCAACCAAAACACAACTGTGTGTTATATAAATTGAACGTTAATAGGGGTCATTATCGATCGATTTCGTGTAGATTAAACAAACTCGTTAATACGAGGTCGCCGAAAAAGAAATATTATCTTTTTCTCAATTGATATCCGTCATTCTGAAAAGCTACGAAGACAGTAGTGCAGCTAAACCGTTTCGGGGGCAAACCGCACAATTTTGCCGCTAGATTGGGCCACATTTCACATCACGTATAGCGCTCGATGATGGAGACGCGTACGTGTACGAGGGTGTACGCTGGGCTAGAAATTATTGCTATTGAAGGAGATTTGGGAGATTTTGAGAACTGGGGTAGATATAGTCTCCGAAACGTCAATGAGAAACTATATAAGAAAGTATCTTCTGAATTTTTACTATTTTTTTGATAGGCAAATTCAGAATACGACAAGTTACTGACTAATTGAATCATTTTTCTATAGGAAATATAATTTGGTGAACGCAGTAACTTATCGGGGTGAACTCATTAGTTTGCCCTTCTACACTTGTATAAATTTTTCCGATTGTATTTTCATTTTTAGACTCGGGAAGGTTGAAAAAACCATGTCAAGAAACGTTGTTCCTCCACGAAAAATCACATTCATTCAGTGTCTCATTTGAAATATCAAAGATGTTGGTCCTTTTCAATATAAGCGGCAACGCCGCAACATTGAAAATATTTTAGATCGATAGAGCAGAACTAATTACGCAAGAAACCATAATTTCAAAATAATCCTTTGCCCCGTTCTCCGTGAACGTCCAACCCACCATCGACTGTGAGTGACCCTCTATAAGAATTTGTTATTCCCTCTCAGAAACAAAACAGCCAATCATTCAGAATTATATTACGACGAATGACTATTTCAAAAAATAAAAATTACCTAACTGGACTTACAGGACTTACTGTCTAGTGTAAATAAATGCTGTCACTGTCACTCACATGTACACGAGCATGTGCACTCGGATACATTCAACGGTCAGGTAGCGTGCAGCTGCTATGTTGTGTCCTGTTCTATCACACGGACCTCGGACGCTCTACTTTCTCTCTCGCACCTATCAAATAGCTAAAATTCTAAGACTTTATAGCTTGGCAATAATATTTTATGTACGATTTTTTGCAGGGAAAGCCTATACCATTGGTTTTGTAATTAAATTATCTTACCTATGATATCAATTTCGATTGGTTAACAGATCGGTGTAGTTACCTATATTGACTTACCTGTTCACATCTGCTTGCCAGGTTGCCATGCACAGAAATAAGTAGGCGAGCCTACCTAGGCATATTCTGAGTGTTGAAAACTATCAGTTGAGATGAAACTCATTCGGTTATCAAAAAAGTGAGGGTGATGAAAGAAAATTGATTAAAATTAATTCAATTAAAAATAGCCATGAACACTTTTCGATAGGCAAGTTATCAAAGGCATATTTGTTTATAAATTATATTTGATAAAAAATATGTCTCATCGAGTTATCAGATCGGTGAAGGTCGATCTCCCACCGTCTCTTAGACTACAATGTTAGATGATCGACGGTGTCGAACGATTTGGCTTGATCTACGAATATGGCCAATGTTGGTGTCGTTTGGTCGACATATTTGCTTATTCTGGATGGAAAATATTCTATGGCGTCTTGAGTTTATCTGTTTCCTCTAAAACCAAATTGCTTTTCTGATAATATTCCATATTTTTTTAAATAGTTTGTTGAACGCATTTTCAATAACATTACGTAGATTTTTGAAAAATTAGATAATAAGGAGATTGGATGGTAATTTGAGACGTTTTATATCGAAAGAGACGATGACCACACTGTATCGGAAGGCCGTGAGTACCCGAAGAGACCCTTTTTCGTCACCGGCCAAGCGAAGCGTCGACATCAAGCAGGCGACGCGAATCTGGCCCCGGGGTGCCGTATGTACGATGTCCGACTCGTCTGAGATTTATTCCTGCCACCCCTTCCTCTCTTCTCTCACTCCTGACCGTTCTCTAATGAAATATTGTATTCATAGGGACGAGGTCCTCTGGGATCGGCCGACCGACCCGACAGAGGCCGCTACGGCCCTGCATTCCACCTGCGATGCTGGACCAAGCAGCGTAATTTGAAATGAATTGTGGTTATGAAACACTGGGTTTATGGGTATACAGTGTGTATAAATAATCGCAATCGTAAGTTGCACCAAAACGAATTTGGTATAACCCTTTTAGTACACAATTCTACGACGACGTATTGGCGCCATCCTACCAGTATCTTTCTTTATTGAATTTAAAAATTTTACTTTTTTTTCTCCAAATTTTGAGATATTTTCTCAAAATTTTCAGAAAAAAATTTAAAATGTTGAGAATAAAAGTCAAAATTTTGAGAAAAAATCTCAACATTTTGGGAAAGATGTCTGAATTTTGAAAAAAAAAAAATTTTTTGAAAAAATTCAAAATTTTGAGAAAAAATCTCAAATTTTTTTGAAAAAAAGTCAAAATTTTGAGAATATTTGCATAGTCAATATTTTGAGAGTTTTTTTTTAAAATTTCGAGAAAAAATCTCTGAAATTTGAGAATAAATGTCAAAATTTTGAGAAAAAAATCTCAAAATTTTGACTTTCATTCTCAAAATAAATAAAATAAAGAAGTCAAAAATGTTTGAAAAAATGTCCGAATTTTGAGAATAAAAAAGTCAAAATTTGAACTTTTTTCTGAGTATCTCAAAATTTTGAGAAAAAATCTCAAAATTTTGAGAATAAAAAAGTCAGAATTGTTTGAAAAAAAGTCAAAATTTTGAACAAAACGAATTTGGTATAACTCTTTTAGTACACAATTCTACGACGACGTATTGGCGCCATCCTACCAGTATCTTTCTTTATTGAATTCTAAAAATGTTTACTTTTTTTCTCCAAATTTTGAGATATTTTCTCAAAATTTTTAGAAAAAAATTTAAAATGTTGAGAATAAAAGTCAAAATTTTGAGAAAAAATCTCAACATTTTGGGAAAAATGTCTGAATTTTGAGAATAAAAAAATCAAATTTTTTTGAAGAAAATTCAAAATTTTGAGAAAAAATCTCAATTTTTTTTGAAAAAAAGTCAAAATTTTGAGAATATTTGCATAGTCAATATTTTGAGAAAATTTTTTAAAATTTCGAGAAAAAATCTCTGAAATTTGAGAATAAATGTCAAAATTTTGAGAAAAAAATCTCAAAATTTTGACTTTAATTCTCAAAATAAATAAAATAAAGAAGTCAAAAATTTTTGAAAAAATTTCCGAATTTTGAGAATAAAAAGTCAAGATTTGTACTTTTTTGCTGAATATCTCAAAATTTTGAGAATAAAAAAGTCAGAATTGTTTGAAAAAAAGTCAAAATTTTGAACAAAACGAATTTGGTATAACTCTTTTAGTACACAATTCTACGACGACGTATTGGCGCCATCCTACCAGTATCTTTCTTTATTGAATTCTAAAAATGTTTACTTTTTTTCTCCAAACTTTGAGATATTTTCTCAAAATTTTTAGAAAAAAATTTAAAATGTTGAGAATAAAAGTCAAAATTTTGAGAAAAAATCTCAACATTTTGGGAAAAATGTCTGAATTTTGAGAATAAAAAAGTCAAATTTTTTTGAAGAAAATTCAAAATTTTGAGAAAAAATCTCAATTTTTTTTGAAAAAAAGTCAAAATTTTGAGAATATTTGCATAATTTTAATTTTTTTTTTAATTTAAAAAATCTCTGAAATTTGAGAATAAATGTCAAAATTTTGAGAAAAAAATCTTAAAAATTTTGACTTTCATTCTCAAAATAAATAAAATAATGAAGTCAAAATTGTTTGAAAAAATGTCCAAATTTTGAGAATAAAAAAGTCAAGATTTGTACTTTTATTCTGAATATCTCAAAATTTTGAAAAAAAATCCCAAAATTTTGAGAATAAAAAAGTCAGAATTGTTTGAAAAAAAGTCAAAATTTTGAACAAAAAAGTCAAAATTTTGAGAAAAATCTCAAAATTTTGAGAATGACAGTCAAAATTTTGAGAAAAAATCCCAAAAAATTTTGAAGAAATGCCGAAATTTTGATAATTTAATAAAAACAAATCCTGGTAGGATGGCGCCAATACGCCTTCGTACAATTCCCATATATAATTGAGCAGACTGAACATGTCTTGGGAAAGCAATGAATTGATACTAACTATTATCGAAGTCTTCTACCACCAAATATTGGTCGAAGTTTCCTTCGGATTGGTGGAGGTATATTCAACACAAATCAGAAATCAACAGCACAAGGCAAAATTCAATGAGAATTGTGTAGCACACTCTTGGAATCAAAATGAAGGGTCAGAGATGAGTACATAGATATTATTCTTATATTTTAAATCTGACATTCAATTCATACTTTTCATGAATTTCAAATCGAGGAATATTTTCCGTATTCATAACATAAAAACATAACATAAAAAAAAAGTCATCTTCAGGGCACTTCAATTGGAATGGGAATATAAATTATATAAAAATAATATGTTGACCGATTAAAATTATTATACACATACATATACATACGCACATACATACACACATGTATGAAAGGACCCTGAATGATTTGTATAGCACATAATATAAAGAAAACAACCGTGAATTTAAGGCGTGGATGAATGTCTATTGAATATTTGTTGAGTGAGATCTATTTTGTCTTCTGGTAACAGTTTATGATATCGTCTACATAGCGCTAATGAAACGGTTATTGGAAAGGCTGTTGTTTATATAGTTGTCCTGAAGTTCAGACATGACAATATCTGCGCAAACTGGAGACAGTTGCCTATACCTAGGCCATAGGTTTGTTTGTGAAAAGTGTCTTCAAATTCGAAATAGTTGTTTTGAAATACAAAGTTCGGTAATTTCAAAAAGCTGTCAAGGTTGAGTTTGGTACGAGGTTCAATTAAGTGCCATAATATAATTTTATTTATATAATTTTTATTCCCATTTTAATTGTAGTGCCCTGAAGATAACTTTATAAAAGTCGAAACGTCGGCGAAGAATCAATAGTAGTTTTAGTTATTAGACCTCACCCCAACAAACTGTATGAATAACTTCTTGATTTCATCGTTGGAATCCAGAAGTTACGTCACATTCCCTCGTGATTTTCCGGCCACTTTGATTCAACTCCATCTCATAAAAGTTTTGTGATGTTCTCTTCGGGATGTATGTACTCCTTGGAGACAACGAGATATCGACTATCAACTTGCCATCTGAATAAACGAAGGTATGAATTCTCGGGCCCTTTAAATTAATTAATAGATTTTCGCTTACCTCCTTTCAGAGTTGAAAAATAAATGAGAATATGGAAGGGGTAGAGAGTGAATAATTGTGTTTTCCTCTGCATAACATGATCTGGAATCGTTTTGAATTAGGGTGGTCGTTACAAACGCGACTTTTGATTTTCTTCGGAACAAATATCTTCAGAGTAATGAACAGAAAATTTTCCAAATTTGGAAGTGTGCCACCAAGCAGTTGAAATTAAACATGTGAATTACCATATTTCTCTTTAAAGTTTGTTCTTCAAGTAGCTCGCAGAAATAATTGGATTTTGATTGGTCGAGAAGCATTTGAGAGCTGATTTCTTTTGGTTTTCGACTTGACTATTTGGTTGTTGACTTAATAACATTATCGCTCACCACTACACCGCGAGAAATGAAGAATACGGAAGAAGCTCCAATTACTGGTCATCTTTGGAATCCGTCAATTTGAAGTTCATCTTTGATTTTCTTGACTTTTACCGCTTATAATCGTGGAGGGGTTGGATAATCCCTATCAATGCTACCGAAAGATTTTTTCTTTTTTGCGAAGATAATTTATTATTATTAAAAAGATTTTAATATTTATTTCCATAATTATCGTTAATTATAAATGATGAGGTCATGAATTAGTGATCGAAAATAAATGTTCAATGAATAATTTGCCACTAATTTTTTCAATAATAATAGGTGGGATGTACAGTTTGAATTCATGTTTCGTGTCCATTAACTGGTTTTTACAGGATATTCATGTGGATTCTGGGAATATGGATATGACCTTTTTTCCAGCCACGTCTTTGTATTTTCAAATATTCATGATTAACCATCAATTATCTCTGGTGCATTTTGAGTACATTGAGTATGTAAATACATGCATATACCTTTGCATCCTGCCTTTGAATTTCCCTGTCACTGTATAATCCAGATAGAGAAAATGCCAAGTGGTGAGTTGGAATTATAACCTCAATTCCTGTGCCTCATCCGATAAAAACTATTTCTACCTCATTGAACTTCAGACACGAGATAAACGCATTTGGGAAAACCAAAACAAAGAGATGCCATCAGCGTGCGGAAAGAGTACACATCGCCTTTGGCGTTACAGCAGCAAGCAAGAATTTTAAGTGAAAAGTTGGCTAAGTCCAAAATATAAGGGATGAGTTTAATTGGCTTTGCAAAAATACCCGCCCACGGTTCTTCGGTAGACTTTGAGGAGTCTGAAATATACTGAATGACTGGTTTTCTGTTATATGAATATTCTCGATGTATACCAAAAATATATAAAAGGAATCTGCGATTAAATCGATAATAAGGATAAAATAAATGAATTCGAGCAACCTGATGAGGTTTCCATGATCTCACTGGTTATAACAATTTTTTTTTTTATTTAAAATATCAGGATTCTGACATAAAAATACTGCAAACCAACGTGCATTCAAAACTGCATGCACAAATTCTCTAAAATAGGTTTTTTAATTTTCATTTTCCGATAAAACATTCAAAACATAAAAATAATATCAATTGAACATTTCAACTTTCGTATAGTACAATATCAATAAGGTTCACATGGGTATTGCAGGAGGTGGGCAAACTTTCCCACTTATCCTAAAAACCTTTCCCAGTACATACCAATACCTTTGCCAACACCTGCAGAATCCATCTCAAGGAAGGCCTTTTTAGGAAGAATCTTGTATATATTTTAGTATTTAAGTTGTTTATATTAGGATTAGTTCAGACATATCCATAATAGGAAATTTGAATTGGAATTGGTTATATCAACTGGAGTAGTTCTGGATTTATAACAGAATTTTACTCACATAAAACACGATCCACATGTCCAGAAACGAAAGCCATAGAGAGTAATCTTGTATATTGTGAGGATTTCCATAACTATTAAAACAATGGATAATCATGAAGTCTTGGCAAATTTACCATGCATATATGAGATTCGAACGACGAGAAAAAACAGCCTTCCTTTCCTATTCTCGATAGCAGGTTATGAATAACATGATGATGATTGATTTGTTGAAAATATAAACAGGATGTTCATAAAATCAGATGTGGAATCATCTGCGACTGAAAGATAAAAAATAACTACATTTTAATCCTGGATTTTTCAATTCACAGAAAAATCTTTCTATCAATATTCAACTGAGAATGTTTCCCTTTTCAACATGATGATGATCTTGGTAAAATAAAATTTGAGAGAGATTCATCCTCAAATTTTCTATTCATACTATTTTTGTAAATTACTCATCATCATGGTTAAAAATACTAACGAATCATAAATGAATTAATGCCATTTGTCCAGTGTACCATAATACCAAATCTTATTTTAAATTTATTTTCATTTTGATTTTGTATACTCAACTTAATATATACATATATTTATGTGAAATTGTGAGCAATTAAAATATTTTCGGGGTAATGTAACTAGAGTTAAATCCGATGAAAATAGAACGACTGCGCTGCAGGAGACAATGGTTATTTAAGAAAAAATTAAGATTATTATATCTTGTATTCATATAAAAACAAAGAGTAGTCAGAAGGCCATTCATTTGTTACAATCACATTATTAAAAAATGTACCATGTGACACGTGAATTATATTCTCGACAGTAACAAACTTTGCCCTTCAATATCTGGTTTAAAATTCTGAATTAGTTGGTTTCAATTGAATTCATCCATTTTAGTAATGTATAGGAATGACTATATCCGTTGAAAAGAGAAACATTCTCGATTGAATATTGAATAGAAAGATTTTTCTGTGAATTGAAAAATCCACGATAAAAATGAAGTTATTTTTTTTGGATGTGTAACAGAAAACCACTACTCCCCCGGCTGAAGCCATGATGACATTGAACTACATCTGATAGATATTCTGAAAAGACTCTAACTCGAAATAACACATCTAAAATTAAATATTTGCATTTTCATTCAGATAGTTATTTGATTTTCTATTCCAGTCTTAATTAAGAACTCATAAAGATCAATGTGGCAAAGAAGAATGTTTTCCATAATATCAGATGTGGAATCATCTGCGACTGAAAGATAAACTTAAGTCACTATCTTCCATCGTCGAAATAACCTCTTGTGGGATATTCATGTTGAAAAGGAAAACATTCTCAATTGATTATTGAATAGCAAGATTATTCTGTGAATTGAAAAATTCACGATGAAAGTTATTTTTTGTAAATGTCTAACAGAAAACAACTACTCCCCCGGCTAAAGCCACGCTGGACATTGAACTACATCTGATAGATATTCTGAAAAGACCCCAACCCAAAAGAAAAAATCTAAAATTGAAAATTTGCATTTTCATTCAGATAGTTATTTGATTTTCTATTCCAGTCCTAATTAAGAACTCATTAAGATGAATGAAGCAAAGAAGAATGTTTTCCAAAAGAGAGTACTCACCAGAAATGATTCGTTTTTAATTAAGACTGGAATACATGTCTTAATTAAAAACTCATAAAGATGAATGAGGCAAAGAAGAATGTTTTCCAAAAGAGAGTACTCACCATCTTTGCAAAAGTGAGATTGCTTCTTGAAAATGTATTGAAGACCTAGTGAATGCGATGCCTCTCTCGCGTCAATGTTACGAATGATTTCTGGTGAGTACTCTCTTTTGAAAAACATTCTTCTTTGCCTCATTCATCTTTATGACTTCTTAATTAAGACTGGAATAGAAAATCGAATAATTATCTGAATAATAATACAAATTTTCAATTTCAGATTTTTTCTTTGGAGTTAGGGTCATTTTAGATCTATCAGATGTAGTTCGATGTACAGCGTGGCTTTTATTTTCATTTATTTATTTATTTATTACAACATTGGGATACATACAGGTTGGAAACCCAAAAATAGTATCCGCTAATTCACTATTCTATAAAACTATACATTAGTTACTGAAATGATACATTGACGAGCTTCTTAAGACATTCTAAATTGTAGAGCTACTTAAAAAATGAACAAACCCAATTCTAATAGGTAGTAGACATAATACATATAGGTGGAATAGATTATGTTGAGAAGAGTAAGAAAATGTTTTTCACTTTTTGTTTAAACGAGAGTATGGATAAGCAATAGATGTCAAGATTGTTGCAGTATTTGCTGAAATTGACACTTAGTCTAATGATTAGAGAGTTACAGCCAAAATGAGTGTTTCTATAATCAATATTCAGAAAAAATTAGTTTCGAGTGTTTCTAGTAGGGAAAGTAGTTGTTTTCTGTTAGACATTCACAAAAAATAACTTCATTTTTATCGTGGATTTTTCAATTCACAGAAAAATATTTCTATTCAATATTCAATTGAGAATGTTTCCCTTCTCAACATGAGGTCATCTTGACGATGGAAGGTAGCGACTAAAGTTTATCTTTCAGTCGCAGATGATTCCACATCTGATTTTATGAACATCCTGTTCATATTTTCAACAAATCAGATTATATCCGATTTTACTGAGAATTACCATTTATTGAACAGTCCCTTGAGCACGCTGGCCCAATCATTACCACACGTTGAACAACACACTTCCGGCTATCTTCGTTAATGATTCAAGGAAACTCGATGAATAAACAAGAAGGGGGACTTCGTTGGGCCCGTGGGAGCCTGCTGCACGAAGAGGTGAGCGTGCTTTTTCCTCATGTGTGTGTGTTCAAGTTGCAGCCTGACCCTACCGGTGCCTTGCCGCCCTGCCGATATGGGCACGTTCCCCGAAAACTTCCAAGGAAGTTTCGACCGGCGTGTTTGTAGAATTTTCGCTTCGATTCACGCCGAAATCATGCGGGCTTTCTTGAAACGTCAGCAGTTGTATGTCTTACTTACGATGACTCTTATGTTCGATTCATTTCTCGATTATGTATATGAATAGTCGACCTTGGTACTAACTGAGAGCTACTAAAAATAACCGAAATGAACGATTGAAATAATATCTCACGTTTACTTGAAATCGGAAGTTTATGATCTACTAAAGAATGTCCTATAAATTCCGTCTGGGCTTATTGAAAACACAGTGTGGGATAGTTTTCGTAAGTAATTGCACAAGTGCATCAAAATTACCGATAATTTTGCATGACAGCGTTTTGTCAAAAAACTGCATGAGTTCATTTTCATTTTTGGAGAAAGCGCCCGACACCGAAGTTTTTCAAAGACAACACGCTGGAATGCGAAATTATCCGGTTATTTTGATGAACGAGTGTAAGTCGGGGGAATATTTCCCGAATAAACTGTCAACTTGTCAAACTGACGTTATTAATTTATAAATTCTTAGCTTGTCATCAATAACCATCCCGTAACTGGAAAAAAAGAAGAGACGCAGAAATGCGTTTTAATATTTTTATTTATATATTATGAAAGTATACGTAAAAATATAATGAAACTATTTATTCAAGGTTAAACTAAATCAAAAGTTGCAGGAACTGCAGTGAAATACACAATTATTATACGTATTCTGGTTAGGCAATGCAGCTATCGGTGCATTAAGGGCTGAAGATGATGTTTGAGAATGCTGCGCCTGTGGTACGTCATTGCCACGCATTTTTTGACTATTTCTTCATGGTGAACTTCATCCATTCGAAGATATGGCGTTATTGATTTTGAATTTGAATGGCCCGTGATTTTTATGAGTTGCTGCTCGCCCACCCCCTTTTTTGCGAGATTGGAGACGGCCGTAGCTCGTAACGAATGGTTAGTAAGCTTGATATTTTCTGTATCTGAACCAGAAGCTTTGGCTTGTAGAACAGTCCATTTGCTTAACTTCCAAGCGGGATTTACAGTGAGAAAGAGTCGTTTTGTTTTTTATACAGTCGAATTGGACACAAATCAGGATTAATTTTATTGTTTATTAGCCATTTCAATGGAGCGCATGGTTTTTCCCCTCCTTGCGTCGTCTCAGTAAACACAGGATCGTAAATAATCCTTCCTGTTTTTTCACCTACGTTATTTTCTTCTTCTTTGAAGTACGAAATTAAGCACTTGTGGCCTTCTCCACCACGCCAAGCTAATTCAGAGGCAAAAACAAAAAATACCTCCTTCTGCAAACCATCTGGGGTGTTTTCGTCACAACCACGAACCATATTTTGGAATTCATCGTACTTCAGAAAAACTGCACTTTCCTTTCTCTTCTCTGGATCTGTTTGTAGTTGTTTTCTCTTGGCATTTTTCGCATCTCTGGCTGCTTTGAACTCAATATTAGTAAAAGGGTTAAAATTGATGTTGTATTCAGTGAAATATTTTTCCATCAGTAATTTAGCGGTTACGTTCCAAATCTTTCAACAGTAAATTCTTTGTACTCATCGCCATTCTGCTTACGCATATTGAATGCCCAGTCCGTTAATATTTTTGCCAGAACACGAATTTGTGTTTTTTCATCCAAAGTACAGTTTTTCTCAGCACAGAAGCTCATAAACTGACGACACACGTATTTTCTTTTCTGTTTTGTGTTATTTGGTTCGTTTTCCAACACATTTTCTTCAATAACTTAATATAATAATGAGGCCCGACCGAAACGAGTCATTTTCAATTGATGATATTTTTGACATTACTTGTCAAACTGACATTACTTATAAATTGTCGCTGTATTATCAAAGTGTACAATGGAATTGCCATGGATATGAACTGTGCAATTATCGGTCTACAGTGCAATTATCGCAGGGCTCTTTCGCTTTCTACAATTCAATTATCACTGTAATTTTGAGATAATTGTACTCCATTTACATGGGATTTTCGACAGGAGGGAAATATTCGTCCAATAAAGAACATTTCTACTAACATTAGAGATGCAAAAAAACTGAGCTTACAAATTTTGAATCATGCTGCGCAGAATGTGTATTCAAGTTCATATTCATTCATTTGCAAACCCAAGAAAATTACTACATTGGGTCATGTTAAAATAAAATGCTTAAAATCTAAGCATTTTATTTGAATATGACGGCGTCATATTCAAATAAAATCTAAGCCTTAGATTGTCAATTTTGTTGGGGTGAGGTCCGATAACTGAAACCACTATTGATTATTTGTCGACGTTTCGACTTTTATTCGGTCATCTTCAGGGCAATGCTTAGGTTTTGTTCTGATGATAATAAAAACGAATCATTCACCAAAGGGAGAATGTTCCTGTGTAGCAGTTATCATTCGCGCCTGCCTGCAATGGTTTTCATTGATATAAAAAGAAATATCCAGAAAACAACAGTCAGTCTTGAGCTGATTAGTCTCATTTCATGTTTCCAAAAAATAACTCACCAATCACCATCCGCATTGCCCCCTTCCACTCCTTCCAATTCCACGATGTAAGTGGGTAAGTTTGTCCATCGAATCTTACGGATGTAATAAATTTCCCGAACTTACACGTATGTTTCACACTCTCTTTAATACCTCACCGACAATTTTATTGCACAATCAGGGAAGTTCACGTAAGCATTCATAGGCGTGTCGTCGGGAGTACTCGGAATTCATTTCATCCATGATATCTCATCGAAGGAACTGTTGTGGGTGTTATTGTTTTTTTTATGGGTCCCAGGGTATGCTATTTTAATTTTGGTTCATGTATAATTTGACTGGCTCGTTGTCTATCAGTGACTCGAGAATGGTACACGAGCCAAGGAAGGCAGGTATTGTCCAGTGCAGTAGTTATTCAGTTTTCAATGAATAGCATGTGCAGCAGCGAATTATTATATTTTATTTTTGTCATTGGGGCCCATATAGATCTAAGAACTCAATTATTGCTTGTGAATTCACTTTATGTTAATACGAAATCATCTGCCGCCACCAAACTGTCTTTCTGAATGACCGCTCTACCGTCGTAGCTGACACTGTCGGCAAGCGCCCTCGCGCCGTGAGAACGCTCAACAAGCCATACGGTCAAGCCACCTCGAGCTTAGGCTTGCTGTGTCTCGATCCTACGCGAGTCGACCTGTCTCACGACGCGAGTCTCGACAATCCCCAAGCCAAGCTCGCCAAATCTAGCGCCCTGAGATACCGGCTTAACAAAGCATCGTTGATTCAACTCGGCGGGCGAAATTCTGTCCAGTCGGCAGAATACACGAGAAGCTGTTGAGACGAGAGAGTGGACTTTGGATCATATTCCTCGCCCCGAAGAGAATTTTGTAACCAATGAAATATCTAATCTGAGCTTGGCTTGGCTTTTGAATGTAGGAGCGAAAGTTTTACAGAGTCAAGTCGGGAACGGGTCGCAAACAAGCCGGGTTCGCTGGCTTATAGCCGAAAGGTGTTTTCACACCTGGGTCCGCCGCTTCTGGCGGTGGACCAAGGTTTTCGGTTAGTTTTTGACTTTGCCAAAAATAGACGGATTTTCAAGCCCAGATGCGAAGAGCCCGTTTTTGGGCTAGCTAGTTTTATTTAAAAATTTATTTTTTCTTGAAACAATTAGAATAAAAAACAGTCAATAGTCTATAGGCCTGTTTTAAACTGTCTATAAATTGTTTGTTCTTGAGGTACAAATAATGAATCAATTTTTGTTTTCAACCTTCAAACTTCGTACGAAAAATAAATTACGGAAATCGGGAAAAATTATCTCCAGACATGGAAATCACAACAATCATTTCAGTTAAATGAGGATTCCCTATGAAATTTCATATTTAATTCTAATTAAGTTTCCAAGAAAATATTTTTTTATGGTCAGCTGCCCCCAATGCCCATTTGAATGATCTGTGGGTCACTTACGTATTTTTTACTGCTATGCTATGCCCTCTCGTTGTCAATTATAATTGTAATCGCTTCATAGCATCATTTATATTATTTTCAACTTGAAATGTATTCACCTCAGATATTTTGAACTGTCTATAATTGTTATTTTCTTTAGAAATATATATTTTTTTATGTGTCGAATGCAACTGTCATGGAAAGGATATTATGTAGCCAGTGTTAAAAGAGAAGTCAGTTTTTCGAAAAAATATTGTTTTCTAGAAGTTACGTTGTAGGGTGTAAATTAAATTGAAAATCGATAAAAAAATCAAAATAAAGTCAAACTATTCTAATCAACAAGAATGCGTAAAGCTCGCCTTTACAAACAAATGAAATTTCCATGCACATTCTGGCGAAAAACTTTTTTCAATCTTATTTCTCCAAAATGGAAATGGAAACTTCCGAACGGAAGGTATTTTCTGATAGCATTCACAACCAAAATCATCACTGGCTATCGGACTATTACACCATGAACTACTCTCATATAACACAATATATTCCTTCTTATTGCAACTGGGAGGATATGTTGTCCAAGAGTTCGTATTGCGGCATCACAGCCAAGCAAAGTTATTCTAGTAAAATTGCTTCATATGGAGAGTCTATATTCGATGAACATTTTGGATTTTTCCTTTTGTATCCAAAATAATATTCTAGCTTCAACCCGAACTTTCATATATATATATATATATATAATATATATATATATATATATATATATATATATATATATATATATATATCTATATATAGTTACTATGGTTTAATTGTGCTTTGGATTCTTATTAAAAAAGAAAGACGTTTCGTCCTCAGCTGGGGACTTATTCAATTTATTCTGTAAATAATGGAGGCCATTTTTTATTTGTTTTTTCGTGAATAACACATTAATTATGTAGATAACCTACCTAGGTAGCATAAATGTGGAAGTGAAATGTTGTGGTTCACGCATTATGTGATAATGCTTTTCATTTTTTCATTTTTATTGTTGGAAATGTTGAAATACATAGTTTTTATATTCTGTCGTTCTCGTATGGGATATAGGGACAAATATCAAAACTATGTATTTCAACATTTCCAACAATAAAAATGAAAAAATGAATAACAAACAACGATTCATATAATGAACCAATTTTTTAAATTGGTTTTATCTATAATTTATGTATATTATTTACGAAAAAACAAATCAAAAATGGCCTCCATTATTTACAGAATAAATTTAAAAAGTCCCCAGCTGAGGACGAAACGTATTTCTTTTTTACTATGAATCCAAAGCCCAATTAACCCCTAGTAACAATATACCAAGGATTCAAGAAATAAAAACAAGTATATATATATATATATATATATATATATCTAATATATAAAATTCTCGTGAAACGGTGTTTGTAATTAAACTCCTCCGAAATGGCTCGACCGATTCTCATGAAATTTTGTGTGCATATCGGTTAGGTCTGCGAATCGGACAACATCTATTTTTCATCCCCCTAAATGTTAAGGGTGGTCCACCCCTTAATTTTTATTTTTATTTTTTAAATAAAATTTGTTGTTTTTATTTTTTTATGATACAGCATTCAAAAATACATACCACCCTGAATTTTCACCCTACTACGATCAACCCCTATTTTTCCATCGCGATTTTTATTTTATTTTATTTTATCCACAATAGGGTTGCAAGATGGCAATCGAATATAATAATTGTAGTACGATAAATTGAGAACGGGATAAAGAAAAAACGGGATAACAGGAAAACGGGATAACGGGAATAACGGGATCACGAAAAAACGGGAAAACGGGATGACAGGATAAGGGGATAGGGGGAAAACGGGATAATGAAAAAATGGGATAACAGGAAAACGGGATAACGGGAATAACGAAAAAAAACGGGATAAGGGATGACAGGATAAGGGGATAACGGGATAAAGAAAAAACGGGATAACAGAAAAATGGGATAACGGGAATAACGGGATAACAAAAAAACGGGATAATGGGATGACAGGATAAGGGGATAACGGGAAAACGGGATAACGGGATAAAGAAAAAACGGGATAACAGGAAAACGGGATAACGGGACAACAGGAAGCGGAAGGAGTCAAAAGCATAGTCTAGATGGAACAACATAAAGGAAAACATAGAAAAAAAGAAATTCTACGCGAACGAGAGTTTTCGGGAAAAACATTTTAGGGAACATAGAAATTTGGACAGGACAACGTCTGTCGGGTCAGCTAGTATATATATAAAACTCTGTTTCGTATAGTCATAAAATGTTAATATGATCTTATTGTTTTTCTCGATTTTGGTGCTACAAAATGGGCCTTCTTACATTGTAGAATTAGTCAACCCATCACCATCACTTTCTTCGCTTCAATGTACTTCATTCCGATCGGCTCGGCTGATGGAATGGCGCAATGGGCATTGGGTAGCTGCGATTGCCCTAAACACCTCGCTAACTACGTCTACCTACGTCTCTTAAGGTTTTACGACTGTTACAAACACACATTATCCTAATACAGGGGCGTTAGTCTAGCAGATTCTCGGATGCATGTACGCGTGAAAATGGTTTTCCAGTGCATGGGCGTTCGTAGAGAACCTCGGAAACGGTAAAAAGATAGAGAATGAGTAGAATTTGGAATTCATTGAGAGTTTTTATCATTCACAGTACTTCATTGGTTATTGGAATGAACTGTTACAATTTATCATTAGGAAATATTATACTGTGTTACTAGTTCGCAAAATGGGATATTTTATACGAGTACGATATAGTTGTACACTATACTTTTCCGACCACCTACCCGAAAAACAAAATATGGCGCATTTTAAAACTGTTTGAATGGACAGAGGTTTTGCTTATAGAAAATTAACAAATGCATTTAATTTTGTGTGAATCTATTGTACCTACCTACTAATAATTTTTACAGGAAAACCTAGTTTTGAAGTTCAGTGTGCCTCATACCACTTGTCCATAATACCAAATTGATTTACTAAAGAAGCATACTATCAAAACTAATGTCTTTTGTGATTTCTTGACATTCTTCATTAAAACATTTTTATTACTTTTTTGTAGTTCCTATAATTCTGGTTGCTACAATATTTATATCTTTTTTCAGTTCTTACCATATTTGCTGTATATTATGTGTATCCTCGTTTTGTTGTTATCTTCATCCACATTCTATTTTATTTTATGGTTTTACTTGTTTTTTCTCACTTTTTGTCTCATCATTGCCACTACAAGGACATGGTTGGTATCTGTGCATGCTCCTCTGTAAGCTCTGACGTCTTTATGTTCGATCTTTCCCGTTTCCATATTAGTATATGCTCTATTTGAGGCCTTTGGTCTGGTGCAAGCCAGGTAACTTTATGTCTGGTAGGGGGCTGCTTATTACTAAGTTCGGTTTTATCGCCATATTCCATAATCTTTCACTGTTGTGATTTGTTTTTCGTATATAGTGTGTTATTCACCTCAAGTAGTCTTTCTATTTTGGCATAACAATCTCCGAATAGAATGATTGAACCCTTTGATATTTTTCATATTAAGCACATCATAATTATTTTTTTTATCTCTTCCGCACTTTCTGTGAACGCAAATATTTTCAGAATTGTACCAATTCTAATTTCGGCCTTCTTATATGTTTTTGAAACAAAGTTCCTCTACGCGGCTTACAGTAGGTGTTGACTGGTAGAAATCGTCACGTAAGAAAAAATGTATGCCCCCTCCATGCTACTTTCCCTCTCTTTCTCTCTGTCTCTTTATGTTATATACGAGTCTGTGTGACAAGCATCCAGCTCTTGCTCATACGATTCCAAAGGTGTACGAAACCATCCGAACTGCTGTTCTGCTAACGGGAAATTTAAAATTATACATGAGGTATGATATCTATGCGAACACAAGTCGGATATTATCGTTGAGTGGTAATACGTAGAAGATATTTTTGTTTCTTCTACATTTCTATATAACGTGTGTTTAGATGATTATATCTTTTTTTGGACATAATTTCTTATGTTTTTTGTATACCGAAGTTGGATTGATGGTTAACATTGAATATGTGGCACGTCAATTTGATATAATATAACGAATAGTATTATCAGGAATAACATTTCTCAAAGAAACAAATCCATACTCCCCCTTTAATCCCCGGCCAACCCCCGGAGCCATATAGAACAACTCAAAACAACATGCCAAAAAAACCTCAATCTAATGAGAATTATTGCAGCGAAAAACTGGGGAGCAGACTACTCTATGTTGATGAGAATCTATAAAACTATGATCAGATCCAGAATCGACTTGGGATCCACGGTTTATGACTCTGCCAAAAAATAAACAGAAAAGTTTAGATGTTATCCATAATACTGCAATAAGAATAGCCTTAGGAGCTTACCACACAACTCCAACCGAGAGCTTACTATGCGAAACTGGATAATCTTCGCTGACATTCAGAAGACAATATCTCTCACTAACATATGCAGCTAACATCTACGCCAATACCAATAACCCGACATACCACCACGTAATTGCAGATCGATTCAGATATATTAACAGAGAGAAAAAGAGAACCGACCCCCATTTTACGAAAGATTAAATCAATATCTATCCTATTCGAATATCCTCATCCCAACAGGCTACGAATCTAACATACACACTCCACCCCCCTGGTCAATAACCCTCCCTATCTCCGACTTAAGCTTGACAGAACTTGGCAAAAATACTGTGAACCCCAGAACAATTCGGATTCACTTCTCTACACTACTAGAAAAATACGAAAGTTACCACCACATACACACCGATGCTTCTAAAACAGAATCTGGAGTAGTAGCAGCTTTCATGTCAGATAATTATCAGAAGTCATTTAGGATACCAACGATAAGCACTATCTATACTGGCGAACTCTTCGCCATACTGAAAGCGCTTGAATATGCGAATGAAAAAAATATAGATAAATGTCTAATAATCACCGATTCTCTGAGTGCCATATCAGGATTGAATCAACAATACCCCAACCATCCAATACTTCAGCTGATAAAGAGGGAACTCTACTATCTCCAAATGAGAAAAGCAGCATTGCGTGTAATATGGGTACCGTCGCACGTAGGAGTGGACGGCAACGAGGCAGTAGACAAACTAGCACGGGAAACCACA
Organism: Gonioctena quinquepunctata; assembly: GCA_018342105.1. NCBI lineage: Eukaryota > Metazoa > Arthropoda > Insecta > Coleoptera > Chrysomelidae > Gonioctena > Gonioctena quinquepunctata. The sequence goes on from JAFIRS010000012.1 coordinate 1,044,134, forward strand.
TCCAACGAAGACATCCCAAAAATCGAACAAACGGTACTCAGCGACACGAGGGCTTACATCCGACAGAAAGTGACCAACAAGTGGCAACAAGAGTGGGATCGTTCTAACGCCAAACTGAAAGAAATAAACAATAGGCCCCTCGTAAATCCAAGTTCAAATGCCGAAGAGATGAGGTTACTATCACACGTATACGGTTGGGTCATACACGCCTTACCCACGAATATCTCTTAAAACACAGTGAAAAACCTTTATGTGAAGTATGTGCCACAAGTCTAACAGTGAATCACATTTTAATCGAGTGTACGAAATACATTAAACAGAGACAAAAATATCAAATCTAAGAAACTTTAGCGGATATCTTCAAAGACTCTAACGATCACTTATTATTATACTTAACGGATATAAATGTTAAATTTAAAATATAACTGTATACAGTCGCTAATGATCGAAAGATAGATGCGACTCAAAAAATTCAAATGGAAAAAAAAGGAATAAAATACCTTTTACTGTGGCGGAGAAGTTTGGAGAAAGGATATGTAGGTATATATAGGTATAGTATTACTTGGTATTACGTGAAGATTTCTACCAGTCGACACCTACCGCAAGTTGCGTAAAGCTTTGTTCCTGAGGGGGGTCCCCTGACCGTACTTTTTGATACTATTTTTTCAAATCCGCCAATGGGAAGCAAGGACCACAAACATAGAGGGATTCGTGTGTAGAATGTTCTTGATAGTGGTCCTTCCATCAGCTGAAATCAACTATGAGAAATTGAAAAATCGAAGCTAAGAAAACATTAACTTTTCTTCCTATCACTGTACGATGCGTGATATTGCAGTTTATAATATGCACATGGACTTCGGAAACTAACTGTGAGTTTGTCGTAAAATGAATATGTCTGTAGTTATTGCTAGTCATGATTCATATCTTTACTCATACGAAACAAAATGGGTCTCCCAAAAGAATGGATATACAGAAGAAAAATTATATGACATTCACTAAGCCTATTAACTTGAAAAAGGAAACATTCTCAATTGGATATTGAATGCAAAAATCTTTCTATTCAATATTCAATTGAGAATGTTTCCGTTTTCAACATGAATACCCCACAAGAGGTTATCTTGACGATGGATGATAGTGCCTAAAGTTTATCTCTCAGTCGCAGATGATTCCACATCTGATTTAATGAACATTCTGTTCATATTTTCAACAAATCAATCTTTCATACCCCATGACAGGTTTCAATGTCAAAAAACACTAATTTCAATGTGTCTCTCCAAAAGAAATGATTCTAACTTTTTCCATCTTTGCAAAGTGAGATTGCTTTTTGAAAATGTGTTTCCCATTTCTTCCAGTCTTCCTGATGATCGTGGAAGCGTGAAATAGATTTTCGTCGACAAAAATGTATTGAAGACCTTGTGAATGCGATGCCTCTCTTACGTCAATGTTACGAATTATTTCTAGTGAGTACTCTCTTTTGGAAAACATTCTTCTTTGCCTCATTCATCTTTGAGTTCTCAATTAAGATTGGAATAGAAAATCAAATAACTATTTGAATGAAAATGCAAATTTTCAATTACAGATTTTTTCTTTTGAGTTAGGGCCTTTTCGGAATATCTATCAGTTGTAGTTCAATGTCCAGCGGGCTTCAGCCGGGGAAGTAGTTTCTTTCTGTTAGACATTAACAAAAAATAACTTCATTTATCGTGAATTTTTCAATTAACAGAAAAATTTCCTATTCAATTGAGAATGTTTCCCTTTTCAACATGAATACCCCACAAGAGGTTATCTTGACGATGGAAGATAGTGACTGAAGTTTAACTTTCAGTCGCAGATGATTCCACATCGGATTTTATGAACATCCTGTTCATATTATCAACAAATCAACCTATTAACTTGTTCCATGAAACACTGCTAAAAACTAACTTCGAAAGTGAAGTATGTTCACATATGTCTCATCTATGTATTTTCTGAGTACAAATTGGAATTTGGTTATTTTCATCCAATAGCGGAAATGGTTCAAGCCAACACATTTTCACGATGAACTTATGATGAGAAACATTGAGGCTACAAAAAGTTAGCTGCGACGAATATGATTTATATGAAAGTTTGTATATTTCGCAAAAAAATAACTAAAAAGTCCTGAGTTTTTATATGCACCTATCTGACATTGGTGACAGACCTGACAGTTCTTTCCATGCATTCGGACTCGATGATATCAATCGAGCATATCTTTGATCACCACCCTTGATCCAAATGCATTTTTCCGTTGATTTTTTCTATGGAATTTCTCGAAATGGAGGAGACATCTACGCCTCTACAATATTTGCTGAAGCAATCAAACATTCTAGTGACTGGGGAATTTCACCCAAAGGTCAGTTATAATTAAAACCAATAAATTGTCTATTCCTTGTGTATCTTTGAGGAACACGATAAAAAACTATTGACTATATTGGGTCAGTGGTAACAGTTTCTTGATATTTTATAAATGAAAATGTTGATTATTTTTTGTTGTTGCAGAGAGAATTAATTTCACTCAGGCCAACTGTTACATGAACTTTCTTTTTCTGAAGAGCAGAAACCTTGAGAAATCTTTCATGAAGTCTTTCCAATCGTAATTTATGTATAAAGTGGGTTCCGTACAACATTTCCAAAATTTAGTTCCCTGTGAACAAAGACGTGATGAAAGGATTTGATCGCCATCTCATTATGGAAAATTTTGCACATTCTGCAGAAAAACCACAGAGCTTTGCTGCAGGAATCAATTACGAAATGAAAATTTGTATCAAACGTCATTCTTGAGACAAAATATACTGTTATATTCTCGATTTGATCCACTCCTTTATTTGTATTAATACATGAAGAATATAGAAAATTTATCGGTACATTGTTTCTGCAAGAAGATAGACATGCACATCCAATGATGTTGAGTTTTAATTTGTTTCGGTAGCACTATTCTGAAAAAGCCGTTTGATCTTATTATGTCTCATTACTCTTTATCAACAGCATATAAAAGTATTTGTGATTACCCCAAGTAGTTTTCTAAATTATTTGTGAACAATGAGAACATCAGAGGACCTATATGTGAACCTTGTGGGACATCCAAGGTTACCACAAAGGGAGTAGATCTTTTTCAATTTATGCTAGCAAGCTGGCTCCATTTGTGAACATCTAGGAGAAGAGCCAGCTCAGGAGGTCTCTATACAACTACTCCATCAAGTTTTGAGATAAGTGGGTTGTAGTTGACATTATCAGATGCCAGAAAATGAAACGTAGTGTCATAAACGATGCTTTCAAACAAATTACTATATAATACCACGATAGTTATTCACTGAGATTCTGTTACCAAAATTTTTATAAATGGTAATTGGGAGAACAATTCTGGGAGAGCTCCGTATAATGTTGATAATAATAATATATTTGCCCAGTCTTGATTTGAAATAATTCCCTGATAATCCTGGATTTGGAATACTTCTCCATAACCCTCCGTACATCCGCGAGATTCATAGCAGTAATTTGGTAGACGGTTTAATTTTCATTTTCGCGTCGAGCATTTTCTTCTCAGAATCTCGCCATGATTGTTAATTAATTAATAAGTCTGGAGAGTGGGTAGCAGGAAGGGGTCGGCTGGTGGGCCACTCGGCGACTTCTTTACGGGTTATTCGGTGCAATTTGCCAACATTATTAAGAGCTACGCGATGGCGGATTTAGTAAATATGTCCGAGAGAGTTCGGAGTTTATGGGTTCCGGTCCAGATCGAAAATGGTTCAGGGTTTTCCTGATTTAACGGAATTGAGGGTGAATATATCTTGGTCCTTCGAGCCAGATTTTCAGTTACGTGTGTATGCGTGTAGGTGTTCGCCTTCTTCCTCATATTTCGAGCATGCTGGGTAGATTTGTTCGAAACTTTCTTCAAGTACTCGACAATGTTTTCTGCGTATTTTTCTGGTAATTTCAGGAATGATTGCACTGATTTGAAAAATAAAATTTTTGGACTAGAATGACTGGAGTTGGTTGAGGGCGAGTTTTTGGGAACTTAAGATTGTACCAGTTTGTTGTTGCACGCAAAATGTCTATGAATGTCTCTTTGTTTAGAATTTGGCTTCACAATGTAGCAATGTAGATTTTTTTATTCAATCAGCACCTGCAGGTTACTGAGCTCCTATTAATTGAAAAATTTATCCAATGCATTATTCTTTCCAGCTGTTCCACTTATCCAAGTTAACGCAAGGGAAGAATAACACTTGAAATTTCAACCCCCGTATGTATTCTCATATATCTCGGCCATATATTTTCCAAACTATTGGCAACTATATATCGAAGAGGTTCATACGAAGTGATACGGAACTTATATCCGAACTTAAAAATCTCGGAAAAGATTCAGAGTCTGCGAAAATTTATGGTCGTTTCCCGGCAGAGGGTTGTAACGATATAAAAGTGGGATAACATCGTTGGGAAGGTCAGATGTTTTGCGAAGCGCATTATCCTCTTTTTTAGCTCCAGTCGAAGAGATTTATTATTATAATAACTACATAATAATGTCGGTTTGGTGTTGTTTATTGCTCCTTTTTTGGGTTTGATTCACTTAACCAGTCATGCTAGAGGTTTATGGCGAATTTTTATTATATTGAGGAGAAATTTGATTCAAGATGACAGAGTGAATCTTGTTCGTGGTGGAGTTATATTTGATATGGTTACTGGTTCGGGTAGATAGCATTTTCCTACATTGTAATAGTATCAGAAGCAATCAATTCATATAAAATAAAAAAAATATTGAATCAAACTTTTCATATTACGGCAAAGTTAACGCTTTATATCTCGTGAAATATCAATATCTAGCTAATTGGTTCTGAAGAACTTTTTTTGTAGGAAATAAAATTTCCTACATTTAAATTTTTTCCATGAATCCAGTCATTTATGAAGTAACATCAAATGAATATGGATTTTATACAAAAACCAGATTTAGTGACCCGTACAATCTTACAGGAGCAGATTACAGCTACGTCACAATAAGCACTTTTGTAGAGCATGTAATCCTGAGTAAATCGCTCTTTGGTACGATAAGATAGCATAAAATGCCGCTGAGTTATAGATATTTGAAAAAAAACATTACGTGTATTTTAAATGGGAAATCTTTCCACGCTCTGGGGAAGTACTCAAAGTCAATATTAAGAGCTATTCATGACCTTGTAAAAATTTCAAAGGGAAAATCTAATTATTTTTTCATGGACTATCAATATTGGTGTGAAGAGGGGATTACCCCCTGTATATATATATATATATATATATATATATATATATATATATATATATATATATAAAAAAAATCCCAACTACAGAAAAAATACATATAAATAAAAAAATCACTTGTTTTACGCCAACAAATACTGCTGAGGTTGAAAATCCAATAATTAATTTAAAAAATAAAGAAGCTCCCGGGCTGGATGGAATCAAAGATGAAACTCTAACGATTGTTACAAAATTTTTCAAATTATAGACCTATTTCACTTCTATCATCAATAAGCAGTCTTTTGAAAAAAACTTAAAAAAAGAATTATCGCATATCTATTAAAGTATAATCTGCTATCGACATCCCAGTATGGTTTTGAAAAAAAACAAATCTAGCAATGATGCAATCCATTCCCTGGCAGAAACCATCTACAAATCGTTAGATTCAAGCACTCCTTCTATCGATGTTTTTATAAATCTGAAAAAGGCCTTCGATATTGTTGATCATTCCATACTTTCAGATACACTAGAAGATATGGATGTAAGAGGTTAGGTTAGGTTAGTTGAATTCAAAAATAATGTGAGGGAAGAGATTAACATCCAATATGGTGTACCCAAGGAACAGTATTGGGGCCGGTGTTATTCGTAATTTACTTGAACAACCTATGTCATTGGGAAACACTCGGTAAAATAATCAGTTTTGCGGACGACACTGGGATATATTACAAAAATGATGACTAGTACAATCTCATATCAAGCGTTGAAAATGATCTTGGAAAACTCAGAAACTGGTTCGACAGTAGATTACTTTTAATAAACTTCAACAAAACCGTATACTTACCCTTAGTAGCCATGAAACATCTTTGCAACAATACAATCTGAATATTTAACGAGATTTTTCAATTAAACCTGCAAAAACAAAAATGTATCCTATTTAGATTCAAACAGTTTGGTAGAGTCAGACCTAAATTATGGCATTATTGGTTGAGGAGGAGTATCAAGGAATTACCTACATGCCCTCGAAATCTCTCAAAAACGATTCCTCTGAATGATGCTCAATAAAATTGCAAGATATCCAAGCTCTCTCCTATATAGTGAAACACAAATATTAGATAGGCAATTGAATATTATTCAGATAGGATGCCAGCAATATAAAAATAAAAACGAACTTGCCACTCAGAACCATGGATACACGAAAAAATTGAAGAATCATAATTGTATACCAATAGTTTCTAAAACAATAGGTTAAAACAGTTACTCTTATTAAGTACCTAAATTATTCAGTCAACTACCACACAGAATTATCGATGAAACTTCTTTAAAACGCTTCGAAATCCGATTTATATGTTAATGAAACGGACAGAACAAAAATACAGAACATGGTAGAAAGCTAAAACAATGAAAACTATTTCAACTGAAAAACTATATATATTTAAAATCTAATTAAGTAATTTTTTTTTTCACCACTTACAAGTATGCCCAATACTTCTGTTGGATGTTGCAAATGTTTATTAAAATTTTGGTATTTACTTGTATTTGTATTAATGTATTGTTATATCTATGAATAAACGTTATTAGAAATATATATATATATATATATATATATATATATTTATATATATATATATATATTGTTATGATATCAAATATATGTTAACTATTGAAAGAATAAAAAATTGATAAAATGATACTCATACATCAGATGAATACCTGCTATGGTGGTTTTACAATTTTTCTGTGCACTTTGCATTTCTGAAACCTTTTACCATCTTATGTTCTACACAGATCATCGAAGAGTTTAGCAGTGGAGCTTTTCTATTGACATCAATAGGTTTCCAACTATCCATTTAGATTGCACAACCTATAAAAAGAATAGACATCAAAATCTACAAACAAAATCTCAGAATTCAAACAGCTAAAAATTATTTAGATTCAGATCGCACAACCTATAAAAAGAATAGACATCAAAATCTACAAACAAAATCTTAGAATTCAAACAGCTAAAAATTATTTAGATTCAGATTGCACAACCTATAAAAAGAATAGACATCAAAATCTACAAACAAAAATTATGTACAAGCAAGAACATCCTGTATGCTAACATAGAAACTCAAGGGAACATGACAGGGACATGTGAAATAGTTTCTCATGAAAAAATGATAAAATATCAAATTTGAGAACGGAAAATGCTTGAATGAGAATTTATAACCACTTTGTATAAATAATATTAAGTATAGAAATATAAGCTGTATATAAAATAAGTTTCATATTGTAGAATGACAAAAGTTGCTTTTGAAAGTGTGTGGAAACTAAAATTTCGTACCCAAAAACAAAAATTGATGGTTGCTACAGGTACTTTTTAAAAACACAAATGAACGAAGTGACATAATTGGTATTGTACACTTTTTGGGGTCTTTGGTAATATTCATCCACAGTGGTGAACTTTATTTCATACTTATAACCAGTTTGTCAATATAACCTGTAAATATTTGTTTGCTCATAAGTTCATAGATTCAATTATATTTAATATGAGCTAGATATCGCAGGAGTAGGATTTTAAAACCCTTGGAAATTCATTTCAATAGAAAAATACACAAATTTAACTATTTTCTGTTTCGTTATTCATTATTTGATCATATCATGAACTTTTCATGAAACAATAACTTGACATGAACAAAGCAACTGGATGGCGCGACTGAACTCTGCTGAGCTGTAGGATGATCATGTCTCTATAGGCGTATCGACTGAGCTGGAATAAGGTAACGAAGGAAAGGTAAAATGGCGTTTGAAAAAGAGTGAGAGCAACATAGCCCGACTTTCTATTGTTATAAGTATTTTTTTTGAAGAATCGAATAAAATTAATTATAAATCAAATCAATCGAACTTACTATCATAACAAATTTCAAAATTATTGTAATGTCTAGTGGTTGATAAAATAATAACAATAATAATCAATCAATAAAAAAACAAAATAAAATAAACAACCCACATCATCATAATAATATATATATATATATATATATATATATATATATATATATATATATATATATATATATATATATATATATATATATATATATATATATATATATATATACAGTGTGATCCATTTAAAATGGAACCACCACTGTAAAATACGCATTTTTCAGTCAATCTCAAAAACTTTTTTTTTCAATATTGAGCATCAAAAACTGTATCTTGACACACATTTTCATAACTTCAGTTTCATTTCCAAGGCACTCTATGATTTTTTTTCTTTGTCAAAAACGGCAAAAGTTTATTAGGCAATTTTTGTTTTCAAATTTGCCTACACCACTGGATTTGTAGTCATTATAAATGAAAACCATAAGAATTTCATAAAAAAAATATTGCTTAATAACGAAGTTAACAATTTAATTTTGGAAAAAATTTATTTTATTTAGATTATAGACATATTTAAAATCTGGCAACACTGCCGATACAAAGTAGAACACCAGTGAATTTGTACAGTGGAAATCTGAAGTCAATAGCTCCTGAAAGTATGGTAATGTGAGCGATTTGTGGTGTACTAAATTTAGTACAATACCTATGCCTAATGTATTAGTTCAGCTTTCCTCAAATTATTGATACCTTCTCTAAAAGCTAGTTTTAATTGAGTTTTGCGGAATTTAAAAGGAATATGTTTTGTCCTGCTTTCTGTTTTATTATTCAAGAAATAATTTTGATACTTTAATACTTGATTCGGTTCATTTCGTTTTTATCGGCTATGAAAGACTGCATAACTTGAAAATGAATTTTTAATTTTCTGTTATTTTCGAATACACTTATAACCTTAACTTAAATACATTATTTTAAGGGAATATAATTTACAAATCCAGTGGCGTAGTCAAATTTTTATTACAAAATCGCTTCCACCACAAATCGCTCACATTACCATACTTTCAGGAGTTATAACTGTAGAACGGAATGAGCTATTGACTTCGGATTTCCGCTGTACAAATTCATTGGTGTTCTACTTTGTATCGGCAGTGTTGCCAGATTTCAAATATGTCTATAATCTTAATAAAAATTATAATCAAATACTTTTTTTCCAAAATTAAAGTTGTTGTAACTTCGTTGTTAACCAATATTTTTTTATGAAATTTCTATGGTTTTCATTTATAACGACTACAAATCCAGTGGTGTAGTCAAATTTCGAAACAAAAATTGCCTAATAAACTTTTGCCGTTTTTGACGATGAAAAAAAACCATAGAGTGCCTTGGAAATGAAACTAAAGTTATGAAAATTCGTGTCAAAATACAGTTTTTGATGCTCAATATTGGAAAAAAAATTTTTTGAGAATGATTGAAAAATGCGTATTTTACAGGGGTGGTTCCATTTTAAATGTGTCACACTGTATATATAAGAGTGAAATTTTCAATATCTGTGAATATATGTATGTAGAAGTAGAAAGGAAATTGTGGCATTGCAGACAAATTCTTAAATTCCAGAAGAAAAAACATAATCGAGCAGAAAACGGATCCGCGACCTCAAGATTGCTAGTCTCATGCTCTACCAACCGAGCTATCGAAGACACAGGGTTCACATTTGCATGTCGCGATTCCGTTTTTTTCCAATGTTAGTTGTTGAAACATGGAAATGAAATATGAAATGTAACGAATCTACGTGTGTTATCAATGGTCATCAAGAAGATATTTTACCTATCGCCGACGTCGCCGAATTTGTCGGCTTCAGTCGATGTTCAGGCGCTGTTCTCCGGCCACTGAAAACGGGATTTTTTGCCAATGTCAATGAATATATATAGAAATAGGAAGGGATTTCCAGAAAAAAACAATCTTCGAGCAGAAATCGAACCCGCTCAGTTGGTAGAGCATGATACTAGCAATCTAGAGGTCGCGGGTTCGATTCCTGCTTGAATATGTTTTTCCTGTTTCCTTTCTTCCTACTTCGCTTTTGTGGCTTAATCAGATGTTAAGACCGCAAATTGCACTTGAAATTTACATGCAAAATGCTTTCTCAATAGTTTTTTTTTCAAATTGGGCGATAAAATCTCCAGCACTCATGATATAACCCTTGACAATTTTCGTCACTCAAAAACTAATAAGCTTTATGACCCGTATACTAGGGGGGTTTTATACTATGAATTACTTATTCCATAAGGAGTACAGCAACAGAACGAGTGTATTGTGCGTAAAGTGGTTTCATTTTCCACTCTCAGGAACGAATCTGCTGGAAACGAAAGACAAATTCTTAGGTCGCATGATGGTTTTTCAGATATAATCACAGAATTTGCAAATAACAGCATGCCCAACAAACATCTCCGATCCTCCAATCCATATTCAATTCAACAGCTATACCGATTGATCTATGATATAATTTTTATAATCTGCGGACAAAGTGAAGCCGTTCACGAATATCTTGAACGTACTATTCATTAATCTGATTTCGTTTTGAATGAAAGCCCGGTATCCCCTCTTTCTTATGAAAAGAAGAATGAATTTTTTGTATATGCTCCCCAAAACGGCAACTTTGGGAGTTAAAAAAAATCCGTAAAATGCTACTGTTATGGACTTGTCCGTGAAGTGTCATCATAAAACATGACTGAACATTAACGGGTGTTCCTAAATACTATAAAAACTGTGAACCGATAACATTTTGCCGCAGAAAAGTTAGGAATTTTGCGGTACGTACGAACATGATGACTTTTACACTTTCTTTTTTCGAACAATCGGAAACAAAATGATAATGAATTCAAACAGGATATAATGCACTCACAAAAATATACGAATAATGGTTCAGTTTGTGTTCAAATCAAGTTTCTATTTTCACACCTAAAACTACATACATTTATTGGATGATAACAATTTATATTTCATTTATTCCAAATGTCATTTACTATTCAGGATTAGCACGAAATGGGCGACATCTAGCATTCATGATTCGAATGTCAAACTAGGGAAAACAGGATTTTTCAGTATACTGAATACATTTAGAATTTTCTTCCAAATTTGAAGTATCTTTCTGAATGATTGTCATATTAACTTACAAGTTTATTATATTCAACTAACTATATCCCCATAATACATTAGTATAGTTGGATCCTGGAAAAAATGACTAAAAACATAATTAGAGAACATAACAACAAACGCAAATGTTATTGACTAGTTGACATATTTGACATTTGACACGTCGGTAATAAAAAATCTGATTTGATATTTCACACCTTCTGCCGGTACTGCCAACAAATATTGATATCAGAAATAAAATCATACTTCCTCCATGAAACATTCTTTGGAAAGCTTATAAAAAAAAATTATTTCATGCAACACGTACGCAAATGACTTTCGCGGACTGATCTTCGTATTACGGACTCGTCCGTAAACATTACGATTCGTCCGCGAAACCTTCATTTTCCGTACTTGTTACATAAACTACTATTTTATGAAGCTGCTTGCTTACTGGCCAAACCACCTATGCATTTGCCACATTTCCAAAAAATCATCAAACACTTCGATACGAGTCATATTTCGATCTCTGGAAATCGCCCTGTATATTTGGTAACTCATTAGCTCGTGTATTTAAGAGCCCTGTCCGAACAAAAACACCAATTTATGCTAAACTAGTTCTCAGAGTCGCCTCCCAAATGGAGAAACAAATTAAATTCCTTCGAATCCCACTGACAGAAGAATCGCAATGGCTTTTGTACATTTTCCCCGGCAATGAAATTAAACGATGAAGAGAAAAAAAAACATCGCTAACTTGATTAAATCGGAAACAATAAAGAGAACTTCGTCACGCCTTACTTGACGAAGGGAAATATAAAAGGCATAATCAAAGTTTACTTGAGACAAAAATTGGGGGATGGATGTGCGTGTTTATGGGATATTTGGGCGCGTTGCGGACTCGAGAACGCCGTTATGGTTTTATGTAGTGCCATGTCTTCGGATTTTTCGGCGAGGACATGTCGATGACGGTCTGTATCGACATAAAAGAAATTGGATTTTTCTGGATGCACAGAGCGGATTTTTATAAGCTTGACAACAATAGAATTCCCAATACTAAGTAGTAATGAGTTAGTTCACATTTCATTCCGAAACAATCTCTTCTGTTGATACACCCATCGTGATCTCCGACATCCAGTCGTTGGATAGGAATGAGCAAGTACTGATCAGCGGATTATAAAAGTGAAAGTTTCTCATCTCATGGAATAAGAGAAAATATATACCGAATATTAAAAAGTTTTTCAACAGATCATGAACAGAAAGTTAGTATTGATGGAGATTGGACTTTTACATTTACGAAAAAAAAATTCCAAAACTTATATAGGTCGATTATATTTCATATGAAACGTCCAATTGACTTAGAATGCCATCATATATTTTTTATTTCGGAAAGATATTGCGTTTCAAAGTGTACCCGTGACGCGCGTTCATCGAACCTTGAACGGGCCTTCCTTTTGATGAAGAGCGACCATTGTTTTTAATAACAAAAAAAACCTTTCAAAAGGTTTTCTTCATTTAAAACATTCAAAGTTTCTAAGGGCCTTCCTTTTGCAACACCGCAAATATTGAAGACAGTTCCCATTAAAATCATATTGACATTTGAGGTTAATGTTTATTGTTTATTTTTATCAACTTATTAATTTCTCAATATCATAAACGATTTGGTGTGTTTATAATGAAACAAGGCTTCGTAAAAGCAGGTTCGGAAAATTTGCCAAGGGTGGATTATGAAATGCTTTGTTTATGCAACGTTCCCAAGAACTAAGTGAACTAATAACTAAGGATTCAACACTAGCAAATCAATGAGCGCGTTTATGGAACCCCTAGTACAAGAACTAAGAACCATGACTAGAAAGTTGCCCAACTTTTAACTAAGAACTTTGGTTCTTAGTTGAAACGTTCGTGATTGTTTAGATATAATCAATCATAAATGCATTATACTGTGAATATATATGTAGGCTTTGTCTGTTTGTATTATAATATAAATAAATTCATATTCGGTACCTGTTAGTGTTTCCTTCATGTGATGAGTCAAATATTTATTAAGTTTGAACTACTGAAAATATAATTAATAATTTAGAATGAATAGACTTGAAGTATGTTCATACAAATTTCGTAAATTTTTTGAAAAATTATTTACTTATTTCACACCAATTCTTTGTTGAGGGATACTAATCTATTTTTTACAAATACAGGCTTACATTTTCTATGGTAAAAATTTTCCCTATGGTTACAAAGCTATAGAAAAAAAAATATTTCTGGAGATATTGGCATTCATGAAGAGAATGTGACAACAAACCTTAGAAAACTTTGACATAATACTGCACATTCTAGTTATTCAAAGTATTTTTGAATTTCAATCAATCAAAATAGAAGAAATTATTCTTATCGACAAAGTTGTTAAAGAATTCGTCCACCGTATGCTCCTGAAATAAATTGTATTGTGCCATTTGGAGTAGCAGATATTAAAAATTTTACAGTATTGCATTTTTCTATTCTGACCAAGTCATGGACAGACGAACAGGATCAGAGGGTTTTTCAATTTCCAGACAATAATTGAATTAACTTTCTTATAGCGAGCTCTGAAAGGGATCGGCAAATTTCTTTCAATTTCAGATATTTCAGGCCAATATATGAGCTCTTATAAATAAACAATTTGTCATCATAGGCACAGATTTTGTGAAAATCTTGTGAACACTTGATTTACTCATATCAGTCATCAGCCAATCGAGAGTATACATCCCCAACCCGTATATTTTTTAAACTTATCAGAACATCCATTTATTTAATTTACTCAATTTTGGTAATGTATTTCACAATGTGGTGAACATTTTCAGGGAGCTCCAAATAATATTACTCTTCTTTTCTATAAGTGCAATAGATAGGCGCTGGCGCTGCTGTCCTTCGATATTTTCACAATCAGGATCGGATGAAGACTGACTTGGAATATACTCAGAATTTTTTTTGGTGGTGTTATTTTGGTGAATCGGATAATGTACTAGCTTGGCTACTGCTAGGAGAAGAACTATTCGAAACTCTTGAGTAAATATTTCCCATGGATGTAATGTCACTCAACACAGTTTTACTAGCTGAAGGAGTGATGTTTTCATTTGGTTTGGGTTTCTTCATCGTTGGTAGGTCATATACTTATGATGAAACATTGTCAGACCAATGTCATTTCAGGTTGATATGTGGACAGACATCTTGCTTCAACATAAATTTGGATCCCCTTGTTCTAGCATATTCCTAATTCGTAGTATCTTCTTTCAGCTGGAACCAAAGAACAATATGTTTATAGGACTGGATATAAAATACAGTACTGATCGATGATTTTGCAAACTTGCATTGAGTGAAATTAAAGATCGTTCCTTGATGTACTCACCTGGAAATGTTCTGCACAAAAGCATATATTTCCGCTTTTTACAAAAGTTTGATTCACTTTCACTGGTGTTCAGACAACCGTGCACATAGCACTTTTTAGACATTTTCATAGTTATTAAAATTAGAAAATAATTTCCGAAATTTTTCAATACCAAACATTCATGGCGAGCTTGTTCATTTGCAGCAGTTCTCTGCATATCTCGTGTCTCGTATCAGTCGTATCAGATATATGCAAGAAAAAGAGATACAACGATGCCAAATCAACTTTTAGTGAACGTGAAATTTATTCCTGAAGCAAACGAACGAACCTATCAAAGTATCAAATAACAAATGTCATTACGTCACAATTCCATGATTCGCAACTCATACAACGATGCCAAATCAACTTTTAGTGAACGTGACGTCACGAAACCACTTTTTTCCGGATTATGGAAAAACTACCCATCAGAAAAATAAAATAAAAAATCCCAAGTGATATTAGCACATATACTTTCTAATAACAGTGTTTTCACATAGTGTATAAAAAGGTCCATTGAGTGACTGTAAGTATGTGACATACGGAGTTCCACAAGGAACTGTACTTGGTCCTCTCTTGTTCACTCTATATATAAACAGTTTACTCACTTTAGGAATCAAAGGTAGAATTCTAAGCTACGCAGATGACACTGCTATATTTTACGAAGCGAACTCGTGGAATACCGTTAAATCAGAAGCGGAGGATGATTTTAGAGTTATTGAAAGGGTGGTTTAGATACAATACATTAACTCTTAACCTGGAAAAACAAATTATCTTCCATTTTCCTCATATTCCAGCGGTTTACCAAATATGGGTCGTTTGGAAATTGGGCCAAACTCCCACATCCCTGAAGCTGACTCGATCAAATATTTAGGTATTGAAATTGACCGGCATCTCAAGTGAGACCTACAAATGAAAAATATTGTTGATAAGCTAAGAGGCATGTTATATAGATTTAAATATCTGAAAGATTACCTCGATATTAAACACCTCACAGTATTATGCTATGCTCTTTCATAAATCAAACTTGACTTACGGTATTGTGGGCTGGGGTGGTGTAAATGATGCGCACTTAGAAAACCTAGTGGTAATCCAGAGATGGTTTTTGAGAACTATACAGTGCTAGTCAAAAGTCCCCTCCCCCCCTCGTATCTTTTG
This sequence comes from Gonioctena quinquepunctata, assembly GCA_018342105.1. NCBI lineage: Eukaryota > Metazoa > Arthropoda > Insecta > Coleoptera > Chrysomelidae > Gonioctena > Gonioctena quinquepunctata. The sequence goes on from JAFIRS010000012.1 coordinate 1,059,900, forward strand.
AACGGGTATACTTATAATAATGAAATTTGGAGGGTGGAAATAAACGGATGTAGGCTTCTCAACTGGTCATAACAGGTGACGCAATCGTCATAAATGACGTCACAAGGCCACTGTGACCAATAATTTTAAATGGGACCCTATGGCAAGTGACAGCTCGTTTGAAAGGTATTGAAAATACCTATTCAGTCACAATGAATTGTCAAAAAGGTTAATTAAGTAAAAAAAAAAAATTTTTTTAATTAAAAATTTTAAACGCCTCTGGTTAATTGTCAAAAAGGTTGACGTTTTTGAATTCTCTACTTGTCAAAAGTGTTTATACCTTGAAAATTTACCTAAGCTATTGTTTAACGAGACGTTTAAGTGTTTACATAGGCAAAATGGTACGTACTGTAGCCGACAAAGTAGCAGCTATCTTAATAATTGGTGAATGTAGAAACAATTTCCATGCAGCGGAACGACTGTTTAATGAGAGGTACCCCGATCGCCCTATATCGAGGGTTTATTTGAGGGAGCTTCTTCGGAAGTTTGAAGCATCAGGTAGTGTTCAAGATGCCAAACGATCTGGTCGACCAACAATTAGTGATGACAAAAAATTGACATAATTGGAGAAATGGTAGTAAACCCTACTTCTTCCACAGCCCAAGTTGCGTCTATCTGTGAAGTCAGTCAAAGGACAGTACATAGGGTGTTGGCTAAAAACAAATTTCATCCATACAAATTAAAAATGGTGCACCAACTTTCAGATGATGACCCCGACCGAAGACTAGAATTCTGTGAAACTATGTCCAATAAAATGAACCAACAACCAGGCTACATACAGACAATTTGTTTTAGTGACGAAAGTACTTTCTTTCTCAATGGAATGTTAACACTCAAAATGTGAGGTATTGGGTGACACAAATCCTCACATCTTTCGTGAAAAACATACTCAATTTCCAGAAAAGTAAATGTTTGGGCAGGTATTTTGGGAAACCACATAGTTGGGCCTCTTTTTCTCAATGCTAACTTAACCGGTGAATTGTATCTGGAGATGTTACAAAATGATATTGAGGCGTTAATTCTTGAAATTCTAGAAGATAATCCAGATGAATTCGACAACTTGGAAATAACGTTCCAACAAGATGGTGCTCCTGCACACTATTACGGTGCAGTAAGACGTTACCTAGATGAAGAATATCGTGGTAGATGGATTGGACGACGAGGTTCGATCGAATGGCCAGCTCGGTCACCGGACCTTACACCATTAGATTTTTTTCTATGGGGGTACTTGAAATCTAAGGTTTACGCTACAGTACCTGACAGTATTGCCATTCTGAAACAACGAATTGTTGAAGAATGTAGGGCAATTTCCGCTGACACACTGGGACGAGTACGGCAAGAGTTTAGCAATAGGATGCATTACTGCCAGGAAGTAGATGGAGCACATTTTGAACACTTATTATAAGAACTGGTTCTTAAATCTTTATTAATTAAATGCGAAACTATAATTTTCGTATTTCTTCAATTTATCAATCAAAATCAGCCGAAACCCAAACAAAATTGGTATGACTGAATAGGTATTTTCAATACCTTTCAAACGAGCTGTCACTTGCCATAGGGTCCCATTTAAAATTATTGGTCACAGTGGCCTTGTGACGTCATTTATGACTATTGCGTCACCTGTTATGACCAGTTGAGAAGCCTACATCCGTTTATTTCCACCCTCCAAATTTCATTATTCTAAGTATACCCGTTCAAAAGATACGAGGGGGGGAGGTGACTTTTGACTAGCACTGTATATGGTAAAACACTTAGATTTTCTAATGATAAATTACATGCCGAATCGGGAATAATTGATATTAGACAACTTTTTTGTGTAAACATACTAGTCAACATCAAGAAAAATGAAATTATGATCAACCCAGTCACACACATCTACAACACGAGAAATAAAACCATCTCGGTGAGTATACCTCGCTGTGACAAAACAATAGGGCAACGTCACTGCGATTTTCTTGCACCAAAACATTACAGTTTAATGCCTATTGAAATCAGAAATATGCAGAGCTTCAAGGCTTCCAAGAGAAATACAAAAATGTGAATTTTGGATTATGGAAGAAAAAAAATACACGATTTCGTGAATCAAAGAATTAATTAATGTTACAGCAAAATACACATCACAAATGGTTCAGTACATTATCTTATATTCTTCGATGAAACAATGAATGGTCTACTTGTCCTTTAATTAATACTTATTATAGTGTATTATGTAAATCTGGATGTTTCTATGTATATACCTAAATATATGCACATATGTAATTACACGTTTGCTCATAGCACTTCATCTTATTTTTTTTTTTCAAATGTTTATTATATTCTTTTTTGAATTATTCATAATTACCAATTTTCATTTATGTCTATCAATTATACAACATAAAATCACCTGAAATCACGTACAAGCGAGGTTCCCTAGGAACTAAAGTTCTGTGATATTATTGTATTTAAATTACTTCCATTATACACTCTATTGTACTTTTGTCTTTGTATGTAAATAAACATTATTATTATTATTATATTATTATTATCAGGGCTGTCCAACTGCAAATGCCTCAAGGGCCGCTTAAAAAAAATGCAGTTGGAGGGCCCCATCATAAAATACTTAATATGCAACTCTATCAGTGGGTTTTAATAGGTATGGTATACAAAAAATAAACGCGTTTGAATTATTATTTCAATTTATTCAAAAAAATATCAAATTACAGAAAAATAGTGGGAAATTTGAGGATGTTGGTTTTCACTAACTAATGCATCAATATTAACTTGAATATTTGTGTGGTCTGCTTATATTCTCACCTGACATTGTAAGGGAATGAGTAAAAACTGAAATCTTTCTTTCGAATTTCTTAAAGTCGATAAATCGATTTTTGAATATTTCTGCAATTGTGTCCAGTTATTTTTTGTGAGGTAAATTTGAAACTTCCTCAGAATCCTTAATCTCTTCAAAATACTCTTTACAATTTAGAAAAAATGAAAAATCATTTTTTTCTAATAAGACTTGAATAGCTGAATTTTTCTTAAATCCATTTATGTTTCCAAATAAGTTGGCAATATTCTGCTGTTCTCCTTGTAGCTCCAAATTCAATTCGTTAAGGTGAGATGTCAGGTCTGATAAAGATGCAAGGTCTCCTGAAAATTGTGCATCTACTATTTGATTTCCCAGTTCCGTAGTGTTGGACTTGACTCCATCTTTAAGGAAAATAGGAATCTTCTTGCGTAGAGCGAAGAATCGTTGAAAACAGTTTCCGGCGCTTAACCAACGAATATCGGTCCCTATATGTAGCATCTACTTTGGCTATAAAACCACGAAAATTTCTGAGAGTCAAAGCACGATTTCCCCCTCTAATAATATTAATTATTTGCTTTGCTAAGTTGGTGATTAGAGAAATAGGTCTATATTTTATGTTAGGTTATCAAGTATTTCAATTCCTGACTGATTTATTCGGCATTTATTTCTGTGTCTAGTCCCAAAATCAGTATATTGTGTTTTCGACTCTGCTCAATTCGTCGATATCTGCTTTGAGTTCTGAATTTTATTTCTTCAGTTCCTGAGTTGTGTTTCTCAATGCTTCTAACAGTCTGGTTTCACTCGCTTCTATAGTCGACTTAATTTCCCTTCTATTTCTGATTATATCTCCGTATATTTTTTCAATCTGTTCTTTACATATTTTATACATTGTTCCTGGTCAGCCTCAGCAACAAGTGGCGAAAGAAATATAAGATACCTCCTTAAAACTGTTTGTAGGTGCTGGAATTTACAAAATCGGTGTGTGTTTGTTGTGACTTTTGGCACTCACTAGCTTTCAAAATAATGTTGGAGGTTTAGAGACTGATTTATAAAGCTTACCATATACTGAGGTGAATAATTATCTATTATAGAAAGAGAGAGAGAGAGAGAGAAATATTTGTTGCAAAACCCAACATACATTTCTATGAAATGATGTGGAAATGAGAGAACTCTTTATCTTCAGCTTCACCAATATCAGTTCATTCTTTCGATGTACTACCGCCAATTTTCCAGTGATGGTTGATTGATTGGTTGGTTGAAAGCTGACGAGCCAGAGACAGGGTTGGCACTTAGCGTCCCTTGACACTGCGACCAGCTGGGGTCTATTGTATCATTCTGTCGTCAGTGGTTCCTCATTCAAATAGGTTTGTGCCTTTAATTAGGTTTAGTAGCCTGTTGATAAGGTTCTTCGGATTCATGCCTGTTTCCGGGCTGATCTCTCCAAAGGTTCTGTGTCGCCTACTACTTAGGCGTCACAGTCGAAGATAATATGAGAGGCTGTTTCCTCCTCTTCATCACATAGCCTACACTCCACGGTTTCCCTGCGTACTCCCATGGTGTTCAGGTGTTTTTTTAGGCCGCAGTGTCCAGTCAACAGACCTATTATTATACGTGCCTTCGTTCTGTTCAGGTTCAGGAGGTCAGCCGTCAGGGTCCGGTTTGGATGCCCCACCATGACTTTGCTGTGTATTTGCCCGACAGTTTGATCCCAATATTGTTGGTGTCGTCTTTTTATCCACTCGTCGATCAGGGTCCTGCATCGGTTTTTGCTAATCCCGTGTACAGGTTCTGGCCCTGTGGATAGCGTTTCAGATGCTTGTCTAGCTAGCTGGTCCGCTTTCACGTTGCCTTCTATGCCTTTGTGACCTGGCACCCACATCAAGGTGACCTTGTTGTGTTTTGCCAGCTCGATGAGGTTCTGGAGGCAGTCCCAGACCAGTTTAGACTTTATCTGTATAGAGTTGAGTGCTTTGATAGCACTTTGACAGTCAGATAGAATGTAGATGTGTTTTTTCCTATAACCACTTTCTAGATTCTTCTGAATGCATACCATAATAGCATGTGTTTCAACTTGGAATATCGTGGTGCATTTGCCAAGTGGTATTATGTAATCCCTCTTGGCCTTTGTATTCCCCCTTCCTTCAACTGTCTTTGAACCGTCTGTATGTGCGCAGTTAATTGTGATTCTATACTCGGGGCCCATCCAGATCCGTCAATTCGGGTTTCGAATGGTTTTTCGAATGAGTATAGGGGTTGCATGTTGTCTGAAATCATTTCGAGGCAAGCCTCTGGATTTCCCCAAGGTTGGTTTTTGCCTGTCTTTGATTTGTTTTTGGCCACCATAAGAGTGAGCCATAAGTTATTTTTGGTCTTATCACCGCTGTGTAAAGCCAGTGCATGGCTTTCGGTTTGAGCCCCCAGGTTTTTCCAAAAGCTCTCCTGCACATCATGAAGGTTATCTTGCTTTTATTGGTTACATGTTGAAGATGCGGGTTCCAGGTTAGTTTCTTGTCAAGAATCAGCCCTAGATATTTCACCTGCTCTACTACTTGAAATGTTTCACCGAATAGTCTGGGGGGTATGAGATCTCCCATGTTCCTTCTCCGGGTGAAGGGAATTGGTGTTGTTTTGTTCGGATTTGCCCTTAGGCTATCTCTGTTACACCATTCCTCTACTGTCCTCAGTGCATTCTGCATTAGCTCTGAGGTTGTTCGAGTATTCTTTCCTTTGATGAGGATGACCAAGTCATCTGCATACCCTTTAGAGTAATACCCTTGGTTCTTGAGAGAAATGAGCAGTTCATCTACAACCATGTCCCACAGAAGGGCGGTATGCCCCCCTGTGGAGTACCTCTGAAAATTTCAACCTGCTCTGTTTCCTCGAACATGTTGGCTTGGACCAGTCTATTGTGAAGCATTGAGTGTATCCACCTGCAGGTGGTTTCGTCAATGCCTCTTCGAGTGGCCGCAGAGACCATTCTTTCAAAGGAGGTATTGTCGAAGGCTCCTTCGATGTCTAGGAAAGTGCATAGTGCAATTTCTTTGTTTGCTAGAGACTCTTCAAGCCTTGAAACAAGCTGATGAAGTGCTGTCTCGCATGATTTTCCTGTTAGATACACGAGCGGTCTTTCAGAAGAAATGACGATAGGCTTATTAGTCTGTATGCCTTTGCCTGGTCGTATGAGTCTCGTCCAGTTTTTGGAATAAAGACCACGTTTACAGTTTTCCAGGATTGAGGTAGCCATCCCAATGCCAGGCTCAGCCTGTACAGTCCGCACAGTTCTGGTGCTAGATATTCAACTCCGCTCTGAAGTAGTATGGGAAATACTCCATCTGGGCCCGGAGACTTGTAAGGCTTGAAGGAGTTTATTGCCCACACTACTTTTGAATGAGTTACCGTTCGTTTAGCCACTTCCCAGTCTGCCCTTTTTGCCCTCAAATGAAGGTTTGCAGGGATTTCATATCTGGGGTTTTGGTTTGTGGTGACAGTGGATCCTGGGAAGTGTGTATGGAGTTCTATAGTTTCCTTCCCAGTGTTGGTGTGATTTCCGTTGGGTTTCTTGAGAGTCCCCAATGGATGGATGGGATCTTTGGAAAGGATGCGGTGGAGTCTTGCACTTTCTGAGGTTTGTTCTATGTCCTCACAGAACTTCCTCCATGACTTTATTTGTTCCCCTCTGATTTTTTTGTTGTATTCTGTGAGAGTTTTGGAATAATCCTCCCAGTCACCAGTTTTTTCCGCTCGATTGAATAGTTTTCGCGTTTTGTTTCTAAGATATGTGAGTTCGGTGTTCCACCAGCTCACTTTACCTTTAGTGGTGCTGCGCTTTAAAGGGCAGTTGTTATGATATGAAGTTATTATGGCCTCCTGTAACATTAGGGAGGTTTGCTCTATTTCATGAATCGTATTCGAGTTAGGTTTGACATTTTTGAAATTTGTGAGATTTGCCTTCAGCTCCTCCCGGTACCCCGGCCAGTTGGTATTTCTGGGATCCCGATATCCCGAGAGTGAATTCTTAGTGTTTTTGCTTCATCAGCTATCATGCCAGTTAATTTGGATTTTTTTCAACTATTTTCGACTGCATAAAACCAACTACTCCTTCACGAACTTTTCCCACAATAAATAACCCCCGAACGTTCATAAAACTGCACCAGATTTACACCGGTGGACGTGGAGTGCAACCGCCGCAATGGCAAAAGGTAATTATCATCATAAAGTGGATTTTACGAGCGGTGTGAGGTTGCCGTAAAGAAATACCTCGTTTTCACGTACAAACAAGCATCTTCATTCACTGCCTTTATGTGATCTCCGATGATGAACAGTAGCGTGTCGAGGCATGCTTTTTTGAGTGGGTGTTGTTATTTATTTTATACAATTTTGACATATCAACTCCCCAACAATAGTTACAAATGAATACAGTTTTATACACTGGTGAATTATTATTTTTCAATTCGCTAGTGAGTAAAAACTTTCCTAATTCACATGTATAAATATGGGAATGATTATAATAATGCAACTTGTGAAAAACGTTTATCAACAGAATACAACACGAATCAATAATATATGCATGATTATAATTTTTTATGAAAATATAAATCACAATTCTTTAAGACAAAATAAATTAGAACAGGAAATATTCAAAATGCAAAAAAAAATATGTGTAAAAAAACAATTTATCGAAGCGTCTCTGTATGTCCACCTTCACGTTCCATGCATGTAATTGTCCGATAATAAAATTCACTGAGAGTAGATCGCAATACATTTGTTGGAATATTTCTGCAATGAAATTGTATCGAATTTCAAGCTCCTCAACATTAATGAATCGTCGATCCTTGTATACTTTTCGCCTTGCATATCTTCATAAGAAATCTATTGGGGTGAGATCTGGCTAACGAGGAGGCCACCGTGGATCGATATTTCGTCCTCACCATTTATCACCAAATTCCCCATATAACTATTCAGAAACAATTCTAGCAGAATGAGCGGGACATCCATCAAGTACAAACCATAATTTATTTATTTCTTCTTAACTCATCCGAAAAATCCGTCAGTTCGTTTTCTAAAAACTGTAAATAGCTACCACCATTTAGGTTTTGGCGAAAAAAAAACGGCCTATTAATTTGTCGTTAATACCTATTACCGCACCACATGTTTGTTTTCTGGTAATACTGGTTTCTATTGGCAATGAGACAAAAGTTGGATTTTTGTTAGACCACCACCTACTATTTTGGGGAGCGGCAACGCCATTTGTTGTGAACGTGGATTCATACCCAAAAAGAATGTGTCTATGGAAATCACGATGATCTATTTGTCTTTGAACATGCAGAAGTCATACCGCAATGCATAGTCTCTTAAGAATCTTCTTTACAAAGCCTTTTTTGCACCCGTATAAACAGAAATTTCTTGGGTGGATCTTCTAGGGTTTTCAACAAATGCATGAAGTACTTCTAATTGATTTTCTTCAGTTCATACAGTTTTGGTACGTTAATTCTACTTAACCTGTCTCCCTGAAATTATTTAAAATTCTGCTTACAGTTGAATGGTGAACTCCTTTGTCTCGATGTCGTTCATTGAAAATATCACGCACTGGTTTATAGTTATCTCCACATATTGAAACTATTTCTGCCGTTTCGACTAACGTTACCTGTCTTGGAGGAGGCATTTGGAATCAAATAAACTTAATCAAACAATAATTATTCAAGAATAAAAAAATTGTGACACCAAATTGTAATAATGTTTACTTTCAACTCTCATTCGCTATCCGCGATTATTTTAGAAAAATTTCATGTTTGTCGATTATTGTACAGTTTTTTAATAAATATTTGAGATGAAAATTCGAACTTTAAATTAATATGTTTTTTAATTTGCATATTTTAATAACTACTATTTTACCTCGTTATGAAGATTGTTTGCAAAATTTTAAAGTTGTGTTTAATATCATTGCAACAAAGATGAAGTTTGTGATTCCCAAAAAGATTGAAAGTGGAAAATTTAATATGCTTGAATTTTAACAGAGTTATGCAACTTTGATTTGATTTTGATTAATTTATGAAACTGTTTAGGGTGAATATTAAAAAAAAATTGTTAAAATATCAGTTAAAAAAAATCTTGAGAGGTCATATTTTGGTATATTGGTCATAACTTTTAATGATAAACAACTTTTCTCAATAACAGTTTGCTGGATTTTCTGAAATAAGGGTACTTTACCCCAGTAAAATTATTATATTTTCTGACCTACCCTTTATGTTATTTGACTTGCAACGATTCTAAGTGCACCTGATATGATAATCGAACATGCACCAACTTTCGGCAAAATTTGTATTTTGGTTGTGCAATTAATTTTAAAAATTCCCATATTTGCACACTTATTGACCACACTGTATATATATATATATATATATATATATATATATATATATATATTTAAATATATATTTCCAACAATTTGGCAAAAATACACAGGTTACTGATAGGTCTATAATTATTTATCAAGTTTTTTTGTCCGGATTTGTAGACTGGGATAATACATATTGATTTCCAATAGTTTGGGAATATTTCTGTGGCCAGTGATTGATTGTACAGTCACAGTTTATAGCTAAAGATTCAGCTCGCTCACTTGGCGTCGGCACTTTGATCTTTATGTTCCCGTTTGTACACTGCGCAACTCTGATTTGTATCCCTCGCGCATACCGCGTGTTACTGTGTTACTAATACGGATATTTTTCGGATACTTCGAAGAGCGATAACCGCGTACAGTCTTCTGCGCATCCTGAATTGTTTCCCTGGAGTGGATGTTACCTTGGAACATGCATTTGGGCCAAGTGAGCGAACTGCTTCTTTGGCTATGAACTGTGGCACAGTAGTGTTAGGGGTGTTACTAGACTGAAACGACAGTTTTTAACAAAGATAAAGGGTATATTATCTGATCCCGCTCCTTAATTCGGATCTAAATCGCGTAGACCGTCCATTACGTATCTCTCTGTGAGCGGCACTTCGCATAAGTGTAAGTTGTTTGAGCAAAAGTAATGGTCATCTAATATAGTGTAACGAACCTAGGCCGGACCTGTCGCCTCACGTGTTGCCATCGACAGCGATGAGATCATCCCCGGAGATATTCGAGAACCATCCAGTCGCTCTGCCGCGAAAAAACAACGGTCAATATTGGAAACAATTGGAATATGCTAGTCGCCAACCGTCCGAATTCGAAACATCGAGAATGCTGTATCGGAGATAAATAGACAGCCCTCAAGAGGGAGTAAACAGTCTGAACGAGCCCATACGATCGAGCTATTCAGTGGCGTAGTAATATAAATTAAGTTGTAGATTAAGTGTTAAATAAATTAGTTAAACCAAGTTAAGTTTATTTACGTTCCAATTGGTGTCGGAAGTGAGATTTTGAAAATAAACAAGTGATCGTGGAGTGGATAGTCAGAAAAATAAATTGATAGACCTTTCTGTACGCCCAAAATAGACAGTGGCCCGGTTTTCGCGAAGTGGACAATTGTGCGTGGGAATATAAACTGATACGCTGTTCGCGTGAAACAGAAAATAGACAGTGGCCCGGTTTTCGCGAAGTGGACAATTGTGCGTGGGAATATAAACTGATACACTCTTCGCGTGAAACAGACAATAGACTGGTGGCCCGTGGAAAAGAATTCGCGAAGTGAATTTTTAACAAACTGATAACTTTTCGTGTAAAACAGACTGATACCTCGTCAAAGACAAAATGTGTTCAAGAAAAGTGCGCCTTGCGGATTTGAAGGTAGCGGAATTAAAACAGGAATTGGAGGAAAGGGAACTGGAAACAACAGGTAAAAAGCAAGTACTCCAGGAAAGACTTGCAGAAGGACTTATACAAGAAGGTGAGGACCCCGAAACATTTTTATTCGAAGTTCCCGGAGGTGATTTAAGTTTGGTAATGAATAAACTCGAAGAAACTACTAAATCCGTGAAAGAAGAACTGCAACAAAATTCTAGAAATCTGGAAGAGAAACTTCAGGAAAATTCTAGAAATCTGGAAGAGAAACTTCAGGAAAATTCTAGAAATCTGGAAGAGAAACTTCAGGAAAATTCTAGGGAAGAAAAGAAAATTCAAGAAGCCTGGAAGAGAAGTTCCTGGAAAACACAGAAGGCCTAAAAAAAGAATTGTGTGGTGTGGCTAATTTTCTAGAAGAAAGAATCTAGAAATCTGGAAGAGAAGCTTCTAGAAAATTCAAGAAGCCTGGAAGAGAAGTTCCTGGAAAACACAGAAGGCCTAAAAAAAGAATTGGGTGGAGTGGCTAATTTTCTAGAAGAAAGAATGGGAACCGTTGAGACAGAAATGGACAAAATAAAGGAAACGATCAGTAAGCTGGAAAAACAAATTAATAGTGCGTCCTCCACAGAGATGGTTAACGAAAATGCAATGCTGGACTTGAGTTTGAACGTGGATAAAGTTCAAGAGGGTATAAAAGATGTCAAGGTCATTTCAGAAATAGGGAAGCTTTCCATGAAGCCGCCTCAGTTCGACGGAAAAACTCCATGGGCAAATTACCGCCGGCAGTTTGAAGCAGCGGCCAAAGCAAACGGATGGAATGCAGGGGAAAGAGCTGTAGCACTGACACTTGCATTACGTGGAGAAGCGACAAATATTCTACAAACTCTCACCGCCCAAGAACAGGAGGACTATGATCAGCTGATTAAACATCTAGAATTACGATATGGCCACGCCCATTTGGAACACGTATACCACTCCCAGCTGAAAAATCGCTGTCAGAAATCGGGCGAATCCTTACAAGAATTTGAAACTGACATTGCACGCTTGGTTCGTCTCGCATATCCAGCCATACCGGAAAATGTAATGGAGCGATTAGCGGTTCAGGCATTCTTGGATGGACTCCGTGACCAAGAAACCAGACAAGCGTTGATATTAGCTCGTCCAACACATCTTGTAGACGCACTGGCACGAGCTTTGGAATTCGAAGCAGCAAAACAATGCTGCAAAACCCAAAGTAAAGTTCAAACGATTGAGGAAGACTCACCGGAGCCTGCTAACTTGGAAGCTGCCATAAGAAAAGTGATGAAGGAAGTGTTGCCTGAGAAAAGACAGATAAGATGCCGGAATTGTGGCAAAATTGGACATGTGCGTAGCAAATGGTCCAACATTCATCGACTACGATGCAGGAAGAAAAAAAAAGGACGAAGAGAAGGGGAAATCGTCGGCATGTGTCCGGGAAGCCGCGGTTAACAACGCATATGTCGCTATCCTGAAACGACAGAACAAAGGTGTCTTCGTAGACGGTCTCATCAATAACGAGCCTTGCACCAAGCTGCTAGATACAGGTGCGACTAGGACAATTCTCGGGCCTTCCTTTGCCAGAACACCGGAACGGATTGAACCGACAACTTGGAAGCTACGCACAGCAACAGGGGAGCCAGCTACTGTATATGGCGAGCTACCGATTGAAATAATTTTGGGCAGCACTAAAGTGAAACATCAGGCACTTGTAGCGGACATCGAAGACGATGCAATCATCGGAATGGATATCATGAATTCCAGAGGGTTTGAATTGGATTTCAAAGACGGCGTCCTACGTGTCAACGGAGAAGAGCTGGTGCTTCATGGGAGAAGTGAGGGGTTGATCCGTGTGTTGTTGGCTGAAGATGTAAGCGTACCTGAGAGGGCTGAAACCATTCTGGAGGCTCGCCTGGACGGGAGTACGAGCAGTGGAAACCTGGTGATGTTCGAGCCCAAACTTCATGATGAGAAAATTGGACGAGGGATTGCACTAGGGAAGACCTTGTTGCGTGCTGACAAATTTGTGCCCGTAAGGGTTATGAATGTCAATTATTTTCCAGTGACCTTGAAGAAAGGAACAATATTGGGGCACTGCTCGCCAGTTTCCTCAGTGATCCGGAGTGTACGAGGTACGATTAGCCAACCCAACAACTTGCCCACAGAACTAGAAAAATTAGTTGCCATCTCTTCCAAAGATATAAAACCAGCTCAACAGCCCAAACTAAGAGATTTAGTTAAGAAGTACCAAGACATCTTCGATACCGGACAAGGAAAAGGAGGTCGAACTAATGTGGTCCAGCACAAGATTGATACTGGGGGTGCCCGACCGATCCGGCAATCAGCAAGAAGACTTCCTCTTGCCAAGAAGGAAGAGGCTGACAAAATAGTCAGCGATATCAGACAAGAAGGAGATATCGAACCACCTGACAGTCCCTGGTCCTCTCCAGTCGTACTGGTGAAGAAAAAGGATGGATCGACACGCTTTTGTGAGACTATCGCCAACTTAATAATGTCACGAAGAAGGACAGTTACCCTCTCCCGAGAATAGATGACACCCTAGACACGTTGGCTGGTTCCACGATTTTCTCGACCCTTGATCTGAAGAGTGGATACTGGCAAGTAGAACTGGCTCAGAAAGATCGAGAAAAGACTGCTTTTACCATCGGCTCAGGATTGTGGCAGTTCACCGTTATGCCATTCGGGCTCTGTAATGCTCCCGCCACATTCGAAAGATTGATGGAAACGGTACTGAATGGACTCTCATGGAACACGTGTCTAGTGTATCTCGACGACATAATTGTGGTCGGCAGATCGTTTGAGGACCACGTGAAAAACTTGGAGGAAGTATTCCTGCGACTGAGGAACTCCGTTGAAACTGAGCCCTAAGAAATGCCATCTGTTCCAAAAGAAGTACGATACCTCGGCCACGTTGTCTCTGGGGAAGGGTAGCAGTGGACGACCAGAAGATCAAAGCTGTTAAGGATTGGCCCATCCCAAAAGACATTCACCAACTTCGAAGTTTCCTTGGTTTATGCACATACTATCGCCGATATGTGCTGGGATTCGCCAACATCGCTAAACCACTGACCAAGCTCACGGAAGGCCAAACAAAGTTCCAGTGGTCCGAAGAATGTCAAGACTCATTCAGGAAGCTGAAAGGAGCTTTGATCAACGCACCTATACTGAGCTATCCCCTACCCAAAGGGAAATTCATTTTGGATACGGACGCCAGCAACGTGGGACTTGGAGCTGTCCTATCTCAGATCCAGGAGGGACAGGAGAAGGTCATTGGTTATTTCAGCAAGACGCTTAGCAAACCAGAGCGCAATTACTGTGTCACCAGGCGAGAGCTGTTAGCTGTTGTAAAGGAGTGGAACACTTCTACAAGTACGTGTATGGAAGAAGATTCCTGTTGAGAACTGACCATGCAGCTCTCTAATGGCTCTTACAGTTCAAAATCCTGAGGTCAAGTAGCACGTTGGATCGAGAGACTCCAAGAATTCGATTTCGAGATCGAACATCGAGCCGGAACTAGCCATAAGAATGCAGATGCCTTGTCGCGAAGACCATGTCCAGAGGATTGCTCACATTGCCGGCGAGCAGAAGAGAAAGAAGCAAAACTTTGCAGAACCGCGGCAAGGGATGACAACTGGAATGACAGCAAGATCCAGAAAGACCAAGAGAGACCCCGACCTTGGCTTAGTCGTCAGCTGGAAGAAGGGCAATCGAAGACCATCATGGCAGGAAGTCGCAGGTTACTCGCCGGCTGTTAAGTCCTATTGGGCACAATGGAACTCTCTTATTCTGGACAATGGGATCCTGAAACGTGTGCTGGAGGCCGATATTGGTGGGAAGACAGACGCCAAATAATTGTTCCCAGGAACAGAAGAGAGGAAGTGCTGCGGAAATCCATGATGGAGTCGCCGGAGGACATCTGGGAGTGACGAAGACCCTGCAGAAAGTGAGGCAACGGTTTTACTGGGCCAATTGTCAAGCTGACGTCCAGGACTGGTGCAGGAAGTGCGCTGTATGCGCTGCTAGCAATGGACCTCGAATACGACCCAAGGCCCCGATGCGTCAGTACAACGTAGGCAGCCCGTTCGAGAGAATCGCCATTGACATCGCCGGCCCGTTTCCCGTATCCGACCACGGGAATAAATACATCCTTGTGTCAATGGACTACTTCAGTAAGTGGGCGGAAGCCTATGCCCTCCAACCAGGAAGCCATCACCGTCGCCGACGTCTTGGTGAAAGAGTGGATATGTCGATTCGGTATTCCAATGGAGCTGCACTCGGATCAAGGCAGAAATTTCGAATCCAACCTTTTCCAAGAAATATGTCTACTGCTGAACATCCGCAAGACAAGAACCACGGCCCTACATCCGCAGTCCGATGGAATGGTGGAACGGATGAACAGGACGATCAACCGCCACTTGTCCAAGGTTGTCTCTGACCATCAAAGAGACTGGGACCAGTATCTTCATTTGTTCCTGATGGCCTATCGATCCGCAGTACACGAGTCAACCGGTCAAACTCCTGCTAGTATTATAATGGGCCGAGAACTGCGACTGCCTTGTGACCTGAAGTTTGGGATACCGCCAGGACAAGACACTGCGGAAGAGGACTACGTCAGCAAACTTCGGCAGAGAATGGACGACATCCACGAACGAGTCCGGTTGAACATCCAGAGTGCCAGCGATAAAATGAAGAAGACCTATGACATCAAGGCCGACGCTGGAGGATTTAAGGTTGATGACCTGGTTTGGCTGTACAACCCCAAACGTCGTCGTGGACTATCACCAAAGTTGCGGAACTCGTGGGAAGGCCCGTATAAAATCGTGAAAAGGATAAACGACCTTGT
The DNA here is from genome assembly GCA_018342105.1 of Gonioctena quinquepunctata. Taxonomy (NCBI): domain Eukaryota; kingdom Metazoa; phylum Arthropoda; class Insecta; order Coleoptera; family Chrysomelidae; genus Gonioctena; species Gonioctena quinquepunctata. The sequence continues at coordinate 1,075,362 of JAFIRS010000012.1, forward strand.
GTACCGAATCCATAAGCCACCCCGAGGGAAACCAAGGGTCGTCCATTTCAACAGGTTGGCCCCTTACGCTGGAAACCATGACCAAGTTCGCACCCTCAAGCCACCAGAGGATGATATGACGTTCGAGAAGTTTATGTCCTTGTATTCAAACGGGCAGAAAGTTCTTCATGGGAGTTACTAGAGAGGAGTCACGAGACCTTTTCGAGGGTGCCTGCTGACTACGCACTAGCGCACTGTGTGGCAGAAGATCTTCAAATGTCCAGGGGCATCGCCGTAGTGTTCTCAAGAAATTTGGTCAACTCAAACACTGCGGGAGCAGAATCCAGAAGTTGGTGGGGTGCTACAGTTGAAGAAAGGCCAGAGAACATCTACTACCTAGTTACCAAGAGGCATTCCCAAGATAAACCGTCCTATGAAGATGTCTGGAAGAGTCTCACCAAACTAAGAGATACTATGGTGGACCAGAATCTGGTGGATCTAGCAATTCCAAAATTGTCCTGTGGTATTGATGGGTTGGACTGGAGAGTCATAAGAAGTATGCTGGAGGCGATATTCAGATCCAGCGGCGTCAAGATTTTGGTTTGCTGTAACCCTCTTCCACGACCGATCATGAAGACCGTGGAGTGTTACTTCCATCGAACTTCACGGTGCAGATATGGGGAGTCATGCAGATATCGTCACACTCCAAGGATGAAATTTCGGGACGAAATGTCTTTAAGAAGGGGGCAATGTAACGAACCTAGGCCGGACCTGTCGCCTCACGTGTTGCCATCGACAGCGATGAGATCATCCCCGGAGATATTCGAGAACCATCCAGTCGCTCTGCCGCGAAAAAACAACGGTCAATATTGGAAACAATTGGAATATGCTAGTCGCCAACCGTCCGAATTCGAAACATCGAGAATGCTGTATCGGAGATAAATAGACAGCCCTCAAGAGGGAGTAAACAGTCTGAACGAGCCCATACGATCGAGCTATTCAGTGGCGTAGTAATATAAATTAAGTTGTAGATTAAGTGTTAAATAAATTAGTTAAACCAAGTTAAGTTTATTTACGTTACAATAGGTACAAAAACGTTCGCAAAATAGGATCCGAATAGGTTGCGATTGCTTTGGCCATCTGAGGCAATTGTGTTTCTCAACTCCATTTCAGTAGGAATTTGACCTGCTTTGTTGCTTTTAACGAGATGCCAAAATTTTTTGACATTGAAAGGTATATCGGTTTCAATTTTTTTCTAGATAATTCTGATAGTCCACTCTGATGAGATTTTTTGAGCGTTTTCTGATACATGAGAAAGTCTGGTAATCTAAAGGATTTTTGTAGGTTTTGCATTTTTTGTGATATTTGTTCATATATATATATATATATATATATATATATATATATATAAATCGAAATGTATTGAAAGTCTTGGTGTGATGACAGGACCAATAGGTAGTATTTCTGAACTTGGGTTGTATAAGTTTAGAACCATGATTTCTTCGTACAGAGACCGGAATCAAAATTGTGGTAAATTCTTAATAATTATGTATGAATTGTCGCGCGAAAGTTTTATATGAAATGTCACCCCCAGTGTCAAAAAATCACACGATATAGTGAACTGTTCATCACAGTGCACATCGATAGATGCATCTGAAATGAATTCCAAAATTTTGCCAATTGCAGTGAAAATTCAGTGAATATCGCGTCAATAACGTTTCATTTCCCATTTAGAAATGCAATTTCGAGCTAAATTTACTCTCAAAGGTTCATAGAAAAGCATGAATCGATTCTAGCAGACCGAGCGATTCGTGGAAGGCGTAGGGAAAAGTTTCGATTGAATAAAACGAACGGGCATGAAGTATGTGTTAAATGTAGCGGAAAATAATGACGAATCGAATCTGTCTGTTGCTCGTAACAGCTAATATGGAGTCGTTTATTAATTTCTGAGAACTCGGAAGTTGGAAGACTATTCATTAATAACGTTCTCACCTCTTGCAGAGAAAAAGACGGACTTCGTTTCAAAAACAGACGGCAGTGAATAACAGGGACTGATGATGCTACTTTTTCTGTCGGATGTATAACGTCTCTTATTCTATAGATGGATGATTGATTTCGATGCTTTCCAGTTTGTTGTCATTCGTGATGACTATTGTAAAGATTATTATATTTTTCACCAAATGACAATAAAAGTGGATGTTTAATGACACTTGACAGGCTTAAAAAGTGTATTTTTACTGCCTTGTCAGAAAAAGTGGACTTTTTCTGCATAGGCAGAAAAAATTCGTTGCTATGCAACGTTCCAGTTGATAATTTAAATCAAACTGGTAATAGATATTGACAATGACATTAGGTAAACACAAAATGATGGAGTTTTAAATGAAGAAAAATACACAAATATGGTTTTATAACATTACAACTACAAACTACAACAGGAAATGTTTACTCATTACAAATATTTATTGTGAATTGTGAACATTCAGAGAACGATCCTACATTTTTCTCCTGTCTATATTCCATGAATCTGCTGTATGCGAGTTCATACACAGTTCTTGACTTATCCGGTAATAGATTCAATTCCACATTTCGCGCCAGGTTTCTCATATCAGGTGGTGTTAATGGTAATAACTCATCCTCACTTTCAATTACATCTATTTCGAACAGTTACTTGACCATTGTTTTAAATTGACAATGACATTAAAGTAAACACAAACAATTCAACAAACGTCATAATCGGTAAACTTAGTAACGAAGAGCCAGGTTACCTTTGTTAAAATAATTTAAGTATTCGGATATTGATAATGAAACGCAATCAATAAATATAAAAAAGACGATTTTGCGTGAAATTAGAACAAATTTGGAGAAAAAATTATATGTTTCACACTAGGCTCGGCTATATATGAAACACCAGACGCGGCATTAAATCTTGTGCTTCTCTGCCTACTAAAACAAATAACTATTTTCACCATCGATTCAAAATTTGAAACAACCAAACTCGAGATATTGTTCGAACTAACCAACTGAAACCTTAATATATTTTAAATATATATATATATATATATATATATAAATATATATATATATATATATATATATATATATATATATCTGTCATATTTTCAAAATTTCCGGTTTCTCTAAATAGAAAAATTTTTTTTTTAATTTCGTTTTAATGTTCAGATTGCCTGGAAGGGGTTCAATCAGAAGTGTGCACTTCAATCACCTTTTGCTGAATAAAATTAAAATCGAAGAGAAATTATTCGATTATTCCGTACCTACAATAAAATATTTGATATATTCGGTTTCATGAGCTTGTAATTGATCAAATTTGGGATTCAAATATTTTGTTGGATTCCCTTTGAAACTGAAATTTTAGATATTATTGTGATATAGGTGTGCGACTTTATCAAATTCAAGGCACTCTAGAAAAAATTTATGTAAACTGACAAGGTAATGAAGTATATCCGTCAGATTCAGAAGATTCCAAAAATATCAGCATATGCAGCGTGTTCCAAATTTTGTTTATATATATATATATATATACATATATATATATTTATATATATATATATATATATGTATATAAACAAATGTTTTTTTCTGATTAACTTGATTATGTTTAAATTGTGTCTGGTCCGCCTAACAATCCGCATACCGGTTTCAGGCTATTGTCCCTCGTCAGTACGTAGTAGTCACCATTCAGAAATCCGAAAACCTCTGGCTGGCTGACAATTTAAACATAATCAAGTTTATCAGTTAGACACATTTGCAATCAATTTCCATTGATAATGGAAGTTTGCATATATTTTCAGGCAGATATCATGCAATATTCTGCGTGGTATTTGCGAGGAAAGTGGTTTCAACTCATATTGAATTTTGTGAAGAGACTTTAAGTTCGTTTTTCTTATATTACACTTCACATGTTGGCTTTCTTGTTCAATATATACGCCTGGTCGGGCATACAGTCACTCCTATCAAGGGTTTCTTTCTGTCACTAGTTACCGCCATCTTAAACGTTGTAAAATTGACTTACATCTTTGATGAGGATCGTGACTGAGATGTTAACAATTATGCTGTGACACAGACAGACAGACCATGAAGATAGATACAAAACAACTCAAAATAGTACTAGGTTTCTAATTATTTTTTTTATTAAAATTTGTTCGACGTTCTTCACGGCTGTCTACACGTTCGTGTGTATAGCGTTTCTTATTCTATAGATGGATGATTGATTCGCCACCAAGTGAGTAGAAATGCTAGTTACAGGTAGGGAAACTTCTGACTGGCAATTGACATGACATATGTCAGATTCCAGTGGTATCAATTGTGATTTGTCGCTGACATGAATTTTTAATGTTGAAATTGTTTATTGGTTGAATTCTTGTACAAGAACATCGAACAAATTTGAATTAAAAAAATCAATTAGAAACCTAGTACTATTTTAATATGTTTTGTATCTATTTTCATTGTATAATATGTGTCACAGAATAATTGTTAACATCTCAATAACCATCCTCACCAAAGATGTAAGTCTATTTTACAACGTTTATATTGTTTTATAAATTTTAACTTTTACAATTATTGTAGTTTCCCTGATGATGGAAATAATTCCGAAAGCTTGAACAACAACAACAACAACAACAGTGCTAGTCAAAAGTCC